>JAQPZY010001681.1:5997500-6312500 GCA_029931535.1 Margaritifera margaritifera
TTACCTGTAATTTAATATTGTTTGTATTTGTTCAATTTTATTCATTATTTTTCAACATGTAACAATAATTATAGGTAAAATTCCACTGTAACTGGTTATCTAATTCTTAAGTATGAAAACATTTTGAAAATTTTAATGAGAAAAAGTTCTCAGTACAAAAAATGTAGCTTAAGAAAAGTAAGTATGATTTTTATGGATTAATATTGTGTGGAAAGATTAAAGGGTACAAAAAGCACACACAATATTCTATTGTATGGAAAGATTAAAGGGTACAAAAAGCACACACAATATTCTATTATATGGAAAGATTAAAGGGTGCAAAAAGCACACAATATTCTATTTTATGGAAAGATTAAAGGGTACAAAAAGCACAATATTCTATTGTATGGAAAGATTAAAGGGTACAAAAAGCACACACAATATTCTATTATATGGAAAGATTAAAGGGTGCAAAAAGCACACAATATTCTATTTTATGGAAAGATTAAAGGGTACAAAAAGCACAATATTCTATTGTATGGAAAGATTAAAGGGTACAAAAAGCACACAATATTCTATTGTATGGAAAGATTAAAGGGTACAAAAAGCACACACAATATTCTATTGTATGGAAAGATTAAAAGGTACAAAAAGCATACAATATTCTATTATATGGAAAGATTAAAGGGTACAAAAAGCACAATATTCTATTGTATGGAAAGATTAAAGGGTACAAAAAGCATACAATATTCTATTGTATGGAAAGATTAAAGGGTACAAAAAGCACAATATTCTATTGTATGGAAAGATTAAAGGGTACAAAAAGCACACACAATATTCTATTATATGGAAAGATTAAAGGGTGCAAAAAGCACACAATATTCTATTTTATGGAAAGATTAAAGGGTACAAAAAGCACAATATTCTATTGTATGGAAAGATTAAAGGGTACAAAAAGCACACAATATTCTATTGTATGGAAAGATTAAAGGGTACAAAAAGCACACACAATATTCTATTGTATGGAAAGATTAAAGGGTACAAAAAGCACACACAATATTCTATTGTATGGAAAGATTAAAGGGTACAAAAAGCACACAATATTCTATTGTATGGAAAGATTAAAGGGTACAAAAAGCACACAATATTCTATTGTATGGAAAGATTAAAGGGTACAAAAAGCACACAATATTCTATTGTATGGAAGGATTAAAGGGTACAAAAAGCACACACAATATTCTATTGTATGGAAGGATTAAAGGGTACAAAAAGCACACACAATATTCTATTGTATGGAAAGATTAAAGGGTACAAAAAGCACACAATATTCTATTGTATGGAAAGATTAAAGGGTACAAAAAGCACACACAATATTCTATTGTATGGAAAGATTAAAGGGTACAAAAAGCATACAATATTCTATTATGTAACTTCAGTTCAAGGGTACAAAAAGCACACACAATATTTTATTATGTAACTTCAGAAAATAGGAATGAGATGATCCTGTGTTGTCACCATGATTCTTCTCAGTAGGTAGAGGCTGTTACATGAGTTCATTTGATATGAAATTTATTATACGAGTTGAATAATATTATATGCCACTAACTGCTTGTAGTGTGTGGTATATTGTATTCAATAAGTTGAATAATATATGCCACAAGTTGCTTGTAGTGTGTGGTATATTGTATTCAGTGAGTTGAATAATATATGCCATGAGCTGCTTGTAGTGTCTGTTATGTTGTATTCAATGAGTTGAATAATATTATATGTCATGAGCTGCTTGTAGTGTGTGTTATATTGTATTCAGTGAGTTTAATAATATATGCCATGAGCTGCTTGTAGTGTGTGTTATATTGTATTCAGTGAGTTGAATAATATTATATGCCATGAGCTGCTTGTAGTGTGTTATATTGTATTCAATGAATTGAATAATAATGTATGCCATGATCTGCTTGTAGTGTCTGTTATATTGTATTCAGTGAGTTGAATAATATTATATGTCATGAGCTGCTTGTAGTGTGTGTTATATTGTATTCAAAGAGTTGAATAGTAATATATGCCATGAGCTGCTTGTAGTGTGTGGTATATTGTATTCAGTGAGTTGAATAAGATCTGCCATGATCTGCTTGTAATGTGTGGTATATTGTATTAAGTAGGTTGAATAATAATATATGCCATAAGCTGCTTGTAGTGTGTGGTTTATTGTATTCAATGAATTTCATACATTTCCTGTCAGCTGAACACATGTTTAAGGTTCTATTTACCACATAACATTAATGACTGTGCAATACTCCATGATGATGATAAGTGTTACACCATGCCACAGCAAAGGATTTTTATGATATGATGTCATGACTCTAATAATGTTGAGTGTTAAATGATAAAAATGAATTTACCTTGACAAAACGTTTTTTATTTATAATTGTCTACATCTTTTGGTACAGCTTCTCTCCTGACTATAATGAGTTGAGCTAGTTCATAAATGTATTTTGTTATTGTTATATACTTTTTTGGTATTTTGCCATTGCCAGTAATTTATACTTTTGATTATTGTTTTCAAAAATCAGACATTTTTGTTCATATTTTTCCATCAAGGTAGTCGCTATATTCTTGTGTTTTTTTAAAAAAAGTTCTATTGTTAAATTTTGTAATTGTGACCAGCAGTAACTCTATCAATAAAATGTACATATAGATATGATGTTTTATTGTTGTTATTTCTATAGCCATTTGTATAATACCCCATGGGGTGCCCCTTTGTATCCCTCTAATTATACATATTTTACATGGACTTTTTACCGACCTTTGATACAACATATGACTGGTTAATCACTCAGGAAAAACTATAACATCTGATTGGGTAATCTAAGCAATTGCTTTGTTTTATTTGGAGTTTTGGAGGGAAATTATTAATTCCTCTGACAGTTTTTAGATTAAAGTGTTGACTCTGCTATTCCAAAATCAAGAACCCCATTTCAGTGTTTCAGCACTGCCTTTGGAGCAAATTCAGGCCAGTTATTTATGCAGCATTCATTATAGTTGTTCCATTCAATGCCATAAATTTAAATTTTGATGATTTTATATGTTTTTGTAAAGTTTGATCATTTTGGTGCAAAACTTCCATGTGATAAAGTTTGTCACCAGGACTTATTAGGTACTTGCATTTTAAATCTGGTTTCATACGTTTTGTTTTCATAGGAATAAGTTAAAATAGAGCATACATGTTCTAAATTTACAGGAAATTTTATTTCTAAGAGATTGACATTTCATGCAGAAAATGGTGAAATCATGTCTCGGATAACACATAATGTACTATGAAGTCATGTCTCATTAACATATATTTATACACAACAAAACAGAGATCCAGTTAAGTTTTTATTTATAATTATAATATTTGCCTAGGGGGACTGTCTGCTGCTACTGATGAAACTGTTTTGGTTCATTATGTCGGTGAGTGATTCAGCGGTTACTGAATGGCACAACGTCGTTGTACAGAGGTCACAGCTGGGCTGTGAAAATCCCTGCCAGAATGTTATGGATAGCCCTTGAGTAAAGTTTCTTCAGCGGAAACTGAAGGAGCCCAGTGAAGACTGTCCTGTCCAACGAAGGTTGGGATGACAGCGGCAACTGTGTGGACTTCACTCGATGGGTTTTGTTTGAATACGCCATATAGCGCTGACATTAGATTCTTGGGTGAATAAACGGAATGGAATGAAGTGAATGCCCAAAGAGAACATATGTGCAGCAGATGTTGTCCCCCAAGATAAAGTACAATGAAGTCATGTCTCAGTTAACGTATAATGTATGAACTGATATGATGTTTTACATACTTAATTTGAAATATTTTGTATATATGTCATAATCAGCAGCTGCAATAGTCTCATATCCCGCAGCATGGTCTCAATCTGTCATATCCGAAAGCATTGTCTCTGTCATATCCCACAGCATAGTCTCAGTCTATCATATCCCACAGCATTGTCTCAGTCTATCATATCCCACAGCATAGTCTCAGTCTATCATATCCCACAGCATAGTCTCAGTCTGTCATATCCTACAGCATAGTCTCAGTCTATCATATCCCACAGCATAGTCTCAGTCTGTCATATCCCACAGCATAGTCTCAGTCTGTCATATCCCAAAGCATTGTCTCAGTCTGTCATATCCCACAACATGGTCTCAGTCTGTCATATCCCAAAGCATTGTCTCAGTCTGTCATATCCCACAGCATGGTCTCAGTCTGTCCCAATTCCACAAATCGGATAAAGCTATTCTTTTACTGATCACTATTATATTTGTTTCATTTTTGATCATTCAGGGAAATGGAGGTCACAATCTCGTTATTCCCAAATGATTTTTTGTGTTAATTAATTCATCAGATAATGTAAATGATTTCTTAAATTCTGGTTGCATTGAATAGTAGAGTACCTATAAAGATAGATATTCATTTAACAAGAAATATCTAATATTTGAGTTCCAGTAGTTAATTTGATATATCCCATTGTGTCCCTTCCATTATTCCTACTTTCTTCTTTCTATTCCTCTCTCCATTTTCATATATGGCTACTGTATGACTGACATACAGTGAACATGTTTGATGTACCTCGTTGATTATACTCTGTGATGGTAATACATTTGCATTTTATTTCAGGGTCCAAAATATTGATAATTCCATGGTTTCCCAATCCCCCTTGGGGTTGATGCATAAGTTGGAAAATAATGAGATGAAACAAACTTACTGCATTTGTGTTCATTTAAACTGCAACTGCTACATAATAATACTTTATTCATGTATTTGTTATAATATTTAAGTTTTCTGCACATTACATGAATTAATCAAATTATGGAATGTGTTTTTTTTGTCAGTAGGAAAAGTTTACATTTAAATCGGAAGCTATTCTATGGATTATCATTCATTTCCGTATTTATGCAGAAAATAAAAAAATGTAAAGTAAATAAAAATAACTGGTAAGTCAAATGTCATATTTTTTCTATTCAGAACATCAAGAATTTGTACAAATGTTGTCAGTAAATGGCTTTTGATTTTTAATTGTCCATGCATGTTGTCAGTAAATGGCTTTTGATTTTTAATTGTCCATGCATGTTGTCAGTAAATGGCTTTTGATTTTTAATTGTCCATGCATGTTGTCAGTAAATGGCTTTTGATTTTTAATTGTCCATGCATGTTGTCAGTAAATGGCTTTTGATTTTTAATTGTCCATGCATGTTGTCAGTAAATGGCTTTTGATTTTTAATTGTCCATGCATGTTGTCAGTAAATGGCTTTTGATTTTTAATTGTCCATGCATGTTGTCAGTAAATGGCTTTTGATTTTTAATTGTCCATGCATGTTGTCAGTAAATGGCTTTTGATTTTTAATTGTCCATGCATGTTGTCAGTAAATGGCTTTTGATTTTTAATTGTCCATGCATGTTGTCAGTAGCTTTATCTTTTAGATAATGGATTAGCAGCATGCATTTGCTTTCCATGGTTGAGAAATACTTTTTAGACAGTGACCATATTGAAACTCTTGTTATTGCTACTCCTCCTGAATGGATGGTTATATCAGCATATGGTTTTCACTCAAAGACTTCTTATGATGTATTGTTGGCCTTAAACGAAAACAGTACAGTTCTGACATCCAATATAGCTGCCATGGCAGCCATCTTGAAAATCTTGTTATTGCTTCTTGTCCTGAATGGAAGTCATACTGGCATGCAATTTACACTGAAAGACTTCCCATGAGTCTAGTTAGTCCTAAATGAACATGGTGCAGATATGATCTCCAATATTGCCATCATGGTGGTCATTTTGAAAATTTGTTTATCACTACTTCTCCAAAATGGAAAATCATATTGACATGGCATTTTCACCAGAATATTTCTTATGATGTTTAGTTGGTCTTCTTCTGAATGAGAAACATCGGTTACAGTAGGCCTGTTTAAAAGACAGCACTTCATAATCTAAGAGACAGCCTTCAATAACATAGAGAGGACTGTCCAATGCAAACTCAGAGAGTTGCAAGATTCATGGCTGAGCAATAAGGCAGATGAGATTCAGTCCTACGCAGACAGAAATGACATGAAGAACTTCTATGATGCTTTGAAGACAATCTACGGGCCACAGTCATCAGGAACATCTCCAATACTGAGTGCTGACAGCGTCACACTGCTCACTGACAAAGAAAAAATACTTCAAAGATGGGCAGAACATTTCAACAACATCCTTAATCAACAGTCATCTATAAGTGAGGAGGCAATTGATTGAATGCCCCAAGTGGAAATCAACATATCACTTGCTGATCCCCCAACACTGACTGAAACTGTGAAAGCAATTGACCTGCTGTCAAATGGCAAAGCACCTGGAGCAGATGCTATACCAACAGAAGTCTACAAAGCCGCAGACTTGCACATGGCACAGAAACTGACTGAACTCTTCCAGTCAATGTGGACTCAAGGAACTATAGCCCAGGAGTAGAAGGATGTATCCATCATCTACTTGTACAAGCAGAAAAGCAACAAACAATCCTGCGACAACCATCAGGGCATCTCCTTGCTCTCAATAGCCAGCAAAATCATCGCCAGAATTCTGCTGAATCGCCTTGTGCATCACATTAGTCACGGGCCTGAGAGTCAGTGTGGCTTTAAGAAATTACAAGGGACCACAGCAATGGTGTTTGCAGCATGTCAGCTCCAGGAGAAATGCTAGGAACAGAACTTCTGTACATGACATTCAAGCCTTTGACACAGTCAGCCGTGGAGGCCTTTGGAAGATCATGGCAAAATTTGGTTGCCTAGAGAAATTCATTGTGATGGTTTGGTACTTCCATGATAACATACTCGCTCATGTCGTGGACAAACAACGGCAACTGATCTGAACCATTCCCAGTCATCAATGGAGTCAAGAAAGGCTGTTTGTTGGCCCCAACCCTCTTCAGTATGATGTTCTCTGCCATGCTTGCTGATGCCTTCTGTGACTATGACACTGGGATCGAGATCAGATATCAGACTGTTGGTGATGTTACATTGCATTTGAACTTGTTATGAATGGGTTATAACAACAATACTGGAAGCACTGAGTTTGTATTACCATCACTAAAATACTATCAAATCTCACAAATAAGTACATAGGTGAAAATAAACTGAAAAATAGGCACACATCGACCTTCCAGTACTTTTGTAGCAAAATAAGGTTAAGGAAAACAAAATATAGGACATGAAACATATTCTTCTAATAATTGTTATGTTCCCATTTAAGTTCTAAGAACAACTATATACTGTATATATCTAGTTCTTATTGTGCCTTATCCTTCTTGAACTCTTTTGTCATAAGCAGCCAAATGTGCTACAAAAGCATAAATATTGAAACTTGACAAGTAATTGTATCATAATACATTGCATTGCTGATAGGCACATATTGAAACTTTACAAGTAATTGTATCATAATACATTGCATTGCTGATAGGCACATATTGAAACTTTACAAGTAATTGTATCATAATACATTGCATTGCTGATAGGCACATATTGAAACTTTACAAGTAATTGTATCATAATACATTGCATTGCTGATAGGCACATATTTAAACTTTACAAATAATTGTATCATAATACAATGCATTGCTGATAGGCACATATTGAAAAATTAGCACATCCAACCTTCATGAATTATGAAACATATAAAAAATTACAAATTCACATGTACATTTCTTTTTGGAGGCATTTTGACATACTTTCTGTAACTATTATTTCTTCTATGCAGTGTGTTTGCATCTTTAAATTGTCATGTATTTCAGTTAAACTAGCTTCATGCAGTTTGGCACTAACTTGGGATAAGGGTGAAAGCTAATTTACATAACACAACATTACTGTCATGTCTAGTCCATCTTCTTAGGGCAACTACATGTAATTATATCTTATGTTAATTGTCTCTAATGTTATTCATAACTTGACCAGGTAAATGTGTAAGAATGTGTTCATATCAACTGATGTATTTTCAATATCTAATGTCTTTGATCCCCATATTTACTAATCCATGATGCAGTTTATCGGCATCATATAGTCGATACTTTTCTGGTTGTGTATCATAAAAAGAAGATCAATTTGATCCTACACACTTGCACCAAAGGGACAAATATATATGCTGTCAGAAAGATATATCATTTTTAAGGAATGCCTTGATAATACATACAGACAGACACATATTGAAAGATACATATATAATTTGCATGATATGCACTATCATCATCATCATTCTTTAAAAGTTGCATGACACCATAGATATAATAATTTATATATTGATGTCTTAAAACTATATTGTGTACTTGTTCTGACATTGATATTTAGGATACAACAGATTGAAATATCATTTTTTGGTGTTTTAAGGTCATAATGTGCAACATTATTTTCTGTTTTCAAAGTTTCTAAAGGGATATTTTGTTAATGTCAAAATTGTATCATTAGGAACAATAACATTTTCATTAAAATATTCTTTAAGAACTAAGTACCGGTAGTCTGGTTTAGTGTTCTGGGTTTTGTCAATGCTCAATTCAATACAATCCCATACAACTGAGTCACTATTTAGTGGTCTACATAGCCCTCCAATTGGTATTTGCTTCCCATTTAAATTTATTTCTACCCACATACATTCTAGATCTGATGAATCAAGATCAGATCATATAATTGCAGGTATGTAACTTTTGGCATAGATAGAGACTCCACCTCCAAGAGTTTTCTTATCATTGTGGAAATGTTTAGAATAATCTAATATGATAATTTCATTGTTCAAAGATTTTCATGAAGCCAAATTTTAGTAGAAATTAGTACATCAGACTGAGACGTACTGGCATGAATCAGGTCAATTTGAGATTTCAGGCTCTGAATATTAAAATGCAGTGTACTAAAATTGTCAGTTTGATACATGGTGTCATGCCAGAATTTGGTTATATGCCTGCCATCAGTAAAAGAATGCATAACCAGTGCATAAGAGCAATATAAAAAAAGAATTATTTCTACAGGTGACAAATAAATCACTGGTTGTTGCATATAACTGAAATAGGTAGGCATGTTTTGACATCAGTAATTGTTAATCTCCTTGTATAATGTATGAATAAATCAAAAGCAAAAAACCAAGATGTTGACATTTTTTGCAATGTAAAAACACACCAGCAGCGCTAATACTAAATCAAGGTAATTCAGAACAGAGATTTGTAAAACCCCTTGGAAGAGGCCAATGGTCAGTCTATATTGATCATCAGTAATTGTCATTTAAGTTACCCACTTGGGTAAATAAATGAAAACTGAACACACCTGTATGTGTAGCTGCACAAAGGATTTGAAAATCACATCTGTTTCTATTGAAATGTACATGAACATGACATCCCTTTAGAGTGCAAGGAACATTTTTGGTGCAAGAACAACTCGAATAAATAAAATTCCATGAAAATGAATGCAAAAACACAAATCTGACTGTTAAAGTTGTTTCATTTGTTTCCTTTGTAAATTTGTGTTCAAATCATTTACATCTTTTCTCAGTAGTTTCATCCATTAGTTTTTTTCATAAATACTACCTTGTACTATACCAATATACTTGTACTATACCCTGTACCATATCAAGATACTTGTACTATACCTTATACGATACCAAAATTAGTATCCAGTTCTCAATCAACATATTCTTTTGTATCTGTTCTTGATGGTTCAACTTGTTGTAAAAAACTTAAAAGGTAGCATCTTTTATCACTTTGATGTTATTAGTCAAATCTATTACAGGTAAAATATAGGTTGTCTTCATAAATATTTATATGGCCTTCATTAACATTTATTTTGCTTTTATTGTACTTTATCTTTTGGTTATCTCTTTTAAATCATTATTGTTGCATTTCTGACATTATATTATTGTTAGCAGTTATCTTGTTCCAGTCAGTAATTGTATGCATTTCTGACAGGGTATAATTGTTAGCAGTTATTTGGTTCCAGTCATTAATTGTACTCTGAAAGGGTATTATTATTATTCTGACAGGGTATTTTTTCTAGCAGTCCAGTCAGTAATTGTATGCTTATTGCAATTCTGACAGGGCATTTTTGTTATTCTGACAGGGTATTATTGTTAGCAGTTAATGGGTATTGTTGTTAGCAGTTATCCAGTTCCAGTCAGTTATTGTATGCATTTCTGACAGGATATTATTGTTACCAGTTATCTTGTTCAAGTCAGTAATTGTATGCATCTTTGACAGGGTATTATTGCTAGCAGTTATCTTGTTCAAGTCAGTAATTGTATGCATTGCTGACAGGGTATTATTGTTAGCAGTTATCTTGTTCCATTCAGTAATTGTATGCTTTTTGCATCTCTGACTGGGTATCAGTGTTAGCAGTTATCTTGTTCCATTCAGTAATTGTATGCTTTTTGCATCTCTGACAGGGTATTATTGTTAGCACTTATCTTGTTCCAGTCAGTAATTGAATGCTCATTAGCTTTTAGTCTCTTGATCGTTTTATTGGAATTGATTCTTCAAGTTTTCTGTAAGTGCTTCAGCTGAGATTGTAAGTATCATAGCCTTACTGTGATTTTTAACTTTTGTCCATGTTCATTTCTAATGCATCCATCCCACTGTTTATCCTTCCTTCAATTGATTGTAAATATTGCTGTATATTGGGTATTTCATATGCTCTTTCCACTATGATTTGCAAGGCTTGTATAACGTTACACATTGTGTTGAATCGTTGTTTCAACACGTCTTGGAGATCAACAATCATGTTTCTGTTGTCATCAACTTGCATATGCAGTTGTAAGATTTTGTTACCTTTTTCATTACCGTTCTGTTAAATAGCTGTTAATTTACTGCCAATGTGCTCTCTCCATGACTTGATTAATTTACTGCCAATGTGCTCTCTCCATGCCTTGATTAATTTACTCCCAACCTGATCTCTCCATGTTTTGATTAATTTACTGCCAACGTGCTCTCTCCATGCCTTGATTAATTTACTGTCAACCTGATCTCTCCATGTTTAGATTAATTTACTGCCAACGTGCTCTCTCCATGCTTTGATTAATTTACTGCCAACGTGCTCTCTCCATGCCTTGATTAATTTACTGTCAACCTGATATCTCCATGTTTTGATTAATTTACTGCCAACAAGCTCTCTTCATGCCTTGATTAATTTACTGCCAATGTGCTCTCTCCATGCCTTGATTAATTTACTGCCAACCTGCTCTTTCCATGCCTTAATTAATTTACTGCCAACGTGCGCTCTCCATGCCTTGATTAATTTACTGCCAACATGCTCTCTCCATGCCTTGATTAATTTACTGCCAATGTGCTCTCTCCATGTTTTGAATAATTTACTGCCAACCTGCTCTCTCTATGCCTTGATTAATTTACTCCCACCCTGATCTCTCCATGTTTTGATTAATTTACTGCCAACCTGCTCTCTCCATGCCTTGATTAATTTACTGTCAACGCCTGATTATGAGTCATATCGTCCCAACCAGTTGTCGTATTCACTGTCATATTCAATTCATCGTGACTTATTTCATTATTGCTTATTGATTTACAAAACGTTTCATAAATAGTACTAAGCTTAGTTATAACAGAGGTTACAATCTTATCGCGTTTAAGAAACAAAATATTAGTATGCTAGTCTGTCTTGTCAAACGTTTGCAACAAACCTAGTAAAGTTACACAAACCTTGTAAAAGCTAGCGGTATAATAAGTTATATGCCACTTGCTCTCGCAACTCCTAAACTAGCAACCTAATCACCCCACCCATTCTTCCGGAGACACTTGCCGTACAAACCTTTCCAAAGTATAAAAACTTATATGATGTTTCTTATTTTTCTCTTGTACCTCTATATTGTTCTGTCTCTTTAACTAAATAATCCTTAATTTCATTTATTTTCATCAGCTTAAGATTAATTCCATGGTCGTTAGGTAATTTATCTATAATTTAAAGAGATTAACTGCTTTGTTATTTGTTTGGTAGTATCCCTTATGTTATTAGATAAATCGTAAATTGACTCAAAGAAATTGGAATAACCAATTTTAATACTTCTTCCATACCGATATAATTTGGGGAATCTATTTTAAAATTGAATATCCGCTTCAAAAGCATATTGTAACTTCCTGTAAGAGTTGAATTTACTGCCGCATGGTGTTCATCGTTTTGCTTGCCTTTTATTAGCATCAATTTTATTAAATTTTTGTTATGTTTGCATAACTCTACTACAGCATTTTTGGAGATGAATTTACTTTATTGGGCTCTTTGGAGTATATGTTAGTAGTCACTTGTTTTAAATATATAACAACTACTTATATAGCAACAACTTCACCAGTTATCAAGTAATACATATTATAGCCTATTTTAACATTTATCAAGTAATACATATTATAGCCTATTTTAACATTTATCAAGTAATATATCTTATAGCCTATTTTAACATTTATCAAGTACTACATGCTATAGCCAATTTTAACATCATGTAAGTCATGCCTGAATGACACTTTGCCCTCAACAGAGATAATATTTTAAAATCTTTTCTGCTCTGGCCTTTTAATTTCTTGAGAACGCTTTCCAAGATGATTCCCAAGTTCAACTTACAGAGAATCTTTTATCTTTTGTGAAGTTACCTTCTCTGGTGATTTAGAAACCTTTAAATTTTCTTCAGTTTTTACTTTAACCACTTTCCATTTATTTTGCAACGAAATTAAAGTTTCCCTGAACAGTTATTCAAGTTACCTTCAAGTTATTTTGAAGTTATTTGTTTTTAATCCATTTTATTAAATTCTTTATCGGTTAAGTGTTTACCAGTTATTTCCTTACATGTTCCATTTTACTATACTAATTTTTAATTCCTGTTTGTAGGCTTTGGTTACTCTGTCGTCAAATATATTGCTGAGGTCAATATCTTCTTTAGATTCTAAAAAGACTAATTCTTTTTCATGTTGATTTTTATTCATTTAAAATAGTGTAAAATGGCAGAAGGCAGTTACGATTACGTGATTGAAAAATCTACTCCTGAACCTCCTGAAGCAGATGATCCTCCTCTTGATGATCCTGCTCCTCATTCTGCTCCTTATTCTACTACTGATTCTACTCCTGACCATACAACAACAGTTCAAAAATTATTTATTGACCAAACATAATTTTAAGTTATGTAACGAAGAGCGTATATTAAAATAAACCCCATTTAAACTTATAAATAAAACATTATACGATGAAATTGGTAATCCTGATATTCAACTTTCTCCGATTGGTAGCCAAAAAATGTTATCATTTAACACCACATATAGTAAAGGTGGAAGCAAATGTTTCAATTCAATAGGTTGGAAAGAAAAGGAAACATATGGTATAAGCCAGATATCATTTGAAATACATATTACTACAGTTAAAGATAATGTTTGTGAAACAAATTTGTTAGAATCTTTAAATGATATAGAAGTAATGAAATGAAAATTTAAATAAGTAAAATATTGATATTAGGAATCATATTCAAAAACTAAAAACGGACCTAGAAAGACCTGTGACTAGAGAAGGAAATGTTGATAGATTGTTTACTGATCAAGAAGGAAGGGAATCAAGAGGACATGTGAGTGCTACTAATGTTGTAAATTCAAAACTATTAGCAATTAAAACAGACATTGACGTCAATGACAACCATATGAAGAAAACGAAGATTTATATTGCTAAAAAAGACACAGCTAATAAAGTTTAACTGAAAGATGATACATTACAAGATTATGAAAGTAAAAGAGCACAGATAATTGGACATTTAACAAAAATGGAAAATAACTATAAAAAAAATATTAATAACATTGAGTCTAAAATTTATTTTAAAAAAAGAGGATATTAGGTGAAAAGTTAAAATGGCTGTTCAGCAATAAAGGTGTAACAATTGCCACTGTTATTACAGCTACTGGTGTCATAGCAACAAATCTTGGCCTAACCATAGCAAATCTTGTAAAGGATTAACATGCGGTTGCAGAGTGACGGTGGTGCCAGCAGTGGCACCAGCAGGAGCACGAGTTTGTTCATTGTTAAATTCATAAAAGGTATGAAAATTATTGCCGAGTAGCAAATTTTATGAAAGAATTAATAGTGGGAAGTGGTGTGAGCGTTAGCAGCCATAGTGGCAGCGTGGATTCGTTCATTGATAAATTCAAAAAAGGTTTGAAAAATGTCGCTGACTATTTCTTTAAATTAGCATTGCCTGTTATAATTGGTAGAACATTAAGATGGCTGTTAACATCGGACGGAAAGTTTATTTCTTAGCTATGTTGATATGTTTACTAATTCTTGCATTAATTAGCTTGTTCTTTGCATTTGTACTAAAAGTTTTTTTTTTTTTGTAGTAACAAAACGATTGTAGATTAATCTATTGACTAGTATATTAACTAGTTAGTTAATCCGTTAATTTATTTCAAAATGTAAATTGGGTAGTTCCTTCAACCATAGACATAATAATACACATTTGTTTATGTGTTTCATTATCTATATTATTGGGTACGGTAGCATTGTCTGCATGATTAATATTAACTTATCATCTTTGTTGTTTGTCTTCTGACGAATTATTACAGACCTTTTATCATCGCCCGTTGTTGCATTTGTTACTATGTCGGTATTTACAGGAGGAATACTCCTAGTTTAAATTAATCTGATTACTTTAACCTACTATTCTATCGATTTTTGTCACGATCACTAGATATGAAAGAATAAGGCTCCACCACCAACTACATATTCTAGTCTAACGTTTAATTGTGAAATATAAGTTGAAGTCTTATTGTACTGTTTTCATCTGTGTAATAACCTTGTTGACCTAAAATTAAATATTGAAAGTCTTTTGTTTTTTTTAACTGTGTCTTGAACAGTATATTCAAACTCCGTAATA
Source organism: Margaritifera margaritifera (assembly GCA_029931535.1). Classification (NCBI taxonomy): domain Eukaryota; kingdom Metazoa; phylum Mollusca; class Bivalvia; order Unionida; family Margaritiferidae; genus Margaritifera; species Margaritifera margaritifera. Next base: position 6,012,356 of record JAQPZY010001681.1, read on the forward strand.
GATTTTTATTTTATACTTGAGTAGCGAAAATTTATATCGCATATGATGTGATAGACTGTGAGTCGGTTGCTGACTCGTAGAAAAAGTATATCCAACCTATTTATCTTCTTGTATTAACTGAGTGTCATAAAACACATAATTGCGCTGCACAAACCATCCTCTATTCCACCAAATGTCATTTTGTTGTTGGAAATGTATCTATTTCATAATTAGAAATACAACATTTTTGTAATATGCTTTGAGATTTAGGCAAGGTGTCGTAGAAACAGCGGCTAAATTCTTTTTTCTTAGATATCTCCCATCATAATGATGTGGATTATTAAAGTTATTACAAATTAATTTAAATTTAAATAGATCTATATTGTTGTTTGTTGGAGTAAATGCTTTATTACATGGTAATGGTATTGAGTATTCAGACAGCAGTTTGGTTATCTGAAAGTACATGTGAAACTTATATACTGATGTTAGTAACCCGTCTCCATGATATAAATTCCTATAACTTGGTCCACATCCTGCTGGTGCACACCATACTGCCCAGTTCAATTGATTTTTCCAAAATTTCATATCACACGTTGCTTTATATCTTTTCAATGTATTGTCATTATCAAATTTAAAAGAGTAGTTTTTCAAAATATATAATGGCCTGTACGTAAAATAGGAACTTTCTGTATACTCTTTATCTGTTTTAATAGATCTGCTACTCCTTCAACGGCTGGTGCACAAAAATTGCTTACAGAACATGGGTAAAGTGTGCTACTTGTTTTGTCTTTTTGTCCTTTTTTAAACCTGGATTTCATGATTTATTTATATATAAATTTTCATAGTTAATTATGTAGCTATTTTAAATGGCCTGAATAGCCGCTTGCTTTTCATCCAATATTATTTTGTGTGTGGATGGGGGCCGGGGGCCCTTTTATAAGAACTATTTTCGCGACCACTGAGAGAGGTTCTTGTTGTTATAAGAACAAATTGCGACCATTGAGACAAGTTCTTAAAAATGTGGTGACAAGTGAGATAGGTCTTTTTGTCTCATAAAATATTTGACGACCACTGAACAAAAGGTTACGCTCATACAGATTTTATGACCACTAAGGCAGGAGTTACACTAATAACAATTTGACGACTACTGAACCAGGTTTTGTTCCTACAACAACTATTTTGGGGGGACTAGTGAACCACGGTTATTATCCTAAAAATAAGTATACTACCAGTGTGCCAGAAATTACGTCTCGCATAAGGCAGTCAGTGGCCTAGGCTTTTTAGTAGCAGTTTGAGCACCAGTGGCCTAGGGTGAAGGTCAAAGATTAGGAGGTAAAGGTCTAATGTCAAGTGAGCTAATATTTCTTACTACTGAGCCAAAATCCAGGGCCAGTGGTCTAGGGTAAAGAACAAAGATTAGAGAGTAAAGGTTCAAAGGTTAGGGGGTAAAGGTTGCAAGTGAAAGCAGCCAGTAATAAGGTTTCGTACCACTACTGAGCTAAACTCTCCAATGCTATACTACTGCTAATCATTTTGAAAGATAACCAAATACACCTCGTTAAACGTGGCGTTTGGAAAGCAAACCCATCTCGGCCTTCGACCGCTTGAAGTTGTATTTCTAGACACCCGTGCAGCTCGGTTAATAACTATTACTGAAACTGTCATAAGAGACAGAAAGAGAAGTTTGTAACATATAATACGAGTGAGAAATTTTCAATGTTACTTAGGTTGCATGGAATCGTACTAGATGGGAATATATTTGGTACGTAACTTTTCAATGCATTGACATTTACAGCTTGCCTGCTGTACATATAAACTAATCTCACTAAACCAGCCAATCAGTTAACTGATGAGAGAGGCAATAATAGCCTCTAGTAGTTTCTCTCCAAATCCTGGAATAAACAAACAATAGAAAGAGAAATAAGGAGGAAGTAGCTGCAAGATATCACAGTTTGGTAAGTTTCATATTACACTGAAATTGTTTTTACAAAATGACTAAATTTCAATTTTTAGTCTTATAGTATGTTCGATTCACATATTAGAAACTCTGCAAATCAAGTTAAAGCATGTATTGAATAATTTAACTCATTTTCATGAAACAAAAATCTGTTATCTTACACCAATCAATACATCTTTAATCCGTTCTCTTCACTCTATCTTGCAATTTTTTTTTTCTTAATAACGCCTGCTATTTTGTGCTTAATATAATCTTGGTATTCTTTAGAGAGTTTTTTTGTACTTTTGTACTGTGTGTCTTTTGTAAACTTTATTTTAGAAAAGAAACTTGCTCGCATTGTGATATCAAATTCTGTTGCCATAAAGTTTCCTAAAATGACAACTCTGTGAAGACGTTTTCATCGTCGTTGTCTTCAAGTCAGTAAATACAGTTCTTTGAAAACGGAATATCATTTTGACAATAAATTAAGAACAAACTCTAAATTGGTAAGTTTCTGCCACAGGACCAAATCTGCCTCTGGTATGTGACCGATAGGAATGCAGTAATTGTATTTTTGGTTTAGCTGGACTTCAAAGATTGTGAAAAGACAGTAACTGATTTTTAAGGGTCATCACTCAAAGAGAAGCTATTCTTTGTGCATAACTTTATGTAAGAAGCAAAAAGTTCATTTCAAGGTGAAGTAAAAATAGTTTTCCAGTCCTAAATATATAAACGCTATTGAGAAAAGTTCTGCTTTACAATCATTGAAGTTCTTCAGGAAAATGGAAAACATATCCACAGCCTGAATTAGTTCAACTCGTTGACTGACACAGTAATAAACTTAATGCTGAATTCTAAATATGTAATCAAATATAATCAATATTATATTATTTTTCATTTTTCTTTAAAATTCTCATGTGGTACAGTCATCTAAGTATTCATAATGAAATTTCTATAAAGTGTTTGGAACAATTTCTATATTTATTTCTTTGGAGCTTTATAAACACAGGTATTATCTTTTCATTAGGACTTCCGATACATAAATCAGTGAGTACACACAATGATAATCTCTCCGAGGTTTTGAACAAACTTGTCCTTTCCTGGAAAAGTGAATGGGTTTCAAACTTTCTCTACTTGTTGATTAATATATCTTGATGTTAAAAATGCACAATTCCGACACTTTTACTTTTTTTAAGGTTGTTATTTTATAAATCTTGTATTTTAAATCATATAGGCCACGTTGAGGGCATGTATGTATATGCATTGTTTTTGACATCACTGGAGACGGTTCACGTTAGTACATTCCATAGCATAGTGTGGATTATAAATTAAGCATAAGAGTATGTACAATGTAAACCAATATTTGTCGCGTGTCAACTATCGGGTCAACCGTTTTGAACCTATAATCGAAGAACTGAAAAAATCAAACAAACAATTAGAGGCACATGATCAAAACCTGCAAGAAAATGTAACCGATATTACTGAATCAGTGTTAGGTTTAGAAGTGAAGCTGATAACAAACGAAGAGAAGCTTGATAATCGAGAGACCCGATCCCGCAGAGACAACTTAATCTTCCATGGTGTGACAGAGATTAAGCGTGAAAAGTGGAGCGACACTGAAAACGCAGTATACAGCAGACTTTGGATTTTGATGAATCAAAATTTGAAACTGAACGATACGTTCAAAGCAGAAACCGAGGACAAAAATTTTGAATTTTTCTCGTTTTAAAGATAAGGAAGCTGTTTTGAAAAAGTATCGCGAAATAACGAAAACACTCTGATTGTGAACAGTGAATTTTGACTAATCATTATTAACATGTATAACTGCTTTCATGATTGGTAATATGATTGAATCCATTCACCAGCCAATACTGTTTAAATTGGGTCTAGCTGATTCATTTTCCTCATTGCTGAAAAGAATTGAAATATTAATCAGAGACATAGATATACTTGAAATGAAAAACACAAAGAAATATATTTGTCCAAAATGTCAGCTTGTTACCTCCAGAAAATCGCACACTATACTCAAAATGTTAGAGCATAATCAAATCGCCACTGCATTGGGGGGGGGGGGGATTCCCTTCCAAGTTGGATATTTTTTATTTATTTTCTTTACCTCAAGATATTTTTTCAACTTATATAATGGATATGATTTGTTCTTTTTCCTAAATATCAGAGCAAGAATATTTGGAAGCCTGATTGTTTTTCTTCAAAATATCCCATGCCAATCCCCGTCCAAAAATTAAATGGTCGGTTCCTTAAATTTTTGTAAGGAGATTATTTGTGAATCAGCACAGACGATGAGGATAAATGAAAGTAATATCAATAAATGATGTGATTGGGTTAGGCCAACGAACAATCCTGGTATGATGCAAGCACTGCACACTTGATACACTTAGAAAGTTAGAAGAAAAAAAATAAGCTTGACATTATACAAAAACCATAGAAATATGTCAAAAAGTAACCATGCATAAATGCAACTTATACAAGACAAAAGTAAAGGCCCAGTTTTAAAAAGAACTGTTACAGAAAGATTAAAAATATTTCTGGAGACTGCTAAACTGTCCAGTAAAACTTACGGACATTGTGCATGTTGAGCAAATCAGGTTAAAATCTATTGTTATGACACGGAATGGTAGTAGTTTGGGTAAATCAAGAGTTGGAAAATGAGAAACCTATTTTTATTATATTTACACAACGATGTAAATATACTTTTCTTCAAGAACATAACAGAGATTAAATTTCATAAATAGATAATGATTTTATAATAAGATCACAAATGACATCAGTTCTCAATATTATATGAATTGTTTAAGCTCTTCACACAAGGTTCTTTGACTATGTTTGTTAAAAAATGGAATGGTAAATATAGATAGATTTTAAAATATTTCCTATCTTGTTAGACTGTGCTCATTTTGTGCAGATATAGAAGTTGAGTTTTTCTTTCTTGTTGAATGTCTCGATTACAATAATTTGAAAAATGCCTATTTACTTTCGAGTATTTACTGTAATGCAAATTACATTAGATTTTATAACTATTTGCAGTGAATTAGCAATAATAATAATTTCTTGCATAATTTTGCTCATTATCTAGCAAAATTTTTAAAGTTAAAGTCAGTGTGTTAGTCATAGAATTGCTACTGTCGTGGATGGACCATATTTTCATGCATGATCAATCAGCAAAGAAAGAAACAACCTTTGTAGCTGGTTTCAAAAGGCAGCTTAATTTAGTGCCAATGATACCAGGCAATGTTAATGCTGCTTTTTTTAGATAGCTCCAACAAATAGTTGGCATCATATTTACTTATTTACTTTGCTCATGAATGACAATGCGCTACTTTTTCCACCGCGACCAACACCACTTGTTCGTATTTCCCCTCCTGTTAAAAACCTTTTACCAAATTTGATCTGAATAGAGCTGTTTATAAACTGTTTCTCTTTAAACAGTTGTTTTAACCTTTCACCTGATGGTAACTTTTCTTTATGCTTTGATTTTATGTTTTCAATATAATCTTTAAAGTAACTTCAAGATCTGCCAAATGTTCAACCATCTATGCTCTTTTAGTTCAACATTTTTCAACAGTTCTTTGTGTTTAACTTTCTTTATTGTATATGTTTCTTTGCTGATGATTTTATTTATGACATCTATCTGTTTGTTATACGTTTTAACGTGTGATTTTATATGCCTAATTGGCTTTGTTCCTGCATGGTAAATAAACTCCGCTCTTCGAGTATTTTTTTGTCGTAATCGTGTAATACAGGCTTTGCTTATTTTACTTGCTGGTGACATGATTGATTTGTGTCGATTGTTTGCATTTCTATTTCCTTAGGATATCATATCGACTGTCTTTGTACAAAAGTGGGGTTCAAAAGGTTGATTTAAAGATCTGTCTGTAGGTTCGTCATTTGGTGGTTTCCATTTACTTCCTTCTTTTGTCCAGCTTAACGGCTTGAGGGAAGACACTGCCAAATTTAATCACTATAGACGTAGATTTTAGCATCTTATTTCGATTACTCTTTCTAACAAACTTTGTATTGGTTCTTTGCGTACTTCCTGGTATTATAATTTGTTTCCTTTGATTGTTAAACGAGACTTCATTAATTGATATTATGTATCACCGATGCTTAAATCAAGTTTAGCAAATTCTTTCTATTTATCCACATAAGTTGCAGATATTTGTTGATGAGTTTCAAATACCTCATTATATAAAGTATTATGTGTGATAGGATATTCAAACAATGTATCTTCGTTGTCATCTTTATCGCAAAGAGGATTTTCAAATGTTGGAGCAAAATCTTCTCTGTCACCTTCTGTCATTTTTGCACTATTTAAATACATGAAAAACAATTTGAGAAAGAATTGTGTTTCACAGAGGAGAAAACTAGCAGAAGCAGTGTTTTGCCTGAAATTGAATAATTAAAATAAGAATTTAGATCAGTATAGTAAATGGGACATATAAAGTGATAAGTGGTAATCTTTAATTGACAAGGAGTTGAAAACTATGGACGAAAAATAAAACCGAGGAAACCTATAAGATCTTTGTTAGTGAGAGAACAGTTAAAATGTACAAGTCATTGTCATATATCTCCATACTAGCAGGAACACAGAGTACATTTCTACCCATTGATGATTTACAGACAGATTGTATACGATTACATGACATCAAATGGTATTATATACTTTACGGTTTTTACGGGTTTTTTTTTTTATCACTGAAGCTGGAATGACCTCTGCCTGCATTCAGTGCTAATTTGATAACATTCAAACACTACAATTTGAATAGGTCGAGAGAGGAATACAAAACACAAAATAATGGCAAATAAATGTGTACTGGATGCTTTGTTATCGATGCATGTTTCCTTTTCAGCACAGTTTTATCAACTGCTCTTATTACTGCAATGTCTATCAATTACATTGTTACATTTTCAGGAAAAGTAAAGAAGAGACTAACATGTGCAATCCAAGATATCCTGAATGATAAAGTTAATAGTTTTGAAAGCCTTTACTTTTTCTTGTGCTCTTGTACTTCTCTTTCATTTGGCATTTTATCATTTTTAGACTTGTTATCAATGACTTTCATGTATGACGTATTTGATCAGTGAAAGCATTTTCTCTGTTGTTCTGACTCTTATGACTCAAAAGAAACACAAATCGCATGATCAATATCGAGATCACTTTCAACTGCATCTTCAGGCTTGTGAATTTTATATATCTTCTGCATAAATCAAAAAGTGGAACACCGAATACTTTCAACGTCGTATATGATTTGATGTTTTGATACAATGCCTGTACAATTTTAATTCTTGTTATGTAAATCAATTAAAAATTTTAATCATTATGGTATCTTTGATTCATGTACTGTTTCATGTATTCATTTACGTGTTTTCTGTTTTCTTCATTACATCGTTTGTGGTAATCCTTATTCTCTTCTCTTAATGTATTATTATACTCTGACACAATTTACAATACAAACTAGTTCTGTTAAACTCTGTTATGTCTTTTTTCTTCTTTTTATTTTGAACAAGTCTTGGTATTCAACATTTATATTTTACTATTTTATTTCAACGAGCTTTCCACTATGCATATTTTACTAGTATTACATTGAAATTAACCTTAAACCACGTTTTCTTTAGCCTGTTAATTTTGTTTCAAATTAACAATTCACCATAGGAGGTAACTTAACAAGAGATGAAGGACCCACGCAGAATTGGACTTATCAAATAACTTGTATAAAGTTCACTGGAATATAAAAGAGCCAAAAGTGTACAGGTTAAAACAAGAGGAAGATAAAACTGTAGCATCACAAAACGACATAAAATCGAGTAGCTCAAATAAAATATATTATTGGATACGTGTTTGTATTCTTGTCCTAGGTTTGACATTGATGTATTCAAAGAGTACTTTTGGTTACATATTCAAAACTGTTGTACGCGATAATATCACCGCAATAAAAACTGGTTCAATAAGATCATCAAAATCCATTTCCAGAAATCTTGTGAGCATGGTGAAGAGAATTGTGAATTTCACACTATGACATGGCAAGTGAAACAAACATCATAATTACCACTATCAGCATGCAACTATTAACTCAGATCTTAGAGTCAGTTACAGCATGCTTTTGAAGAAGATATTTAAGATGTTGATAGGTTTGCCATCAAACCTGGAATTCAAGGCAGTCATATAGTTCAGTAGTCAAATTGAATTCAGCCGGTTTGCAATTGAGAACTTTAGAGCACACGCAATCCCACCAGACAAAATAACTAAGTACTTAAATAGCACAGAAAATGTGCACTTGTGGGCATACTATAATGACATATAATGTTCTCTTTTCCAAGTAACTCCTCAACCATGCGGTTGTAAAATTCTGTGCCTTCATTGAGCTGTATCTTTTCCGCTGTTCGAGCTTTAAAAAATTCTTTGAATGCCCCATATATATTATCTCATCTTCTAGACTTCACTTTCTCAGCCCATGCATATTTGGAGAAAATGCCAATCACTGTTACATTGTATTTGTGCCTGTTGTTATCCTTCTCGTATGATTTCATGTCAAAAATGTCTTACTGACATTGAGAAATCAACGCCATTTACATGAACTTTTTTTGTAATGAAATCTTTTTTCTCCTTTGTTTGTTGAACGTATAGGTAGATTGTATACTCAACCATCTTTTCAATTTACTGTATTTGATCTTCTAATAATGTTTGATTGTTCCAACAACTGACAAATATTTCTTTAAAGCAACTCGATTTTCAGAGTTATAGTATATACACATCAAATCTGACGTTTTCAAAGCTGTCATAGAAGTATATTTGTTGTCTACTTTGGTAGTAAAGCAACGATGTAGATATCTGACAATAATTTTAGTTATGTTCAAGTTTTAATGCAGTAAATATATGCTCTAAGATAGTTGTTTGAAAAATAACGCACAAGAGAATACAAACATCAATCTGCTTATCAGTTGCAAAAGACCGAACCATTAAAAATAAATTTCAATTATCATGGCATTAAAATCGGTAGCTTTTTGATTGTTCCCAGTGGGTCAAGCAAAACAAAAACTTTTTAAAGTATGAAACATGATTAATTTCACATTCGACACATATCATTTTCTATATTTCTTATCCGCTGTCTTTACACTGCATCTTCATGACATTATAACTGTTTTACAAATCTCTCTACAACGAATAGAGAAAAACAGAATTTGAATTTACCGAAAGTTCAGCTAAAACTTAACACGGTCTCGGGAACTTCATATCTTCAATTGCTTCTAATAGTTTGAACGTAAGAAAAAGTAAAACCCCATATATATATATATATATATATATATATATATATATATATATATATATATATATATATATAGAGAGAGAGAGAGAGAGAGAGAGAGAGAGAGAGCATTTAAAGTATTTAATGTTAAAATTCCAGTTCCTAAAGATTATCCTATTGTCTGTTATTATTATCTTAAGATAATTTGTCAGATTAAAAATATTAATTTCAGGTAATATTCCGTTTCATTCCCGCCGCTTTATATGACTTTCACATGTTAAACTTTGACCTTTCAGTTTCATCTTTTTTTTAACCTTTTGCTCATGTGAATATAATTCTACTAGTCACTGAGAACACAGAGGTGCCCAAGTAACAAATAACTTGTGCAATATGACGGGAATCGAACCTACACTGTTAGAAACTATTGGCTTCAAAGTCCATATGTTTTTCCACTAGGTCATCGACGCAGTTAGAAATAAGTCTTAACAAATTAGAAAAAACTTATGACCGTGTTATGCATACTAATATCTTAAAATTGTTTTATTTCTTTATTTCAGTTTCAGGTCATAATAATTTCAGTCGAGAAACTGCTTGCAAACGTAGCATAGCATGTACTTTTATTGAATAATAAACTTGTTCAACCATATAACTTGCACTTCCATTATCAAACAGATCACACATTTCTTAAAGTTGAAGCAATTATTTAAATTTCGTGGATTGAAAGGGAACATGGGAAAGGAAGGGACATCGATCCGATTTCCAATCCCAGAAGAGTGTCTATTTGCACGTTCTGTCCCTGTGGTGTGACAACTAGTTAATGCAGCGAAAGGAGGGTATTCGAACCTATCCCGAGCGCTAGAGCTAGATTCGGCATGTCTCGCAGACCTATACCCAGTATATGGTCTGTCTGTATCCGGTGATAAATGGGCGGTCCGTGACCTGTCACTTATAGCCAAGGGCGATCTAGATCTGAGAGAACTTCTCTCAGAACTAGAAGAATCTGAACAACAGCTAAACCTCTTGGGTTTGCGTGATGTATTTTTCGCCTGACTTCGGATACTATGGAGGTCTTGTTCCTGCCCCGAAGGGAAGACGCAAGGATTCTCCATATTTGGGCTCAGTGTAACCCCTTCCGGGGGTATAACTGTGTCTGCTTGTGGGTCGGTGCTACCCTGCCCTCCCGTAGTTGGTGGGGGTGCACTCGGACCCAGAAAGTTGATAGCCCTTATGATAGACGCTGCCTTCTTCTTAGAAGATGCTCTATCTTGACTTGGGAAGGTGCCGCTCCTCCCTCTTATATTCGGGGGATCGCACTCGAACCCTTGAGAGATATCTGTTACCATCTCACCAGTAGTAACATTATCTCTCTCTTGCCTAGGGAAGGTGCTGCTCCTCCCTCTTTTATATGGGGGATCGCACTCGAACCCTTGAGAAAAATCTGTTTCCATCTCACCTGTGGTAACATTATTTCTCTCTTGTCTAGGGAAGGTGCTGCTCCTCCCTCTTTTATTTGGGGGATCGCACTCGAACCCTTTAGAAACATCTGTTTCTGACTACCAGTATTTCTTTCTAAGTGAGATTTATTTGATTTAGAAGGGGAAAAAAAACACGCTTCCTTCGTCTTCAGATAAGTGTGACGGCTTTAGGTCAGATTCCAAGTGTCATCCGAACATAGACAACACATGGGGCATCCGTCCATACGTGTACATTTTGTACATGACAAACAAGTTTGGTGAGTGTCCCATGGGTCTTTTTTATCCCCACACTTACCAACTGATTGACAAATCTGAAAAATTAAGTTCTGAAAAAGAAACTTAGTTTAACAAAATAACAGAGCAATGATAATAATAATAATAAGGGTTGCGTCAGCACGTTTTATCTCCTTACTACAGAATTTTCCGTAAACAAGAATGTCTGAGTTTATTCGGTACTTCGTGACGGATATAAACACCAGAGCATAATTGTAGGTTAAGGTAATGTTATAGAAAACATTATTAAAAACATTTAGGGGCCCTAGAATCTACTAATAGCGAACAGTTATGAGATTCCGTTTCGTGACCAAATTATGACGTTAATAAATAATAATTGCGGTAAAGATGGACCCCAATGTCGCAACACTGTTTTTAAAAAGGATATTCTGAATACTTATTGTTACCACTGCGTCCGAAGCCCTTTACGTAGGAGGGGGAAGGGTAGGTGGCTCGTAGTGCGTTAACAACGCACGAATGGCGAATATCAATGTTAATGTTATCAATTACAAATTTGATAAATACGGACAGAGGTTAACGTTCATTATAAAGAATATTCATGACAAGTCCTGGTTATTAGCATTGAAACCATTGCACTTGTATATATTTTCTTCGTCATAAAATTTTCCCACGTGTTGACCCAACGGTCGTCCGGAAAAGAATGAGGATGCTCTGTGGAGTACGAGCTGACAACGTAGATCAGACTGGGTCGATGCGCATGTTCTAAGAAACTTCTAGAACAGGGAGTTGGTGCATCTAGCACGGACGAGGTCTTTCCATGCGAAAAGGAGAAAGCTTAATAATAGTGACAGGTAGGTAATTACTAACATTAAAACTAGGTTGTTGAGACCTACGTTCTATGGTTAGTTAGCCACTCTCAAAGTGCACCTGGAACTACCAAATGTTGTTTTAAGACTACTTAATTGTTAAAGGTTCTAAAATCCAAGGGACTACTGGCTGCATCTGATTTTTTATACATTTTGTTATTATTGGGAAACCCCCCTGTCAATTTGTACCCCCTTCCAATTTGAAATACAAAAAAACCTGTAGGATGTAATAAAATGCACAAAACTAGTCAATTCATTCATTAATGTATCATTTCTAACCCTATTATTGGCAGAGGGTCCCTAACACTGTTATCTCCTTCGTGTTTCTTCCGTTCCATGGTCATGATGCTGTATTAATGTAGATTGGGCTTGTTATGTAGTGCACACATCTTCTCCGCAATGGACATTACCGTGGAATGCCTCCGATTGGATCACTTTTGTTTCGTGTTTATTCCATTCCATGGACAAGGAATACATATTCATGTAGATGAAGCCTGTTCAGTAGTGGGCACATCTTCTCTGCAATGGACATTGTTCTGAACTCCTTTAAATTGGATTACTTGTGTTGTGTTTATTCCGTTCCATGGTCAGGAAGGGGTATGCATGTTGATGGGCTTGTACGGTAGTGTGCACATATGGTCTGCAGTGGACACTGTTGTAGAATTCTTCAGGTTGCCGCACTTGGTTTTTCGTATTTGTTCCTTTCTATGGTCAGGAAGTTGTATTTATGTAGATGGGGTGTGTTCAGCAGAGCATACATTTTTCCTGCAATGGACATTATTGTGGAATGCTTTGGACTGGATCGCTTATCTTGTTTCGTGCTTGTTCAGTTTCATGGTCAGGAAGTCATATTTATTTAGACAATGTCGATCTTGTAGTATGCAGCTCTTCTCTGCAATGGACACCATTGTGGAATCTGCAGGTTGCTGTGGAGCCCCTGTGCTGCAACAGAAGGTACCTCTTCTGGGGTAACAGCCTGGGCTGTTACAAACAGGTCAATAAGATCGCTGAACCACAGTCACCAAGGCCAGAGAGGGGCTATCAAAATGAGCTGAGCAGTTAGGGTCCTTACTTTTTGAAGTACTTGCGGAATCATCCTGAAGGGTGGGAAAGCGTAAACCAGTTTTGGCAGGCCAGGAGGAGATGCAAGGGACTGGTGTTGTTGGTCTCCATCTCCAGGGCAGCAGCACTCACAACATCCCTATGGAGGTGTAGAAGCTCCAGTGATAAAGCCATGGACATGGATAATGCATGCCTAGATGCTTTGGCCACTGCTTCTAACAAATGTTAAAGGGCGGCTGGCGACAGAGATTCATCCTTCAGCAGACTGAAAGAGGCTGCAGAAAAAAAGGTCGGCATGCAAGGCTATGGTAGCTTCAAACATAGATTTTATATTTGTAAGGCCTCCATTATTTTAACTGGAAAGTGAGCCCAGTTCCCAGAGGAAATGCCCAGTTGTGCTGCTCCAGCATCCAAAGTGGGGGATTTAAGGGGTCAGGTGTGTGAACCTTATCACTAACTGCAAAAAGTCTCAATATGTAAGGGGGGAAAGACCACAATATTGATGTTTTAATGACAATGATGTCAGAAACATTTAATTTGGTATTGAAGATGAAATTTAGCAAACACTGGCTTGGTAAGATGCTAATAAAGTAATAATAATAAGGAATTCTATCCTAAACTGACATTTAAGAGTGAAACGTGTTGAATCACTAAACACACGTAATTGAATGTAAGAACTGTTGTGTGATCTCATTCTGGAGAATAAAAATAGCAAAAGTCAGATCAAATGGAATAAGATATCCAATGACTTGATACTGTATTAAAATAACAAAACAGAAACAAAATCAGACCACAGACCAAATCGGCAAAGATACGGATAACTAAACACCTACCTGAGCTAAAAATAAGGAATAAAAAAGTTCTCAATCATAATAAATGTTACCCAGCGGAGTGGGGGAAAACCTTACTTGCCCATGAGAGGCAACGTTTTTTTTAAATATATCATCTGGAAGTCCCCCCCCCACACACATACACACACGCACACATTTACTCCTTTCTTTATTGATAGATAATGGAATTTTAGAAACAAAATCATTTCAAAATTCAAAATGCATTTTTGGGGGGCTAAAAACTGAAGTCACAATATCTGATGGAATGCAACTACAGCACAGCTCACAATTTTTTTAAATTTCACCACGCATCATAGTGAGGCGGAGAGGATCAAGAAAAAGTCCCATCACTATTTCCAGCACATCCTGATCGAGTTGCCATGACTTCTTGTGAAAAACAGCTCTGCACACCATGCTTTATTGTGGAATCGCATCAGATGATCATTGTGGAGTATATGTGGTCTTGATAAAGTGGGCGCATTTTAATGTTTATGACCCCTGCAGGCATGTGCTAAAGAGCCTCATCGAGAGAAAGAGAGTACATGGTGGGGCACTCATTAATGTACAATTAATGGATGTATTTTCATTTTTCCAAATCACACTTTAGATAAAATAATGGCAATGACATGTGAACTTGGTATTACTAGATATTACTTGAGGCATCTAAATTTAAATTTTTTGTTTTTTCTAAATCCTACCTTATTGGAACCTACTGGTGCATTCATGATTCACTTATTTCTGTTGAAGTTTGTGCAATTTGAAAAGATGTTAAACCAATTTATTTTTAAATTTCATTCACATGTGAATGAAAATTATTCAATGCATTCTCATTCGGGAGCAATTAGCTTACTTTTTTATATTGAAAAAGCATGATAATTTAATTAATTATAAACATTTGCAAGTTCTAAAGTTATTATATAACACATATAATCAAATCAAATTTTAGAGAACATTAACATAATTTATTAATACTATGTTTTGCGTAATGAATCTAATACTTACCTGCCACAGTTATGAAGTTTACCCTTTTCAGATATGGAAAACCCATGTCCATGACAGATGTACTATACTCGCATTCTTAATAAAGTTCTAAAATATGTGCATCATAAAACCCAGTCTGACTCCATTTCATAGACCCATTTGCTTCAATCTTTTTTAGGACCTTCACTACTGAAGGACATCAAAGCAGGGTGGGAGGAGGGCATCTGACAATAGTTACAGGCAAGTATTACATAAATATAGTTTTACACCTGTCACTATTGTGTAGCTGATTTTGTCAGTTAGGAGGGAGGCTGATGACCTCCAAGGGAGTAAAAAATAAATTACCTTACAGTAAAACAAATCCACTGCTGTTAGCCAGCAGCAGCCTGGGTCACTTTGTGCCACAACAACTAAACCCAGACAAAAATACCCTCACTCTGGTGCATTAAGAACCGAAGGTAACTGGAGGCGATGGTTGTATGAGATCAACGAAATACAACCTTCATAATATCCTCCAACGATAAGTGATTGAAATAGGCCAATAAGGAAGCGATAGCCCTAATTTCATGGGCTTCGATTTTCATGAAAGATCCCTCTCAGTGAGGGGCTGATGAACTCTCTTGATAGAGAGTGTAATCCACCTAGAGATGGTGGATGCTTTAATATCGGTGGAGCCCTTTATTAGGAGGAAAAGATATTTCCTACCCTTCCGTCTCCATTCTGAAGTTGCCAAATAGAACCTAAGCACCCTAACTGGGCAAAGCAGTATATATTGATCATCCCCAGTGCAGATACAACTGAGATTGGGAATCTTTATAGGAGATTTAAATTCTGGATTTTGTCTAGAAAACCCAGCTGACAGAGAAAAGTAACATACTCATAATTACCACTGAACCGTAAACACCCCTCTCTATAGAGGAGGCACATAGCTCGCTTCTTCTCCTCATATAACATGAAGCAAGCAGAAAAACAGTTTTATGTGCAATATTCTCAAAGAAAGTCTCACCCAAAGGTTCACAAGGGGTTTAGATAAGGCCCATAAACACATGGGCCAGACCATTGGAAAATTTGAGCGTGTTTAAAAAGGCTGCCCTATAATCTTTGATAGTGGAGACCAAGCATGCTCTCTCGTCAAAAAGGAAGATTAGAAAATCTGCTAACGCATTAAAAGAGGTACATCTAGGATTAATGCGCTTCCAAGTGCACCAATCATAGAAGATTCTCCACTTTGCATCATAGACTTTGGAGGTAGACTGTCTCCTGGTCTGGACAAGACATTTGGCAACCCAATTATTGCTCGAAAACTTCTGGCAGATAGATGGTTTGAGATGAGCCAAGCGTCAAGGTGGACAATCTGAAGGCTGTTGCAAAGAATAGAACCCGTGTTGTGACAGTAGGTAACGACCTGGGTTGGTTTATCAACAGGTTGAGGAAGTCAGTGAATCACAAAAGTCGAGGCCACAGAGTAACTATCAGTATGAATAGAGCAGTGTGGGAATGCGTAAGCGAACAGCTCATTCCATTTCATGCTGAAGACATAAATGGGGAGCTTGTTGTCATATCGAACAAGTCCACCAGAGGCCCCTTCCACCCCCCCCCCACCCCCGACTGAATAGGGACTCTGCTACTGCTTGATGCCGAGACCACTCACTGAGAACTATCTCGTCTGTCCTGGACAGACTGTCTGCAAGAATATTTTTCCTACTGGGAATATGGCAAACTTCGTAATACCCTCGGACTCTGCCAAGCATAGAAGGTTCCAGACCTAAATTCAAATAGAAGGAGCACCAGTGCATCCTTGTCGTCTGATATGCATCATCCGATGTGTTGTCTGAGATGATCACACAATGCCTGCTGATTTTGTCTATGTATCCATGCAGGGCTAAAAATATCAACTTGAAGGTCTTGTGGTCTTTAGAAGGAATGTCAGTGGTATGGTCATGCCATTTCATGTGTCGACATATTGGTAATATTTGCAGTATGCAAATTACAGACGTACCTTACGACATGTCATCTTTTCATATGCCATTTTCATCCATGACAAGACAACAAAAATACTTCCAAACTGACTACCTGCTAGTTGTCAGTGATTCCAATTCAACCTTTTACAGCCATTTCAAGCTGCTCCATTTGATCAGATGCAGGACTCATCTTGGTCACCATGTCCTTTGTTTTGCATTGCATGAATACTTTAAAAATGTCTTATTATCAATTTCTTGTCTTAACTTGAATTTTAAAGGCATTATGGAGTTATCTTCAAAACAGAAGAAATAGTGTGATTTTCTCGTGCAAGGAAAATCTTGTCTAGAATAGGTCAGGCCCAAGTGCAGAAGTAGAGAAGAATAACAAGCGAATCGCTTACACGGTACTTTCTGCAGATACAAACAACTGCCACCAACACTGGCATTCATTTCTGTCAGTGAAAAAGTAAAACTACTTTTGTATCCAGTGTCTGCATGTTCAGTCATTGACAACATATATCAACATAAAGGCGACATTCCAAACTTGTTCCCCCATGTATAATTTGGCTCCTTTACTGATCATTTAAAAGGCACTAGTTGATATATGTTATCAGTGGCTGTACACGCTGACGGAAAAAAAATAAGCACTGATTATGCGAGGGGCAGATATTGAACCATGCGAGTTGGTCACCTTGCAAGCAGTTCAGCTAAATAAAGACCTCCTTTATGCATCACCACGTAGTGTTAATCAGCAGACACAATGAATAGTCTAAGCTTTGGGCACAGATGCATTGCCGTATACAATGATAGAAATTAAAGCACACAAGCTACTGTTTTTACTAGCAAGACATAGAAAAGCATTTTGCAACTGAAAAAGGCAAGTTGTTGGAAAAAAAGGTCCGACAGGATGCTAAAGAAATGGTTTGGCGCGAGAATAAAACAGTATGGCACAAAGCAAGCCATCCTAAAATCATCTGTGAAAAACACAAATATAATGCTGGTGTACTATTGATAAATATATACCCAAAACTCCGGACACAAGTGTTACTCTTCAGACAGTTCAAAAGAACTGCTCTTCACTTGATGGCCATCATAGAGACGAAAAATACTATGCATCTTCTTTGTAATTCTATTAAACCAGGGGTAGAAAAATCTATTGTCCAGGTGTCTGTGACAACTACAAATTAATGGCAGGCAACCATTTTTCCCCAATGTGAAAGCCCGGTTATGATAATGTTAAAAATTATATTGGAATTTTATCTTTTCCAGTGACAACATCTCATCATTAAACTGTATTTTCATATAATCCGTATTTGAATGTTGGGGTATTGCTTTCAAAAAGAAGCCACAGTAATCCTCATGTGTCAGCTACTCATTATCTGATTAAGTAACCACAGTCCATACCACCAGCCCATCAAGGTGAAACCATAAATGACTCATAAATGGTTGTCCTTTTGCAGCACACCAACAAATGGTAGCGGCTATGTTTCATATTAGGCATGTCATACTCAATGCCTTTGATTAAGTAGTACACTTCCTCCTTGCCTTGTTGAAGAAATGGGCGCTTGCTGTAGTTAACTCTTTAACTACTAATGCTACTGTAGTGGCTCACTACTCTGCCTAGCTGCTGGGGTCAATACTGCAGCTGATTTGTGGGCTGACTGCCAGATCCTGATGCTGCGGCAGCCAAATGATAACTTTTTAGCTGTTGATTTGGGGATATGGGCTAATTCTTGTAGATTTTTTTCTGTATAATAGACTGATTTATAGACTAAAACCATGTATATATAAAAGCTATAACTACCTTAGGTAGTTTGATTCTTTTATCCTGCTGACATCCACAAGATTGGTATAAAATCCATGAATAGAACACAAAACACTATTTTTAAACACTAAAATTTTGCTGTCAGTCTTTTATTCAAAGTTATTGGTCAAATATATACATGTAATTACTACAAAAATCGTTTAACTACCGGTAGTCACTATGTTCTACTATTTCTTAAGTTGTTCTTCATGGTATTTATAGAAGTAGTCATGGTTTATACACAGACAGACATTGCACTGTTTGTCAATTTCTTTCTTCCCCGCATCAAAAACGAAAGTTGACTTTCAAAGCACGTGGCTCTCTTATCCACCCTTTTCCGTCTTTATCATCAGATTCTGTCTCAATTTCGGGTAGACTTGACAAAGAAGATAGCTCAATGTCACAACAAACACTTCTTAATTCAATATTGTCAAGTTCGTCCTCAGAAAAACCTGAAAGTTTGGAATCTAAATCGCTATCGTAAGCAAACACCATTGTTTCCACTGTCAACTACAAACGCATGTATTAACAAACACGTGGTACAAAATTGCAAATAATCCCCGGATTTAGTAAGAACAATCATTTGTTAACTCTATTTTGATTGGTTGAATGTTCTTTTACTTCCAATTATTGACCAACAAGACTGATTGTAACATGAACATACAGAGCGGATCTATCTGGCACGATGGTATAGGGAGCATAACCAGCAAGTGGATATTTCAGTCACCAGGGTTAGAAGTGCTCTGTTTACAAGCGGATTTATCAGTCACTGGTGAGGCAAGGCACATTTATGCAGCGGATATACACGTCAGTCATAGTGAAAGAGTTAATGTGACAGTTGCTTCAACTGACCAACTTTACCTATAGAAATATGGCAAGTTGAAATATTCACACCAATCACAATTGTTGTTGCAATTACTATATTTTTTGTTGGCTAATGGCTAAACAAAATTCCCATATGGATACCTTACAGTTACCTAACAGGTTAGAAAAAGGATTAATAGTATTGGATTAATGATAACATCAATTGCAAGGATTTAAACTTAGATATGCATAAAATATGGACAAGTTTGTGATCAGGGGTGGCCAACCACTAGAAAGCTGACATACAACAAAACAGTGTCATAAAAAGGGAATTGTTCGATTATCTTTTATTTGCTGATCCTAATTAAATAGATTAAAAAGTGTGCAAACTTGTCTGACACTTTCCATTACTTGGACTGATGATGTGTGCAATTAGGACTATATATAGATATCTTAGGGGCAACAGCGCCGAAGTAATTTATCAGGTAACCTGATAAACCAAAAAGTTGTTCTCTGCATTTTTTTTCTGACATGACTGGTGGTGTAGAGCAATCGTATTAAGCAGAATTCACGCTGAACAGTCAGATCTGTTATAAATACGGATCATCGGGCTGCTTATTACTAATAAATTAATTTCAACTGACCTTTGTATCCAGATAGGAAGTATAATCTCTCTTCTATTGATCCATGGCATTCAATACTTTAGAACACTCACTTTTTAGTATTAATGCCGATCAGAACACTTGTGTATTCAGCATCTGTTGACCATGGATTTGAACTGCTCACGTGTGGAAAGCAGCATCACCCCATGGCAAGAGTAATACGTTCACACCGGGAACCGACTAACACTTAGGCTGGAGGTACAGGGATGTCGTGCTGTCAGAAATTTGAGAGAGAGAGAATTAATAAATAATATAATCCCAGGAATTGCACTGAGCTGTAACAAGTTAAAAAGGATAGAAATAATGCTACACAACAGTAATAATAATAGTACAGTAGTTGCAGCAGTAGTATTTTCAATGGTATTTATGAATATCGTGGAATACATGCATGCATATATATGCCTGTTAATACTGTTACGGAATTATGTATCATTTCGTTTTTAAATAATGGTATAGTTTTATGATCTCTGCATAATAGTCTAACAGCTGTCGTCTTGCAGAAAGTACATATACGGTATTTCAATGTGACTCAGTACATTGGTCTTGGGAAATATTGTCGGTTAAACATGAGTCATGTCACGTGACCTAGCGCGTGAGAATTTGTACTTTTGAACTTTTGACCTGGATTCTAAGTTCAATAAGAAGTCAATACTTTGTTGACTGGTAATAACGTCAGTGCATAGGTACTTTAGTGGTGTCATGTATAACCTAGTTTCTGATTGGTTCAAAGAAGGTTGTTTTCTAGAAGGATTAAATTGTTTTTAAGTCGCAATACAGTTTAAATTGGTTTTCCTTATTCTGTTCTACGCAGCTCAGAATCTATAAAATTTAATTTAATTGCTGTGTTTGGCATTTTAGCATAGGTCGTCAGTCTGAGAGGTCATAAACGAGATTGGTTCATTTTGTGTGGATATTCTGCTTCAGTGATATTATTATACAGTACATTTAGGATTTAGTACTGCTTCTTAAACTTTAAGAATTGTTCAGCTCCGTTGGAATTAGCGGAAACATTTCTAGAACTTGTTTGATATTCCATATTCACAAGGATTACTTGGAATTAATAATATTTGGATATAACTGATTTTTGTAGACACATCAACACTTTAGTGGTTTCATTCGGAACCTACTTCATTCGGAATATTTGGATTAACTTCCGGATCAGTAAACTTTAAAACAATTTAGTACTTTTTAAGTATATTCTATGCTATATGTTATTTTTAATTCTTTTACTTTGATTGTTTGTTGAAATGTTTTAATATTTTAGGAAATTAAATATTTGTGTTTAAATCTTGAAAGCTTATTTGAGTCTTTTCTTTTGTTACATTACCCCTAGTCGTAACAATACTTTATATCGTATATGGACTTGGGAATTTGCTGCAACTTTATTCCCAAGATTGTCAAGCTTTTTTAAATACTTTATTGACATGAGCAGTGAACCTGTCCATATTTTTTTAGTTCGGACTCTATCCTGAAAGTTTGAAAAGCCCTATGGTATCTTGCAGGGACAACCATGGATTTTCAAAAATGTTTATAATCCTGCGAACAGCAAATTACTAGTATACTCAGGTACCACTTCCATTTTTTAATGGTGTCTATCAAACATAACAACTGTACTCCACCCCCACCCAGCACTGGGATGGATCCAGAAATATTGTGTGTGTGCATGGAGGAGACCAAACAAGTAGGAGAGAAGTCTGTGGGATGGAACCCCTGGTTGTGGCCCAGGAGGCAAAGGCACCAGTAGCTCCTGCATTTTAAGGGCTATTGGTAATGCAAACAGGCTCATAGGATGAGTGGGTGTGTTATAGCCAAATATCATGTACAGAACATAGCAAGTAGAAAATCCTACATTATTCACTTCAAAAACTGTCAATGGAATGTGCAAGTACAACCTGTTTTGCGGAAATGGTATTTATAAGAACTAAAATAAGCAATATATTGTATAGCATACACAACAGATAAGCACAGTTATAACTGAGCTATTGCAATTATCATATTGCAACAAGATCAAACAAGATGCAATGAGCGTTACATTTTGCATGCACATGGGGTCTTAAGTACACTGCATGTGGCAAAAAAACCAATGCAATAATGTAATGAAGGCTGCCATATTGTTCTTCCTGTCAATAGGCCCCTGAGAGTCATCGGTAACCTGATGGCTATCAATGTTTCAAAAGTACAGTTGTGGCCGATATTGTTCATAGAGAAGAAAATTCCACAACATTTGTGAAATACAGTACAACTCGCGCGATTTTTCAAATTTCCCATGCTTCGCGGTGGGGGTGCAGAGAGAGTGGAGAGGATTATGAATTTTTTTTAAAAAAACCCACCTCTCCAAGCACCCTGATGGGAGTTGCTGCGGTATATAGCGGAAAATAGCTCTTCACACCACACTTTCTCGCATTCGATGACTACCGCAGAGTGGACGTGGTCTCAATAAAATGAGTGGTTTACTGTTTATGACCCCTGTTCTAAAGAGGTTCAGAGAGAGAAAGACAGGCACCGATTTATTTAAATTGTTATTTCTTTCAGGTGCAGTTTGCTTACTTTTTGATACTGAAAAAACGTTATCACTTATTTAATGATAAACATTTTTGCTAGTTCTAATGAAGATAATGTATGATGCATACTGCCAGATCAAATTTTAGATAATATTAACATAATGACACTGCCTCACAAACTGTATTACTACTACATTTTACTCAATGAATCTAATTTTTTTTCTTTAATACTACGATATTGGAATCCACAGATCCATTCATGTCTTTATTTCTGTTGCAGTTTGCACAATATACTATTTTTTAATGATCAAATGAAAGTCAGTGATAGTGTACTCCCTGCAGTGAAAAGAATGATAAACAAAAAAAATTATTAATAACATAATCGCATTCATACTGGACTGAAGTGAAACAAAATCACAAAAGTTTCGATAGTTACCCCATGCATGAGTGCTCTTTAAGATAATGTATGAATTCTTGTGACATCCAATCACAGCATTATAGAGGGGTAATTAAAACTTGAGAAAGCATAGTTCTGGCGGTTGCTGCATGAACATACAAAAACGAAAATAATTGCTAAAAGCTAACTGACCATGTACTGTTCCAGAAATATAAAGATGATGACAAAGTCAAGTTCATTCTGATACTGAATTTCTATATGTTATGAAAAAAAGAAGATGCATTCAATATCCACTTAATAACAGATCTGTGTGCATGGGCAGGGGAACTACATAGATATATGTTAGTCTCAGATATAAGTGTCAGAGATAGAGAAAGAGCATTATTAAGATTTTGTATCTATACTTTAATTTAAACTGTACTACAGTAATGACGGCAAGTCTTGGGGCACCCTTAATTATTTTCAAAAATGTTTTTATTTTATGACCTATAAAAGTTGGGACACAAAATTATAAAAAAAATTTCATGTACTACAAGTCTTAGGATACATTAGAAATTTTTTTTCTCTCTACTGATCGCTCAGCATATTTTACCAATGGTAATACAATTATAAAAATAAAAAAGCCCTCGGATGTTAAAGGACTATCATTATGGATTATTAGAGGGCAATGCTATAAATAAATATAATTTGTTTGAAAAATAACAAAATATATTTAATTTTCCTCAGTTATCTTATCATTTCTACCTATTTCAAATATGTATAATTTCACCTGATGATGACAAGCATTAAGCATTAGCACAATGTAGTAACAGTACTGAAAGTAACTTCTCCCACTCTTGCTCTACCGGTTGTTTACTATGGTCAGTTTTTGCATTAAAATTGTAAAGTCACCAGTAATTACATTTTCTGACTTGAAAATTTAATACCTATTTCATTAAAATGTGGCACCAGTATTACAACAACGAAAATAGTGTTTGGTTAATCGCTCGCATTTATAGTGACCTTGTTTACATCATGGTGTCACCGCATGTTCAATGAAGATTTTAACTTGCGCTGAATGAAATACATCTCTTGGTTTCAAATCATAGGCACCACTAAACTTCAATAATGTCTCAGATAAAGAAGTCTCAGAAATAATGCTTTGAAAATAATTGCAATAGTATCGCAGTGGTAGTTTGCTTTGATGTAAGCGACCTTTAAATAAGTACATGTTTACTCATCTGCGGTTATTGTGCTAATGTTATGTAGTAAAAGGCCATAAAAGGATTAGTGTTGTAGAACAAAGCGGTACTGGCATTGTCTGTTTCAGGGTTTAAACCATTAACTGGCCTGGATTTCTGTCAGAAATCAAAAGACAAATCCACTAATTATAATCAAAAGGAGCCGCTGAAACAAACAGCAGCATGCCAAAGTCTGAAGTGGAATGAAAACACAACTAATGGATCGATGATGATCTAGTCTGTCTATATTCAGAATTTTAACCTATATCATGGTCATTCTTTAATGAATATATGGCAGTTATGTGAAAATATGGTGGATATGTGCCTAATATATTTATAAATACTCATTAAACGTGTCTTTTCATAAAGATTACATCACTCTGTAGGGTCCCTTATATCACTTAAAAAGGTAAATGTTGCATGCGTGAATCAAAGTAAATAAAACAGCAATGGACGAATAGCTAAAATGTGACCTGGAAGAATGAGATTTGGTGAAAAAGAATGAATAAAGCAAAATCTGCATCTAATAGTTTTAGGAATAAACAGGGATACAAGTGACGCTAAGCACAAGCACAATATGCACCGTGTAAGTAGACCTATTGTACACTATAATACTGGTCTTCCGGTAAAGTCTAAGCGACCCACGAATTATAGTCTTTATTTACCTAGGGTTACCATATTTGAACTTTCAAAAAAGAGGACACTCATATATATATATATATATATATATATATATATATATATATATATATATATATATATATATATATATATATATATATATATATATATATATATGAGACAAAGAGAAGATTTAAGGAACAAAAAGGAGGACATGTCCGGAAAAAAGAAGATGTACGGTAGCCCTAATTTACCTTTATTTTATTTCATGTTGGAGAAATATGCACATGCAAAATAAATAATGTAACTGAATACTTGATTCTACCCCTCTCCATGTATACATTTACATCCTGTATAACACCTACAGGCTGTCAGCGATAACTGTGAAATATGCGCACATTTGGTTACCACTTGACTGCATATTGGGCTAAGCGACCAAATTATCGGCAAATCAAAACACGTCAAACAAAACAAAGCCGGTATGATTAATTAGCAGTGTTTTAAGTGGTTTTGTTGAATTGTGTTTACTCAAACCAGATTTTCACGAGGGGCTCACTCTGATTTTAATCCAGCGAGTCAGTGTAATTAAATTAATGAAAGGTACTTTACCGACATCAGTGTTGGTTTCCTTTATGAACTGATTCAATGACAGTAATGATTCTTTAATTTTTAATTGATTATACAGAGGATTAACTTCCACGTGCGATATTGCATTTGAAGCGAAACAATTACTCCAATTAATGATCTGTCTCCTTTCATATTTAAAATAGAAAAGGTATGTTGTGATCACTTTAGAAGTAGTTGTCAAGCAAAGTGGTATTTACTCTGTGGATAAAATGAGTTTGCAAAATTATTTTCGCAAGGAAGGCAAGAAGTCCCAATTCGGAGAAGGAAAATTTTGTGAAAGTGGATGGATAAAACATAAGACTGATACTGAGTGTTAGGCAGCTATTTCTCCAAAGAGACATAAGCCAGAATCCATGGTAGCAAAAAATGTCAAATATGAAACTACTAAGAGACAGAGAAATTTTCAGCCGCATTTGGTTGATTGTTATCACTAGCTTGAATGTATTGACTCGGAAGGAAAGATGTTTTGCAGTTATTGCATACAATATCCAAAACTGGCACAGGTTGGAAATTCAACCAGTTTATTTTGTCAGTGGAACTGACAAATTCAGGATTGAACCAATCAAGTCTCATGACATTTCTGGACCCCACAAGGCCTGTGCAGCACAATATATGCATGACACTAGCCAGCATGTGCAGAAAATCAGTGAAGTTAGAGCTGCTGACACTCCAATAGGAAAGGCCCTTTCAAAACTAAATGAGACTGAAATTAAGAAAACAGAAGAGCTCTCTTTAACACAACCTACACCCAAGCCCATTATGGAAAACCATTCTTAATCAGCTTGAAGTGATTTTCAAACAGGAAGACCAGCATGCCATTCATGAGCAGTATTTATTGTGCAAAGTGTAGATGAGGGCATACAAGCAGTCACCGGATCCACCTGCTGAAATTCTTAGAACACTCTTAGTGAATACTCCACCTTGTCTCAGTCTGTTATGCAAACTATTAGAAATCATGTTTGTTATAAGCCCGTCCACTGCTGAGTATGAGCAAAGATTTAGTTCAATGAAATTAATCAAGACTTCATTGAGGAATTCCTTAAACCAATAGAGTTTACAAATTCTAATGAACATTTCAGCAAATGGACCAGATCTTGAGGACTTTAACCCAGACACAGCTATCAATTTTGCTGGCTTAGTGCTGGTGCAGGTGGCAGACATGTACATGGACATTTTTTTAAATCCAGAAGCTAAAACATATATAACTGAAGTATATCAACCGTTGTTTTTGAAAAATTAAATTCTTTTAAGAAATAATTAAGTTGTATATTAGTTAATTTGTTCTTTCTATGGATTAAGTGCATACATCTCATCAAATCTTGGCATGTGATTACAATTTTGGGACAAGTGAAAGTAAGTGGAACAGGTGAAACCACTTGTCAAGTGGCTGAATTTTATTTTGCTCAACCCTGATTAGCATAGATTTCCTTTATGAACTGATTAAATAACAGTGATGATTCTTTAATTTTTAATTGATTATACAGAATATCAGCTTCCACACGAGATATTCCATTTGAAGCAAAGCAATTATGCTAATTAAGCTGTCTGTGTTTATATTTAAACCGTAAAATGTATGTTATAACAGCATTAGAAGTAGTTGACGAGCGAGATCATCTTTATTATGTGGATAAAACGAGTTTACTTAATTATTTTTGTGAATAAGGTTCTAGGGGAAATTCAGAGAAGGAACATCTGCGTGAAAGTGTCGGGATAAAATGAAAGGTTGCCACAGAATCGGAGGTAACTATTTCTTCAAAGAGACTTAATCTAGTCTCCGTGCAGCAAAACATATCAAATATGACATTACTGAGACAGAAATGGAAGGAAAGATGGTTTGCAGTTATCACAAACAATATCCTCAACTGGCACAGGTTTAAAATTCAACCAGTTTTTGTCAATGGAACTGACAAATTCAGGACTGAACCAATCAAGTTTCATTACAGCTGGACCTCACAAGGCCTGTCAGCACAATATATGCCCAACACTATCCAGCATATGCAGAAAATCCTAAAGTTAGAATCTGCCGACACTCCACAGGGAATGTAGATTTTAAAACAAAATATGAATGAACTGAAAAACAAAGTGATGGTTCTCTTTATCACGGGCTACATCCTATCCCATTTTGGAAAACCACTGTCTGATATGGAAATGCTCTGTGCACTCCAGAAGAACGGTGTTGAACTTGGTGTTAGTTACAATATTCACTTGACATTCAGCTACAGTTTGCAGTATTTGTTATATGGATTGAAAGAATGTAATGTACCAAATAAATTACATCTGCATTAAATGAAAATAATACATACAAGTTTATCTCTACCAAAAATATTTAATTAAACTTTCTGACTCACACTCATCCACTTGGTAATATTAAACTTTGATGACCAAACCAGCAATCCTAAGTATATTTGTTAAGCTGTTGGTTATATAATGCAGTTTTACGTGCTTCATAGGGTCTGCAAAACACAGTAGGTCTACGGTAAAAGTAAACTCGTCGCATGGACATATTTGGGTCACAAGTGCTAAACAGGCTGGACTAATAGAAGTTGTATACTAGATAGCACTGTGTATATTTCATTGTGTGGGAACATGTTAAGCAAACAATTTAAAATTGACTGGGGGAATGAAAACATAAATCACTGCGTTCGTCGCATTTATTTATTTTAATAACGGAATTAAAACTACTGTTACTTGTGTGTGATTTCTTTTTCTTTTGTTTAAAGGCAGAATCTCTCTCAAGAAAATTACTATAATTAAACTGTGCATAATTTGTGAAGCACCTAAATAGTCTCAGGATTCTTTGATTTTAAATTGATCATTCATCTCTTGCAATACACGTATGTGAATGCATTTTAGTTGGAGAGTCTTTCAATATTAAACGGCACTGTGTACAACTTAAAAAGAGCATTCTGCACCGTGTACTGTAGCTGAACTGACAGGCAAGTTCCATGTGATGTAGTGGACGTCCATGATTACATAATTATACAAGCCACGACGACCGGTCCATAAAAGATTAAGGTCCACCGTGGGAATGTGGATTTTCCATTAAACACGATGCATGTACTGTATGCGATATGATTGGCAGATAAGGTGTAAACAGTAGTCTAGCAAATGTCAAATAATGGCGCATACAGTAATTTGTTATGGACAGTGTGCACACAGTAGGAAATTATGATGGAGGCGAATCAAGGATAATTATGACTGATGATCTAGCTAAATCAACATGCATAATAAAAAGCACATTTGGAAGTCTTTTTGGTGTCAAAAATGGGTTAAATTTAAATTCCAAGTGTCAAAACCCAAGGATACTACTGAGGACCCTGGAAATTTATTTTAAACTAGTTTAGAAATGTTTTTGACTGCCATTTTCACAACAGTAAAAATGCTTCATTTCAAATAAAACGGTCTGTAGACATTCTGGATGGTTACAGATTGATAAACCTAGAGTGTCTGAAAAAGCATGTCAGTGACATCTCAACTCGCTCTGCTGCTTTACGCGAGGGAGCCCCAAAGACGGAGAATGGTGGGTGTCCTGTAACCTTGCTTTCTGAAAGTCATAAAAGGGGACTAGCAAGCATTTTATGGTGCATTTGCCATGGTTGCAATACAAAATTTTAATTTCAATTGAATACAGCCAGGCAGGTACTGATACAGACAGATGTACAGAAAGACATATGAACAGAGATTATACAAATATTCCAAACTGTTCAGCTTGGGGATCATCATAATGTTCATCACTGAGATTCATCTCATTATTAATATTACCAACAGACATTTCTGTCATTATGCTTCTCATAAAATGCCACTTACATCCAGTACAGACCTCCATACCTTTTACTAGGTTCTACTTTCCAGGTTTTCTCAACGAACTAAAACGTCTTTTATTTACAAACAATACTTGCAGATAAACAGCTTATGTTCAATTTCTCAAGGTTTTAAACAAAATCCACTTCTCACTGCCACTCAATGGATTATTGACAAGCCTCGGTGACATTTTTGTTTCAGTGCATACAAACTCCATATTGATGTACACTGCTCAGTCTGTAGACAAAATGGTATAAAATTTATTTTTTCACAAACTCACTGCCAAGTACATTACTGAAGGAAACAGGACATCACTATTACCAAAATATATAGCCATTTCTTCAATCAGAGTACCATCCCCAACCCACCAGTAATGAACTAGATATTACCAATAGACCTTAAGCATTTCCAAAGTATAATTTTAACCATCTCACAGTAAAGAAAACTTGCTCAAGGAAACATTCCGGTTGTCTGGCGCTCATTTTGTTCGAGGATTGGGGAGGCCCCAACTTTTGCTCACTCCCTTTAAAATCCGCCCTTGCATTATACATACTTACATGAATGCAAGGCCAGATTAAAGGTGGTGCAAATGCAGCAGTTACTCAAAGGCCACCGCAATTCAAGTATTTTTAAATTTATGGTGTTCATTTACTTGGTGGTGGTGGTGATGGGGGGGGGGTGCTTTTTAAATTGCTCCTGGGTCTTCTACCAGCTTAATCCGGTGTTACGTGGATGGGAAATGTAACTAAATAACTTTTTTTTAAAATCTTTATTCAGGGCCGGTTTAACAGCTAGACAAACTAGGCGGTCGCCTAGGGCGGGAATTTATTTATTTTTTTTTGGGGGGGGGGGGTGGGGGGGTGGGTGGGAGGAGCGGCAAAAAAAAAATGAATAAAAAAGAGAAATAGCGTAAATTAGAAGATAATAAGCGTCTAAAAATTAATAGAGAAAAACAAGGAAAGAATAAATGTACAATATTCATTTTCAAAAGTTAATTGTTGGGAAGGTGGTGTAAGACTGAAGGTTCGCATAGGGCGCCAAATACCCTTGCGCCGGCCCTGTCTATATTATACACATGCAAAATTGCTCGTCTTTGAATTGCAGACTTTGTTAATGCAATACTTCCTGTATTACACCAAGAACGTCTGCAATTCAAAGACGAGCAATTGTGCTTTCCCTATTCAAATTGTAAATGCACGTGCAACATCGGTCAAATCTTGAAGATGCTATTTTGGCTATCCTAAATTTAAGATTCTCATTACCAAAACTTTGCATTGACATGACAATATGTTCTAATGGCAGCAATCAGTTCTAAATCAATGTATGCATCATTTAAAATACTCACTTGTGATAAAATCCTCCCAACGCCTTAACAAAGAATGACCTTCTTCAAAGACAGCCCCCTTCGAGATCAGGGCTAATCTTTACGCGCGAAATGTTTTATTACCAGTCACTAAAACACAGACCTTCTTGGAACATGAGACGGAAAACTTCGAAACCGACAAATTAATTTTCGTTGGTGTGGGCTGGGATTTTCTCTCGACCCAGGATTTTGCTGTTTTTATATATATTTTTTTTCACTGCGATATATTTTTTATTGCAACTAATATAATGAATATAATAGGTGAAGAGAATAAAAATAGCCCAAAGAAACTATGGCAAAAGTAGAAATCGCTCGGTCACAGTTCTAAATCAAACCTTCTTCATTAATGTAGCATCTACTCTCTTGGAGAAATTGCCACAACCTTCAAAAACATTTACAACAGTTTCAACAATTTAGAAAGAGTTTCATAATAACACACTCCAACTTCAAACGCTAAGTGACGATTTTGTTTACAAAGAA
This sequence comes from Margaritifera margaritifera, assembly GCA_029931535.1. Taxonomy (NCBI): domain Eukaryota; kingdom Metazoa; phylum Mollusca; class Bivalvia; order Unionida; family Margaritiferidae; genus Margaritifera; species Margaritifera margaritifera. The sequence continues at coordinate 6,043,222 of JAQPZY010001681.1, forward strand.
TTAAGTAACCTTAATCCATGTAAAAGGACAGACCTTGACAATATCCGCTAGTGCGTCCGCTGGGGTTGGGGAAATCTCTCCCCACCTCGATTAACAAAATTAATTGTGCAATATATATATATATATATATATATATATATATATATATATATATATATATATATATATATATATATATATATATATATATATATATATATATATATATATATATATATATATGCAATCCTGCACTAAGATTTAAACAAACCTCCAAATATTAAACCACCCAAATCCGACTGTGGGAGCTTGCCTCTCTCCTTGACGCTACTGGCGTCACTTTGAAGGCTCGTCCCGTTGATTTTTTTTAATTTTTCTCTTCCTCATCCCTACCCCCTCCCCCGCCTGTGTTTTGACGATTCTAGTTACATACATTGCTACTTGTCTGTATCAAGAGGTATTGTGTCTGATTAGACCAACAAGTTGTTCTCCGCCTTTTTTTTCTGACATGCCTGGTGGCGGACCAGTCATCAGTCATGTCAGGAAAAAAAATTGCGGAGAACAACTTGTTGGTCTAGTGCCAGATGAACTGAAATTAGCTAGAGTTGGTCCTCTTTACAAAAAGGACAGTAGGGTTGCTGCCAACATTGTAACAGTGTAGCAACAGACGACGATCTGCACTCGAACGGAAATGCCATAGGTTTATCATGTGGGGTGAGTGTCTGTTTGTAACAGTGTAGATATAGGCGACGGTCTGCATTTGAACAGAAATGTCGTATGATGTCATTGTTTTCAACATGAGGAATATGTTTGTGTCAACATGTGGGTGAGGTGTGTGTGTGTGTGTGTGCGCGCGCGCGTGTGTGAGTGAGAGAGAGAGATTTAAATAATTTTTGAAAGAGACACATAAAACAAACAAGTCAACAATAGGTTTCAAAATCAACATTTTTCCTATTAAGTCCCGCTCACTTAAAATGAAGAGGAAGGATTAGGGCTTGTCCCTTCCTTTTTCACGCACAAAAGATTAAACAGGAACATATTTACAAGTATGACAACGTTGTGAAGTCAAACTTGATTTCCAATGATCTAAGACAGTATCATTTTGCAATAGATGTACAATACGTTTCTGAGCTAAAGAAAAGAGATAACAATAATGTTCACAAAACTTGAATATCTTCTCTTAAATTCCAGTATATGTGTATGATTGTGTTTTCCCTTGTATAACACAGGTACAGGACAGCTTTAAGGGTCCTTTAAACAACCCGTTCTGCTCTGATTGACCTAGCTGCATTACGTACTAAAGCGAGTAGTGGCTAAAGTTTACTGTCCCTTGCACAGGTAGTTTCGCGCTGATTGACATAGCTACATTACTTTCTAAAGGGAGCAAATGTGTTGCTTTAAATCATTACCCCGTATAAACATTCTATCAAAAGCTTACATTTAAATGGGTTTTCTTCAGAAAAAGTATACCCTATTTTTTTATCCAGTTTGTATCCTCATATACCTTTCAGATTTCCATTCTCTCTAAGTGTTTTATTACAAACAAATAGACTGTTTCGCAATGATTGACCTAGCTACATTATGTACTAAAAGTGAGCAGTGGTTGAAGTTTACTGTCCCGAAAACACGCCGTTTCGAATTGATTGACATAGCCACATGAATAGCATCTTTAGCTACTGTGAGCATATTGCACAATGAAATATTGTCGAATGAATGCAGTAAAAAAATGTCCAAAACATATCGTTTGGTTCAAGCGATGCAGTAAAAACAAAATTGAAAAAATAATACCCATGTATCGCCAAGATTTCTATTTCAAGTACACATTTCGCTACTGCAAATTTTAGGGTGGTACGTTAGAATGGAAACAGATACCATTATGATTTAAATATAAACCATTCTATAGGAAGTTCAAGTGCGTGTGTGTGTGTGTGAGTGCTGTGAATCAGTAGTATTACAACGGGGCTTTTAGATTTCGGTTTCCGCTATAGGTCAGAGCCTTTCATACCCCATGACTTCACTAATTTTTCACATCACACGCGAGTGTATTATTTACAGGTGCGGTGGGACTGTGTGCGGCGACACCGCTGCTACAGCGTCAACAACGCTGCAACCGCAGGTGCATACAAAAAGTTTGTATTTATATATGATGCTGCCAATAGCGGTGTCATTGTGGATATCCTTCGGAAACGTGAACTATTTTGCGTAGGAAAATCTGCTGGCGTAAATGATTGTACCCTTCGGTACTTCGGTGCTAGCAGACAGATTGATATACACTGACAAACATTTCCTCGATTTTTACTGCCTGTAAATCAATTACTTGTGTTGGGTCGCAAGCGCCCGTTTCGGATCTGTACACGACGTCGTCGGTGGTTTTCCATTTCCACCAATACGGTCTCAAAATCGCCCGCGCTATAGCCACCGAGTACAGTTGACTGATTGTATTGAGACTACTTTGTGCTGCCGCAAGAAGTTCTGAATAAACACGTATTCGTAAATGTAATGGTATTGAAATTACTTTGTCAGCACCACCCGAGACACCGGTTGCTATTGATATAGCTCTGACAACAATTCCCATTTGGTGTACCTATGATGGTTGCCGTGGTCACAATCCCAGCAACGCCAGGAACAACTTTTGTTGCCGCGGCGAGTCCATATATAGCAACTACAATCACACACACACGTTTGTATTTCATGAGTAGCGCGGTTCTCTTGATGATTTCATCTCGCAGTTGTTGTTCAGCTTCAATTACTTTTTCGCGTCGGTAGCTTTGAGGGTCTATCACAGTTCTTCTATTAATATTGTCATCGTGGAGACTACTTGGTCGCCATGATGGCCTTGTTCAGCTGCAATACGTGCACGCACTTCCAACCAAGCACTTTTCTTCACTTGTACAACCGTCATGCAATCGTAGAAAATATCTTCCGGGGTAATCTTTTAAGTCTCTGGCGATTGTGCGTTCCTGTGGTTTGGCACCACGTTCATTTATAAACACTCTGAATACGCCTCTGTTTTATGCCTCTAACGGTTGTTTTCGTCCAAGAACTTTTACGCAGATAAGTGCATCCTTGTTGAATAACAGTCGAGACCTTTTTCTTCGTAGTTGAGTTAATGTTGGTTTAACATAATCGATGGGGAATGTAACCGGGGTGCATTTAGCGGTGAATTTTACTTCATCGTTCTAGAAACAGTCTTTGGCTGATTTCACACCTGACGGTGATGTCTCTTTTTGTCTGGTGTTTTCGCGCGCTAATGCTATGACTACAAGCTGGCCTCGAGTTGGTAGTTGCACATCATGGTGGTCCCAACTATCAATTTCTATTTTACCTGCATTTTGTATACTATTAAGCGTACGTTCTAAGTGGCGATGTAAAATCAAAAGCGCTTGTGGTGTTGGTGAACGCGCGAGTGCACATACCACTTCAAGAACAAGATGTCCACATATAGGACCTTCCAGACGAGTTTGCAACGGTACCGTTGAATAAAACAGTGGTAGACGACTCTGTCGTCTGTGTAAATAATCAACAATTTCAAGTGGCGGTGCAAGTCCGTACGAGTCAAAATACAAAAGATGTCGAGGCGTTACCACGTATGGGACCCAATGAGTCCCAGGTCCTGTTTTCCAATCTAGGCTGATGATGCCAATTTCAGGTGTGCGGTGGATCATTGATGCAAGTTCATTCCTCTCAAAGACACACCGGAAATGCTTGACTGACTTTGTCATAGCGAGTAAGTCAAGATTGGTTAACGGCGCGGCCTTTTGCAAGTCGTACCAGGTAGTCGAAGACCTCTGCCTGACGGAATTATGCGAATCGTCCCGGGTAATCGAAGGCCTTTTTATATTTGTTTACGAGACACTATGCGGCCTCCAACCGTCCTTTTTAGAGCCATTCCGGATGCAGTTCCGACGGCCACTAACGCAGTTGCTTTTGCAACCGCGTGAGCCGCAGACGCTAACAACGCTGGAATGGCCGCGAGGAATAGGAAATATTCCACCGGTCTTTCGCATTTATGTCACCTCTGACTTGGATAACCGTAATGTCACTGATGTGTTCTTTTGTTTGGCCACATTAAGCTGATCAAGTTGTGTCTGGGTTAGCAACACGTGAATAATTCCAGTTAACTTTTCCTGAGAAAGTTTCAGTGTGACCCCGCAATCGTTTCTTATTGAGCTCTTTATTTTCGCAAGCTGCTTTAGGCTAAGTCCAACATTAACTTCGTGATATGAAATGTTTAATCACCTGTTCAATTACAACAACTACAACAATTACGGGTTTTCCACAGGCGCGTCAATGACCTTTATCCGGCCACCTAAGCACTCCAAGAACAGAGTCTTGTCGGAGAGAATCACATCAATACATCCGTAACAACTGGCGGGGACCTGAGTTACACGTGCATGAAAGTGCATGTCGACCACAGACTATCTGTACAGGTCCAGGTGTTCCAACGAAATGTAATAAATCGGGTACAACGTGGCCAAGTCTTTCTGGGAAATCTGCAGACCTGTGTCAACGTTTTGATCCCGGTTCATGAACGACCACAGCTTATGATATCCACGTGAGACATGAATGTGCGTAAAATCAAGCAAAATTTCTGTCAAAGGCTCCTGATGACCATTTAACCGCAAAGAAACTTCACACACTCCTAAATGGTCAAATATCATTTGATCAATATGATGTCCACCGCGCGCCCGAGTTATGCTTCGAAACGCTATGAATAATGTTTGGCGAGCTGACACCTTGTTGGGTAATTATTTGCCATGACAACTGTTGAACATTGCCTTCATACTAGTCTCTGGTGACCGTGAGAAATTTCAGTGGTGATGTGCTTCCAGAACTCATAAACGATAACAAACGTGTTTCCGCAGCCACTGATGGGATTGTTACAGGCATCCACAATGCCAATTTTGACAACGTATCTTTACCATCAGCAACACCAGCATCACTCCAAATTGCATCATTGCTGTTGGACTTTCGGTATAATGTGACTGTGTGCTTGGTTCCGAAAATAACCTTGCGAACATCTCTGCAAAATCCAAATGTATGACTAAGAGGAAGTGATTCCCATCCCTTCACCCTCGACTATTATTTATTAGCACCCCACACACACACACACAAACAAATAGGGCTTACTTTAGAACGAGAATCATACACAGGAAAATATGTGTCAGTAGAAAGTGACTGTTAACCATGAGATATACTTAACTTAGTATTTCGGCTATTGTAAATTTAGACTGGTAAATAAATGGAAACTGTAAGTTGCAACAGAGAGTAGAAAATAAAACAGATAGAAATAAACACGAAACAAGATATCAATTATATCAGCAGTGCACATATAAATTCAAAATGATCGTGTATATTTCATGCCTTATTATTACATATAAATAATACGTCATTGATGATGAAAAACTTAAATGTAAGTGAAAGAATCTGAACCCGCAGCTCGACGATCCGCAAGACTTCCGCCTGAAATGATTCTCGGAGGTGGAGAGCGCCCTGCGAGCCGAGGCCAAACGGTGGCGGGATCTCTACAGAAAGTGGTTGACGGTATTGATGGCGCCCTGGCTGTTGTGTCTATCGGGATTTCGTGGCGGGGGTCGCTCTGTGATACAAAATCGTCGCCGCCCCCAATCGCAGTCGACCTCAAAATCGTGTCCCTGGGCTGTGGCCTGCTGTCCCCGGCCGGGGAGTACGCTAGCGTCCTTGCCGAGGCTAAGTTCAACTCGATCCTGGACCTCTTGTCCCGGGCGCTGCACGACAACGCCGTGTCCGAGGAAGAGTTCGGGCTCATCTTCGACGAGCGCGACAAGAGCGAGATGATCAAGAATGAGATCCGGGCGAATACATAAAAATGCGCACACCACCGGGGCTCTCGACGATACAGCAAGAAACGGGGTGACCGTCCCCAGAAAGGCCGAGGCCGAAATGTCATCTTGAACTGCGCGGCGCTACTGACCCATTCTCCAACGTGGTGTACTTTCTCAAGGCTGTGGTTTGCCCCAGAGCGCCTCTTCTGTATGATGAGGGGCTGTAGCCCGCGGTTGCGGTAATTTTTCGCAGGGAGGAGTCGTGGTCGGCCAAGGTGCGTGAGGCAGGTGCGCATTTTGCCTTTGACTGCCGTCTTCTCCGGGTGTACCACTGCCACCCAGCTGTCGGGTGGAGGCTCGTTTTGGAGTATTTTAGTTACGCTGATCTGTAGGTGTCTTGGGTCATAACAACATAAAACCGTTCAGTCTCTGGTGCGCTACGAAAGATTTCCCGCAGCGTTTCTCTGGTGCTGATCGGACCCAATAACCCCAGCCGGTTAAATGAAACAGCCCGTTGTTCGACCTGTTATATAGGCTAAAGATTGTCTCCCCCTGGAGTGCCAGGTAAAGGTTTACGTCTAGGGGGAAATGAGTAGTTAGACCAGGGGTCTTAATACCAACGCCACTCGGCCTCGTACGAAAGCCAGATGTCGTTGCTGCTCATGGTGTGGCCACGTTATTTTGTTGGGCGTGCTAGCCATCGTGGGCGACATCGATGCTAGTCGTCAAAAGTTTTAGACGGCCTGTGCATAAAATGGTAGCCGCATATCGTTGTAGCCTCAGCAACAACTGTACTAATGCTAGGCACCAACAGTTTTCTACGACTAGTGTCGATATTAGTCAGCAAGTGTTATCTACTACTGGCATTAATACTAGTCACCAAAAGATTTCTATGGGTGGTCCCAAAGTTCTGTTTCACTACTACTCCTATGATGATGCAAAATACAATACACTAAGACGAGAATAATTTCCAGAGAACAGCATATCAAAACGTGGCAGGATGGGATAAAATGTTATCATTTTTATATAAAAAGTATACATTAGATAATTGGTACATGTAGTTGATTGTACCACCCAATTAATCACAAACACTTATTTGAAAACATAACCTGGATAAGAGACGGATCTTGAAACCTAAGAAAGGCTGATTTGCAGTGGGCACACCTCGAGACACTTCAGTTTGGCAAATACATCCTTAATTTGATGAAGTCAGGAAAGTCGATAAACAGTAAGGTGCTGTCGTCGATAATCTCCAAGACGGAAACATAACAGGACATAAAGGAGCATTAATATTATTCATCTCTATTCTTCAACTGTAATACAATCTTGACCAAATTAGACTTCGGACTGGTAACATTCCCTGGACAAAATTAGACTTGGACTGGTAAATATTCTCTCTCTCTCTCTCTCTCTCTCTCTCTCTCTCTCTCTCTCTCTCTCTCTCTCTCTCTCTCTCTCTCTCTCTCTCTCTCTCTCTCTCTCTCTCTCTCTCAATTTTCCAGCGTAAGACTTACCTTAGAGGAGCGCTTGATCCACTTTATGTAACTTTAAAAAAATATTAGACACACAATATCAAAATTGATGAGGTCCCAGCCAGAATGAGAAGTGTTAACATTGTATAGCTATCAGTTAAATTCTTACATAATTGGGCTGGTTCCGGTTTGTTTGACGATGTTTTGTGACGTCATCTGTACTCAAACATCGGCATTCCACTCCTCGTATTTAAAATTTCCTATTTTTTTAGGCATTACATACACGATTTGTGTACCTAGCAATTAATTATGTAAGAATAATTATAATACACCATTTTCTGAGGCTTAAGCTCATTCCGCGTGCTCTGGCAAACGTATGCACACAGCCAATCGTGTATTAGTCCTAAATTAGTAGAGATTTGCAAGAAGAGTATAGTTTTTTTATTATATACTTAAGAATGAAATATAGAAATTTATTGGCGAAATATTTTTCATATTTTTTTTTCATTCCTATATTTTCACATGTGAAAAATATATCCTTATATTTTCACATGTGAAAATATAAGATTTCCCATCATGCCATGCTACACTTGACTGTGTATTCCTACAGAAGTTATACCTGCAGCAACAAAAAAAGAGCACTTTATGATCTAGAAGAAATAAATAGAAACTGCATTACATTTCAGACATGGAAATTAATGTTTGCTGAAGAAATTTGACTCAACGCCGTTCGCGTCTCTATGAAGTTATTTCCCCTTACTTCATTGACAACAATGATAAACCCGCTGTGATACATTAATGAATCGGACTCGCTTTGCGGTCAGATATGATCAAATAGTTTACAAAATGTCAACAATGTAATTTACTGCGACAGATTAGATCATCCCAGTCCTACTGCTCTCTTAAGTTACTGATATTTATATGCTCAGCCTATGAAAGTGAGTGAATTTACGAAAAGGGGGGTGGGGTGTTCTGCTGAAGAGTGAGTTTAATCTCCTAAGCTTCGATTTGGAGCAAGTTTGGTATATAATAAAAAGAAAATATCCTCTATTTATTGTGATGTTCTTGTCTTCTCTTTTCATTTATTTTTAGTATTTAAGTTTTTGAAAAAAAAGGATGCGTATAAAAATGATAGATTTTACATTGAAAGATAAAGATAGTGTCACTATGGCATGTCAGACGTGTTCTATATGGGATATTTAATAACTTAAATGTAATATTTACTTATTCATGTGTTTCACTTCTTCATGGATAAATGTAAATGAAAACTATTGGTATTCCATTCATGTATTACAACAACAACAACAACAAAATTTGATTTTAGGGAACAATAAAATATTTACAATTTAAATTGATTTTATATCCCTAACTGAGAGGGTTAGACTGTGTTAGTGGTGTTAGTGATATGGCAAAATGACGAAAACAGTCCGATTTGTGAACAGTGACTTATGCCTAATCATTATTAACATGTATAACTGCTTTCACGGTTGGTAATAGGACTAAATCCATTCACCAGCTAATACTACTTCATTTGGGTCTATCTGATTATATTATCCTCACAGCTGAAAATAATTCAAATATGAATCCAAGACATATATATATATATATATATATATATATATATATATATATATATATATATATATATATATATAATTATATGAAATGAAACACAAAGAAATGTACTTGCCCAAAAATAAATGTCAGCTCTCTTTACTTTCAGAAATTCTCATACTATACTCACAATGTTAGAGCATAATCAAATGGCCACATCGTTCGGTGTGCGTGTGTGTGTGTGTGGGCGGGGGGGGGGGGGGTCTTTCGAACTTGGACATTTATTATTTATTTAGTTTACCTGAAGATACTTTTTCAACCTGTATCATGGATATGATTAGTTCTTTTTCCTAAACATCAGAGCAAAAATATTTATATCCAGCTATTTGGAGGCCTGAAGTTTTTCTTCAAAAAAATCCCATGCCAAAAATTAAATGGTCGGTTCCTGAAATTATTTTAAAGAGATTATTTATGAATCTGCACAGACGATGAGGATAGATCAAAGTAATATAAATAAATGATGTGATTGGGGTCGGCCAGCATACAATCCTGGTATAATGCAAGCACTGTACACTTGATACACTTAGAAAGTTCGAAAAAATATTAATAAGCTTGGCATTATACAAGCACCATAGAAATATGTACAAAACGTAACCATAAATAATTGCAACTTGAGAAGAAGTACTAAACATTTCAAAAAGTGTAAAATCTGGTGGTATTTAGGACCTTTCAAGTGATTTCTTGAAGGAAACATGAACTATTACCATAACTGCTTTTGTGTCTATTGTCAATAAATTGTTTGATCTCGGATACTGTCCGAAGTGCTGATCAACAACTGTCATGGCAACCATTCAAATAAGCTGAAAATTTTAAAAGGATTATACTTTTACTAGTCCTCAGCAAAATAGTTACTTCTATTCTCAATTAAAGATTAGGTAACTGTGTCAATATCAATGATATTATCAGTGAAGAACAAGTTAGCGTTAGAATGGGTACTCTACTGTGGATAATATACTTAGAATGGGTACTCTACTGTGGATAATATACTTAGAATGGGTACTCTACTGTGGATAATATACTTAGAATGGGTACTCTACTGTGGATAATATACTTAGAATGGGTACTCTCCTGTGGATAATATACTTAGAATGGGTACTCTACTGTGGATAATATACTTAGAATGGGTACTCTACTGTGGATAATATACTTAGAATGGGTACTCTCCTGTGGATAATATACTTAGAATGGGTACTCTACTGTGGATAATATACTTAGAATGGGTACTCTACTGTGGATAATATACTTAGAATGGGTATTCTACTGTGGATAATATACTTAGAATGGGTACTCTACTGTGGATAATATACTTAGAATGGGTACTCTACTGTGGATAATATACTTAGAATGGGTACTCTACTGTGGATACTATACATATTCTAAGAACGTTGATACGTAAATATTTGAAGAAACAAAAAGGTAGATTTTATGGTCATTTTGTTGGTTATGAAAACGTTTTGGTCATAGTGATCGGAGTTTACTTTACCATAACTTATGCATATAATATTGAAAGCCATATGACGCCAATGGCTTGACAGAACATTTAACTGTTCGGTCGGGGTAGTGCAAGGTTCAGTTGTATCCCCATTTATTTTTACTGTTTTTAAATGACTCAAAGACACGTATTTCTGACCAGTATAGCGGTATAACATTATAATATGTTAAATTATTTGCACTGCTGTATGCAGATGACATGGATTCCTTTGCCGAAACTGCTATTCAACTTCAAAGAATACTAAGTAAATCAAAGTAATATTGCAATGTATATAACCGATTTTTTTTATTGAACACAAGTTGTCAGGATTTTACATATTCCCCTACATCACCACCTGACCTGGTGTATGGGGCATTACCTTAAATTATTTTGCATCCTGGTCTTTACATGTGTTCCCTTACTTAGATACAAGACACACACATGCACACACATAGACACATACATTCGCAATTATTGTTCACATAGACACACTCGCATACAAACCCCAACGTGTTTTAAATTGCCTCTTTGTTTGTTGTTGTTGTATTTTTTTATTTAAAAAAAGGAAAAAAGGAATATTTTTTTCTTTGTCCACACCCAAATGAAAGTAAATAAGATGTAACCAGCAGCTATTAAAAAAATCATGTACCAAAAGTTGACAATAGGGTCCACTTTTTCTTAAACTCATCACTTCTGTTATTCACTTTGGCGACATATTTTTCCAGTGTTTTATATAATCAAACACAATTTTTATAATCGGTGAGATTTTGTGATTTTTGATGCACAACGTACTCTGTATATAACATATTTTGCAAGCAAAATTAGGAAGTTAATAAGATTATCAAAGTTGTTATTTCCTATGAAGACATCTTTTGGTGTAATTCTAAAATTTGGATTATAGGTTTGGATCCATTCCACAAATAGTTTCCAAAAGTGTTCAGTAACTGAACAGTCATAGAATCAATGCTCAATTTGTTCTATTCCCTCATTACAAAAGGTACATTTATCATTATCACTTAAATTAATCTTTTTCAAAAACTGGTTTGTGGCAATATTTCTATGGAGAAATCTAAAATTAAAGCTAATCAGTTTTGTGTCTTTTGTACAAAGTTTAGCCGAAACAATAGAGTTGGTCCATTCATTTTCACCAATTGCACACTCTAGCCGCCTGGACAAAGTTTCATGTTTACCATTTGGCTTTTGTATCTTTGTATCTTGGTTCTTATCAGGTCTTTATAAATAAATGTATTCTTTGCTTTAACCCTAAGGAGCGACGTTTTGTCCAAAACTACATGTAAACTATTTCCACTTTCGAAAGAACTTGTATTAATTTTCTTTTTCCACTGCACTGAGATCTTTGAGATAAGAGCAAAGTACTGTATACAATTATTAATTTGTGTTTTTTTTTTTTTTTTTTTTTTTTTATTATTTCATCAACAATTAATAGAGATCCTTGTGCATGAAAAAGACGTTGAATAAGTATAATACCGTTTGTTCTCCACCTTGTGTATGATTTAAAATTTTCTATAGTAACTAAATTAAGAATATCTTGAGACAAGTATTCCTGAACAGTAGATGGTTCATTTTCCATTGTGATAAAGCATAAACAACATCACGCCAAAAATATTTTTAATTGATTGAGAAATTTCTTGTAATTTAGTTTTTTTCTAATTTAAATAACAGCGTACCTCCAAATTTCCCAAATATTTGTTCAGAAACCATCTTCGTTTAGTAAAAGACGCCTAATCCAGGAAAGTTTTATATAACACACAAATGAGTGCAAGTGAATCATATTTAATCCCCCTTCCTTAAAAGAAGCTATGAGAGTGTCTCTTTTAACCCTGTTTGTTTTACAGCCCCAAATAACCTAGAAAAATTATGTTTTCAGTTCTTTTTCTATATGGGGTGGAGGACTTGGCAGAGCTCCGAAAAGATGAATGAATTTAGGCAATATCAAGGACTTTATCAAAGTAATTTTTCCTATAAGGGATAAATTTCTTCTGCTCCACCAGCCAAGCAGTTTCTTTACTTCTTTTAACTTCGTCGAATAATAAAGTTCTACCACATCCTCCAAGTTCAAAGAGAAATCTACTCCCAGTAATTTGAAATTGGACATTGACCAGTTAATATCAATTTCTAGACATATTTTGTCGTTAGAATTTATTTATATTTCCAATCCAAATAGCTTTTGATTTCAAGACATTGCAGCACAGACCTGATACCAAGGCAAAGTCATTTAAAATCTGCATGGTTGTCTGCAAGGACAAATGAGAACCATCTCATAATAGAAAAGCACCATCAGCGTACTGCCTTAATTTGAACTAATTATAGAAAATGCCCGTAATATTTGTGTTCTTTTTTAGTTCTATTGCAAGAAGTTCAATTCCTATTATAAATAAATAGGGTGCTAAAGGGTCTCCATGGCGACAAATGTTCATTATTCATGACACAACATTTTGAGTTATTGCAAAATATTCTGAACCAGTGACAAATAGATTCTCCAAAGTTAAAAGATTTCAGAGCATTTCCAGAAAGCCCCATTCAACCGAGCCAAAAGCCTTTTCAAAGTCTATCAAAGGGAGAAGACCAAATTCATTTTTGTCCTCAAGATATTGCATCAGGTCATACAAAATTCTTGTATTTTCACCAATAAATCTCCCTTTCATAAAACCATTTTGGGTGTCACTAATGATAAATGTAAGGACTTAATTGACCCTATTAGCAATAGACGCCGATGCAATCATGTAATCTATATTAAGTAGTGAGATTGGTCTCCAATTTTTTAAAATAAATTTCATGTCTTTATCTTCTTTTGGAACGCAAGTAATGATTCCCTGAGACTGAAATTCTGAAAAATGTTCAATATCGTATCCAGTGTTTAGAGACCTAAAGAGAAAATCGCCTAGGTCTTTCCAAAAGAATTTGTAGAATTCGACAGTAAATCCATCGGAACCAGGGCTAGTTTCATTTTTCATATTTTTTGTGCTAAGCCACATTCCGCAAAAGTTAATTTACCTTCACACGAGCTTCTGTCAAAATTTGATTTTTTTTATCATGGTTAAAAAAGTGGTTACGGGTTTGCAAATTATTTTGTTTTTGCTTTGGTATCATTTTTCTTAAAATCTTTCTTTTGATTTAATATATCTTTTTGACCTGTTACATTTGTTCCATCTTCCGTAATTAATTATTTTATTGTTTTGTTTGTGTAATTTCTATTTGCAAGATTAAGAATATATTTTGAGTTTTTTTCACCAGACTCATACCATCTTGCTTTTGATCTTAACATTACGCCTTCTACCTATCTTTTTCTTATTTCTTCAAACTCTGCTTGTTTTTTGTTCAGTTCTTTCGTCATAGTGGGGTTATTATTTTGATTCACTAAAGTATGTAAGGCATGTATTTCAGCTTCAATTTTTCTGACATTTTGTTTCTCTTGTTTTGCCTTAGTTTGTGAATACCTAATTGATTCTGATCTTATAATCATTTTAAGGATTTCACAAAACAATTGATCATTACAAGTTAGTTTCACCTGAAGTGGGTTTTTCTTATCACCTTCATAATAGTATTCTTCTACTCTGTTGGTTATACATTTTTTTTTTTACCAATTAAATATATTCATTTTGTTTTAATAGCTTTGAATTGAATTTCCAGTACCCAGGACCTCTAGGTAATGCAGGTATAGACAATTTTAGTGTTATTGCTGAATGATCTGTTTTATAGCCAGGAGGCCATACAATTTGAAAACAGAGATATATAACCTAACGATAAACCTATTCCAAATATTTGACACTAAAAAGGGCCAATTTTGAATCGAGGGTTAGAAGTTTGGCGATTTCATAAAGGAAATGACACAAAGTCTGTAAATACTTCGTTTTGTAAAATGTTATGGCATTGCATAACATACACCATATATATAAAAGGAAGTTTTAGGTATAATGTCAATGCAAGTAGTAAATTACAGTAGAATACTTCCTTGCTATTTCAGAATATTACAGACAAATAACGATAGATTTCCGAAACAAAGTTATAATCCAAAGTTGACTTGGGTCGGATGTTGAGCATGTCGAGCAAATCACGTTAAAAATTGTTATTACACGGAATGGGAGAAGTGTGGGTATATCAAGAGGTGGATAATGAGAAACCTATTATTATTATTATTATAATATATATATATATATACTTTTCTTTAAGAGCATAACAGAGATTTCATGGATAGATTATGATTTTATAATAAGATCAGAAACGATATCAGTTCTGAATATTATATGAATTGTTTAAGCTCTTTAAACAATATTCTTTTACTATGTTTGTTCAAAAATGGAAACTTTCCTATAATGGTAAATATAGGTAGATTTTAGAATATTTCCTATGCTGTTAGACTGTGCTCATTTTGTGCAGATACAGAAGTTGAGTTTTACTTTGTTGTTGAATGTCCCGATTACAATAATTTGGAAAATGCTTATTTACTTTCGAACATATACTGTGATGCAAATTACATTAGGTTTTATAACTATTTGCAGTGCATTAGTAATAATAATAATCACTTGCATAATTGTGCGTTTTGTCTAGCAAAATATTTAAAGTTAGAGCCAGTGTGTTAGTCAGAGAATTGCTATTGTCGTGGATGGACCATATTTTCTTGAATGATCAGCTAAGATTGTTTGCATTTTTATTTCTTCAAGATATCAAGTCGGCTGTCTTTGTACAAAAGTAGTTCTAAAGATTGATATAAAGATCTGTCTGTAGGTTCGTATTTTGGTGGTTTCCATTTACTTCCTTCTTTTGTCCAGCTTAACGGCTTGAGAAAAGACATTGCCATTTTTAGTCACTATAGAGTAGGGTTTTAGCATCTTATTAACAATTCACCAGAGGAAGTAACTTCACAAAAGATGAAATACCCACGCAGAGTTGAACTTATCAAATAACTTGTAAAAAATTCACTGGAAAATAAAAGAGCCAAAAGTGTCCAAGTTAAAACAAGAAGTAGATAAAATAAAACTGTAGCATCACAAGATGATATAAGTTCAAGCAGCTGAAATAAAATGTATTACTGGATAGGTGTAGGTATTGTTGTCTTTTCACATTGATGTATACAAAGAGTACTTTTGGTTATGCATTCAAAACTGTTATACGTGATAATATCAACGCAATAAAAACCGGTTAAATAAGATCATCAAAATCCATTTTCCAAACTCTTGTGAGCAAAGTAAACTGTATTGTGAATTTCACACTAAGACATGACAAGTGAGACAAACAGCATTGTGAATTTCACACTAAGACATGACAAGTGAGACAAACAGCATTGTGAATTTCACACTAAGACATGGCAAGTTAGACAAACAGCATAATTGACACTATTAGCATACAACTTTTAACTCAGCTCATCTAGTCAGTTACAGCATGCTTTTGAAGAAGATATCTGAGATAACGATAGGATCACCATCAAACACGGAGGTCGAGGAAGTCATATAGTTCAATATCATTAGTCCAATTTCATTTAGCCAGTCTGCAATTGCAAACTTTATAGTGCGCACAACCGCACCAGAAAGAAAAAAAACAAACAAGTAATTAAATAGCGCGGAGAATGTGCACCAGTAAGCATAAGATTATGACATTTAAATGTTGAAAAACAAACCAAACAAACTGCAAAACCAGCGAAGCCTAAACTGAACAATTACCCTAAACAACCAAAACAGCATAATAAATCTGTTTCAAATCCTAAATCTAAGCTGTTTATTGTCTACATATAAATGTGAGAGAAAATACCAACTACACCACATTTGTACCCTACACTACCTATAGACAACGGTATTAATTTTATGCTGCAAAGATCAACGAAATTAAGAATGATTTAGTGAAAGAGATCGAACATTACAGAGGTGTCGGGAAGAAATAAAAACAACATTTAAGTTTTTAACTGTAAAGAGGTTAATATGGCTACCGTTTACGATGGAATGGGTATTGCAGCCGCTGGTTTAGGAGTTGCAGAAATAGCAACAGCTTTACCATTCCTGTGGCTTTTAGTCGGTTTGGTGCAACATTTTTAGGATTTGTAGCTGAAGCTTTTAAGAAAAGTTAATATCGAACAACGTTTTACAACACCATCAGATAATTACCTCTGCCATTAGTAAACTGAACACTATTGATGATATGGTGAGTAAGACAAAAAGCGATAATGAAATAAGTCCCGAGGAAGTTAATTTGATAGTTACCAAGTGCAACAGATACAATAAAAAATACTGCAATCAGAAAGAAAATTAGCAACACAGATACCAGGATACTGAAGAGCTAACAAAATTAAAGGAGAAAGAAATTTGTGGAAGCTTACAGCAAGCATGAAATGTATAATTTTACAATCAGGGAGGTAACGAAGTAAGTGCAAAACACATTTAAATATACAACTACAAAAGAAAAGCTTTAACTCTCGGTCATATAAATTACACCAATACAAATGAAAAGTTTTATTATCAAAGAAGCATCACCGGCGAAAGAAATATATTTTACCAATTTGATTGACAACATAAATTGTAATCTATCCATTTCATTACAGGGAATATATTTTTGTTGTTGTTTATTATAGTATTTCCAATGAAATAATCTATTCAATTACCGACAAGAATGAAACTATCTCTTCTTTTTGGAGGAGATATCTTCTATCTATAAATTAAGCTCATCTATAAAACCATCCAACACAAAGAACCATCATAAACTAAATCAAGACCAATAAACATTGGAGGAATTTCTACATTACTTAAAGGCTAACACCAAGATCAAGTATGATATCTCGTTTACGGCAGAGAGAGAGAGAGAGAGAGAGAGAGAGAGAGAGAGAGAGAAGCTAACGCCATTTTCTACGCACACATATAACTTTTATCTGGCATTTAAATAGCGTAAAGTATAAACAGCATTTAGTACTAAAACGGATTTATTTGAAAGAACCTCATAACATGATGATATGTGAAGTTACAAATTATGGAAAGACAAATTTTGCATTAGACTTGATTGAAATAGAGTATTACAGCTTCTTTCCCTATGTTGTCATCATCTGTCCTACCTTTATGTGCAACAAATCTTACAGCAGGAAATAGCTTTTTAGAGACGAAAATGTAATTGCGATAGATCATGATGACAAATTAGACCGATGGTTAGAATTAATTATTAGTGTTTACCTGGTTACTGACAGATGATTGTACTAACTTAGAAGATGCAAAGAAGCAGGAAACTAGCTTAAGCAATTTAGCATTTAATGCTACACGTTACGGAATATCCGTGTATATGATAATACAAAACTACAATTCTGTTATAAAGGATTTGCGTGAGAATGTCAGGATTTTAGTGGTCTTTCATTATAAAGATAAGAAGTCGATGAAGAATGTGTGTTGAGGAAAACACTGTAGTAACAGAGATTACGAGAAAAGAGATAGTAAAAAGTTAAAAGTTGTAACATAATACTGTATATCTCATTATGGTACGATCTAATTAAATCCATCTCTTCTTGACTGACAGTTTGGTTAAAGAGACAGTCCTTGTACATATTACATCTGAGATTGTTTTTGATCACGTATTTCTTATGTCTTTACCGACCTTCTATTCATCTTTGTCAGTTGTAAAAGAATAAAGCGTACAACTCAGAAGACAATATTCTTGTATAGGCGCAACACATAAATAAATCTTTAAAAAGTCATTTTACCTACTTCTTCATTTGTGGAACACCGAATATATTTTATATCTTGTAATAATAAAACTGGATGTTACTTTTATATAATTGTAAACGTTATGTATCACTATATGAATACCTAAGGAATTTGGTATTTGTCATTTTATCACCATAAACTAGCCTTAGTTTGATCTAGTAAAAGTTGTACACCAGTCAGTTACTTAGTTCCAGCACAGAGATGCCACCATAAATGGGGTTCATTAAGTTGATTTTATTGTTCTTTACCTGACTAACACCAATTTTCTTATCAATGATCGTTCTCCTTGCAAATGAAAAATACTTATAGTATCTGTGAAATTTATTTTCATCAGCACATATTTTAACTGTCGATCTCTTGTGTAGATTTTCCATCTGTTTACCGAACATGGAATAATTCATGAGTTTGCCAAAATCCTTTTCAAATTCATTGGTTGGACTTGTCTAAGAGTAATATTCAGTTTAGTGTAAGATTGCAGCCATAGTTCTTGGTCGAATAACACGGCCGTATATATCATTTTTAGTTTCAAATCTGACTGAACAGACAACTTGACATTACGATAATGGATAACGTATCTCTCTGTAGTTTCCGACGTGCACAATAACTTAGTTACAAAAGGATTTGTACTCTTTACCTCCTCTGTTAATGTCTTTTGTAATGATGATTAATCAGATTCCTGTGGAATTAGGTTTTTTTTCTTCAAGCTCTAATGGATAGTCCTTGAAATAGTTACGTAGGTATGTTGGTACCTCTAAATCTAATTCTAAACACCACCAAATCTTTCGTAATTTTTCAAGACATTATATTGTTTTTCATGACTTTAATTTGTTGTTTGGTTGACCATTTAAATTTCATGACAGTCATATAATTACCTCATAGCCCATCATATGAATAATTAGCATCTTGGTACATAAAGAACTTTGGATTTGATCTATCGTATTCTCATTCATCTCTCATTTTACCTTTGCAATCGACAAAGTACTCATGATTTGCTTTAGCGTATCTACGTAGTATCATGCTAATTTCTCCTCTAATTAGTGGTTCAGTTATCAGGATCAAATCGTAATATGTAAGTAATTATAGTTCTAATTTACTTATTTTCAAACTAGCATCATGAGTTAGTCCCTGTGTACTGTAATGATGTGCTGAATCGGGTTTGCAATTGTTCATGTAGACATTCCTAACGCTTCAAAAATGTCACACAATATAAAAGTATCTTACTTGATGTAGTAGTCATGTAAGTCACCAAGACATTTCAATTTGAAATGTTTTATAACATTTTTATACATAATGGTAAATCTCTGATCATCAGAGACTGGAATACAATTTATCGATTGCAGGTAACTTAGTTTCCTTAATCCATTTAAAATCGACTATGATCTCGTACAAATAAATGTCTTTCCTCAAATACTTGGTTCTATGTTTTTACAATCTTTCACGGTTTCCGTGAATTTGTCATTGTTTAAATTCTTTCTCATATGTTTTAGCGATTGTCACATGAACCGAAAACTACATATGAATCTGACTATGCATTTTACAACAACTTCCTAGCCATACTTTTCAAGTCTATCTTCCATGTGATCCTTCCCCAAGATGTATTTTTATAAAAAAAATTGGATTATCGTTTTTCACCAACGTCTTGATAAACGCCAACGTCTTGCTAAACATATGAATATCATAGCCTGATTAATAGTGAATAAAGAGTAGTATATAGTTTGAATTTCTGTAATTAAAATTCCGCTCATATACAGGGCCTCTGTACTAAGAAGTTAAATGAAAGTGATCTCTTAGTTTGTAAGCTTTACTTTCATCTTTGCTGATTTCGTTTTCACATACACATATATTGATGGAATCAAAATAGTTCTTATCTTCTTTTGTGAATATCATTTCGGCAGCGTTTTTTTTTTTTGGTTAATATTCTTAGTACAAAGTTTCTGCAATTTTTGGCACATGCCTGTAAAACTATTATGCAGCCTGTTCCTCTGTATAACGTATTCCCATAGTCTTTGTGTACTGACTTGATGTGAAGACAAAATCATGGCGGTATATGTTTGACTGTTTGCATTATCTATGATTTATTTTAGTCTTGTTTGCAAATGTTTATTTTCTCCATGATACTTTTAAAATCACAATATAGAACATACTGAACTTTTAGTTGAAGATGGTAGTGTTTGAATTTCACAGTAGAACCCTTTTCATGCATCATCTCTCTTTAGTCATCTACCTGGTTACACAATCTTTGATGTTCAAGCAATTGTAATTCAGTGTCAAACCTATTTAAGCGCCTCTCGCTGAAGTATATTTTATTGGCATATTTTTGTTTTTTTAACTGAGAGGACACCAATCTTAATATCTCGATTATTCCACAATAATGATATTTTATTTTATCAAATGGAGTTAAGATGTCCACGTGGCTATCTCTTATTGTTTCTGTCGCTCCAATTGTTTTTATACACTCACATACACGTTGATTGTTTTTTCAAACTCATCAATGTAGTATAATCTGGTTGTGCATCTATACACGTCTGTACGTGACATGTTGAAGATTCTACGATTTCAAAAACATTCATTGTCTTTATTGTGAACATTGAGACAAGCATTTATGTATTTCACCTGTTTGGGAAATTATATGTATGATCTTCATCTTTTAGCTGATATCTATTAACATGTAACATTAAATATTATATCTACCAAAAGACCAGTTTGAATCCTTGCTTTTTTCCTGACCAAATTTTGTGTGTATAGCATTTCAAATTGACTATCAATTATCCTTTGCATTTCAATTCTGTTTAGGATCTTATAGCTTTTGTTCTGTGATACTATTTCCCACCAACTGGTCTTTCCTCTTTTTTAGATACGAATGTAATTGCTAGATCGAGCTGGATATTTACTGAATCAACCTCTTTAAGAGTCCTATTTATTATATTCTACTAGTATGGTTCGACATCGTTAAAAGTAAATACAATCGTAATTATTTCCCTCATCAAATCTATACTTGATTACGGCTCTACTAAACGAGTCCTGGAGCCCTCTCGTGATAATTCTATATTCTATTTTGTATGTTCATTAAGTAAATTTCCCGTCCAGTTGGAAGACGGATTTAGGTAGGACGTGATCCAGTGCTTATAGCTGCAACTCTTTCTCGTAAAATATTCCATTAATGTTCTATCCTTAAAAATGTTTGAATTTATATAAAACTGAGTCAACTAATATCACCAGTTGAATGTTAGAAATCTCTTCTATAAAATTAATCAAGTACCCTCGTGAAAAGAGAGATTTATGTTTTGAAATCCTAATAGTCTGACTTATATCAGATTCAGGCGTTTCATATCAGTTGTCAGATAACCAAATAAGCTGATCCATACTTTAGATCTGTTGTTTGGATTGCTAGCTTCAACTAAAGTCAGAGACAATAAATCTAACAATGTTCTAGTTTCGTCTTGTGTTAAGTATTTGCACATTCTATCCCAAGTTTTATTAACCCTTTCTACTAAAGATTTTTTGTATCTGAGTACGAAGAAAGTATTCGGTGTTCTCTTTTCCAAGTAACTCCTCAACCTTGCGGTTGTAAAATCTTTCCATTCATCGAGCTGTATCTTTTCCGCTGTTCAAGCTTTAAAAATTCTTTGAATGCCCCATATATATTATCTCATCTTCTTCTAGACTTCACTTTCTCAGCCCATGCATATTTGCAGGAAATGCATATCACTGTTACTTTGTATGTGTGCCTGTTGTTATCCTTCTCGTATGATTTCATGTCAACAATGTCTTACTGACATTGAGAAATCAACGCCATTTACATTGTATTTGTGCCTGTTATTCTCGTATGATTGCATTTCAACAATGTATTACTGACAAAATCAACGCCATTTACATGAACCCTTTTGTAATGAAATATTTTTTCTCGCTTGTTTGTGTAACGAATAGGTAGATCGTGTACCATCTTTTGAATTTACTGTACTTGATCCTCTAATCAAGTTTGATTGTTCGACAACTGACAGATGTTTGTTTAAAGCAACACGATTTTCAGGGTTATAGAATATATGCTCAAAATAGACGTATTTTTGTTGTCCCCCTTTGGTGGTAAAGCAACGATGTGGATATCTGAAAATAGTTTTAGTTATGTTCGAGTTTGAATGCATTAAATATATGCTCTAAGATTGTTGTTTTGAAAAATAACGCACAAGAGAATACAAGCATTAATCTGCTTATCAGTAGCAAAAGACCGAACCATTAGAAATAACTTTCAATTATAATGGCATTAAAATTGGTAGCTGTTTTTTCCCAGTGGGTCAAGCAAAACAATAAGATATTTAAAATATGATACATTATTAATGTCATATACTGCATCTTCATGACATTCTAGCTGTTTTACAAATCTCTCTACAAGGAATACAGGAAAACAAAATTTGAATTTACCGAAAGTACAGCAAAGACTTAATACGGAATCGGGAATTTCATATCATCAATTGCTTCTAATAGTTTCAACGTTAGAAATATATATATATATATATATATATATATATATATATATATATATATATATATATATATATATAAAGAGAGTGTTACGGAATTATATATCATTTTTCTTTTAATAATGGTATAGTTCATTAGTTTGTGATCTCTGTTCTTAGTCTAACAGCTGTCGTCTTGCCGTGAGTACACATACGGTAATTTGGATCGATATTTCACTGAAGCGCTTTAGTCGTGTCATGTGATCCAGCGCGTGAGAGTATGAACGTCTGACCTAGATTCTATGATTCATTTCAAAATCAATACATTATTTACTGTTAATAATGTCAGGGCACCAGCATTTTGGCGATGTCACGCATAGCCTAGTTTCTGATTGGTTCGGAGAGGGTTGTAATATTTCGAAATACCCAGTTGTTTATCAAAGACGTAATGGGTTTATTTCGATTCTGCGTAGTAAGAGACTATATTATATGATTTATAGCAGCATTTTAGCATTCTTCATAGCTACACTATATTGAGAGGTCATAAACGAATTTGGTTCATTTTGTGTGCGGATATTCTACTTTTGTGATATCATCATACAGTGCATTTAGGATTCAGTACTGTGTCTTAAAACTTTAATAATTATACAGCTCCGTGGAATTATCGGAAACATTTCTACAACTTGTGTTATTAGATATTCACAAGGACTATTTGGAATTTATAAAACTCGGACATACTTGATTCTTTTTAACACATCAGTACAGCAAAGGTTTCATTTGGAAACTACTTCATTCGGAATATTTGGATTAACTTCCGGATCAGTGAACTTTATAACAATTTAGGACTTTTAAGGATATTCTATACTTTTAAGTTATTTTAATTCTTTCACTTTAATTGTTTGTTTGAAATATTTTAATATTTTAAGAAATTAAATATTTGTATTTTAATTCTTGAAAGCTTGTTTGAGTCTTTTCTTTTGTTACATTACCCCTAGTCGTAACAAGAGAGAGAGAGAGAGAGAGAGAGAGAGAGAGAGAGAGAGAGAGAGAGAGAGAGAGAGAGAGAGAGAAGAGATAAACTAAGAGGGTCAAAGAGAAAATTTAAACTATTAAATGTTGAAGTTCAGTCTGCTGTTGATTAGTCACATTTAAAATATTCATTTCATTATAATACTCCGTTTCCTTCAATCAAAGATTCCTTTTACATATGCATTTTTTAATTCACGCCGCTTTAAATGACTTTCACATGTTAAACTTTGACCTTTCAGTTTCATCCTTTTTTCAATCTTTTGCTCATGTTCTATTGTCTCAGATTATACCCAAACAAGACGAAGGATTGTGAAAATATTTCGACTCTTCACTGAGCACATAGAGGTGCCCAAGTGATAAATAACTTTTGCAAACCTATGATCCGAATCAAACCTACACTGTTAGAGTATATTCGATTCAAAGGCTATACACTTTTCTACTAGACGCAGTTAGAAATAAAACGTCAGTCTTAAAAAGTTAGTAAAACTTTATACTCGAAGCTTATGACTGTGGTATTTAATTTTATTTTCATTTCTGATACATACTAATGTCTTAAAATTGTTTTTTTTGCTTTTTCAGAAAATTGTTCGCAAACATAACATGGCATGTACTTTTATTGAATCATTGAAACGTGTTCAATCATATGAAATGCATATCCATCATCAAAATGATCACACATTTCTTAAAGTTAAAGACATTGTTTAAATTTCGTTATAATTTAACACGCGTACATACGATTGGTCATACTATTTTATCGCTTAAATTAGATATTTTTATGAATTTAAATAACGTCCTTACAAAAGACTGATATTATTCATCGCCCATTAGTATAAACACTCTATAGAATGTTAATGAAAAACACTAGCAGCAATACAGTGACAAAAAGACAATAAATTCCACGAAAAATTGCCGTTTTTGAATTAAGTCTATAACACGTATAGAAATCGAAAAGGGAAGTTCATTGTCTCCATTTGTCTAATATACATATAACAGCCTGCGACACCGTACCTCTCTATAAACGTGGGTGTAAGAAATTTTCCAAATTGTCATATTTTAATGAAATCATAATCTATATAGCACCTGTACTCTCTTGTATCTTTTCCTCTTTTAATCTTTTGTGCAATTTCTCCTTAGCTACTTTATTTCTATTTTGTTATATTCGTTCTTGTGATCCTTAATTTCCTTTCTTATACCTTCCGGACATGGTCCCCCACGTGTTCTTAGTGTATTTTTTATTTTCAGCGTTTGCCAAGTGATATAGAGCTTATCGTCCTACGTCACTTACATTTAAGCGTTTAATCATGAATGACGTATTATTTATATGTAATAATAAGGCATGGAATATACACAATCATTTTGAATTTGGATGTGCACTGCTGACATCATCGATATCTTGTTTCGTGTTTTTCCATCTGTTTTATTTTCTACTCTCTGTTGCAACTTACAGTTTCCATTTATTTACCAGTCTAAAATTTACAATAGCTGAAATAGAAAGTATAAGTTTATCTGATGGTTACCAGTCACTTTCTACTGACACATATTTTCCTGTGTATGATTCTCGTTATAAAGTAAGCCCTAGTAGGGGGTGGTTGTGTGGTTGTGTGGCTGCAAATAAATAATAGCCGAGGGTGAATGGATGGGAATCACTATTCATCTTACTCCTTTTTTGAACAACATTTGGTCAAAGAAAACATTTACGTGAATTTCCAGAGAAGGACCCAAAGAGTAGCAACATACATAGACTCGACTTACTTAATTCAACAGAAGGATCGTGTATCTGTTTTTGCAGTTATGCCCTTTCCAATTTTCATGTCAGTTGTTTACTCTAATTTAAAAAAAGAAAACAAATACAAGTTAAGTACATAGGTTTTATACCAAAAGATGAAGCTGTCTTCAGCTCTTATTTATCTGATATAGACACAGTAGTTTCCATAGTAACCCTTTATGTGTCCCAGAAAACCTTTAAACCCAAGTACAGAAACTGATATTCCTTGCATGGATGTTATGATGAATTTAAATTTTGCACAAGGATTGATTGTTTCCATGGGACTCATAAGATTTCGTAAACTGATTATATTTCCCCACAAAAGTCCATAATAGTCAAATCAAAGCAATAGATCGAATTTTACCAGGGTCTTAGAGATTAAGTTACATTGATTATTACAGTTCTCAAATTAACTCTAAGAATTTATTTGTTTCCCTTCTTCGCCCAATAATACCTTTAAAAAGCAAAGACAAAAAAAGCAGCCACTCTAGGAGTGCTGCACTTCGAGTAAAGATCATTTCTAGCACAAATGCCAGATTGTACTAAAACAACCATCAAGGTTTTACGCAGTGGACTTTTCAAATTCAGCCACCCCACTAATCTTTCTATGCTTTTCTCTTATTTCTTCCATTTTCATTTTTTCATGTAGTATGAGAGTTCTAGTTTAAATTTATGTCCAAAATACATCGTACAGGCGTGTCTTTATGTCCCAAATACGTCTTATTGGGATGTCTTTATGTCCAAATACGTCCTAGATGCGTGTCTTTGTGTCCAAAATAGTCCTACAAGCGTGTCTTTATGTCCAAATACGTCCCACAGGAGTGTCATTTATCTTTATATGGGCATAGCTGTGAGAGCTGACTTTGTACCAAGTTGTTGAGGAATAGCCAGAAAGTCAACGATATGGAATTACTATAGATCTCGTACGTATGACAAATTTTTTTTAGGTGATCTGCTCTACAATATTTTTGTTTTCTTGCTGAGGGTGGTGGTTGAGCTTTATATGAAATAAATGAAACTACTTTTAGAGCAACTTTGGAAATATATTACCCATCTTCACAATTTATTTTTCCAGATCAGACCCGATACTAACCACTCGAATTGCGATTATTTGGCTGCAATGTCACCCCACCCCCACCCCCGTATGATAGTTCGTGTATTAAAGTGTCTCTCCTCTTACGCTAATGCTCAAGTCATTCTGTGTCTTACAGCCATTTGGTGTCTTACACAATCCCATAAAGTTAAAGTGACCATGAAAACTGAAATTACTGCCCATAGAATTGAATACGCAAACTATTTTATGTATGCATAAACTCGAATTAAAAAAGCATAACTAGATTTTAAACCTTTTCTAAATTTAAAACTGAAATACACATTGCTTCAACTGAAATACAAAATACTTAAACTGACAAGACTCTCATTTTCTAGAATCAGAGAATGTTTCAGAAAGAAGAGGGTCTGTGTTGTCTTTCAAATTATTGTTTCTCTGGTATCGCTAGAAAATATTTAACCATCAGACGGAAAACATATAAAGTACCCATTCCTATTTTCTCTAATGGTCGAGGAACAACGATGCCATTCCTATTTTCTCTAATGGTCGAGGAACAACGATGCCATTCCTATTTTCTCTAATGGTCGAGGAACAACGATGCCATTCCTATTTTCTCTAATGGTCGAGGACCAACAATGCCATCGGAAAAAATGTAACTATTAAAGAACGATTCAATGAATATCATTTGTTATTTCGTACATCTATGAAGTAAAAAAAAAGTTGTTTGTGAGGTTTTTTTTTAAATCACTTGATAAAAATCAAACGGAAAATATACAAAAAGATCGATTTCCTCTGTTCTCTCCATTATTAGGATCATAAG
The DNA here is from genome assembly GCA_029931535.1 of Margaritifera margaritifera. Lineage (NCBI taxonomy): Eukaryota > Metazoa > Mollusca > Bivalvia > Unionida > Margaritiferidae > Margaritifera > Margaritifera margaritifera. The sequence goes on from JAQPZY010001681.1 coordinate 6,070,378, forward strand.
TATAGTGGTCTGGAAATCACATTATCCAATGAATTATTGAAAATTAAACGTTATTTAGGTCAGATCTGGAAAAGAAAAAGAAGAAAACAATTGTTTCGCGAAAACCCAGAATACCACATTAGTCCGTGCAATAATATATCAGCGTATCTAACTTGGAAAAACTTGAACATAATACTATACCACACAATTTTGACGTTGACGCCGCTGTTGTCGCTTACGGGACAGTGATACCTATACCTGAAGGTGCGTGCACGTGCAGCTGAGAAATTGTTTTTATAAAAAAATACAAGAAGGCACCACACCCTTTCCATGTTTATATTGTTAGTAACTTGCAATAAAATCAAAGGTTTGGAAACGGTTCCTCCAGGTACAAGACTAAGATTGGGCAAATACAACTAACAAACTGAAACAACAATTTATTTGCAGCTCCTGACAAAAGTAGAAAAAAGAAACACGGTAATAGCCTGAAGTATTCCGATTAATTCCATATTAAAGGATTTTCGAAACGGTTTATACCACAAATAAAAATGCGTTCCGATTTATGCATAATTTCCGGCAATTTCCTTAAGCGATCGGAACACGACCCGCGTGTGACGTCAGAGAAGTCACTAATCACGAATCTTTTGCCATTGTTAGCGTTTGCATTGAATGTCAACGAAGCGTTTAAAGGTCAAGATTGGTCAAGTTTTAGGAAGTAAAATGTGCTATAAAATATCATGAATGCACCTTATTAAAGACATCCAACTGGTCATTTGGTTTAGTAAACGTAAACTAGTTGTTAAATTACGATTTTAAATAGCGACTGCCTATCCCGCTAGGAAAACGCAGCTGAGTTTCAGAAGAATAAAACCCACACAAAAACTCTTTATATTATCACTGCTTATCTCAACCGGTAGCAATGTCTCCTAATGTCAATTTACTTTAAGGACATCAGCTAGGAATATAATACAACACTGTTACATTCTTCCACATCTGGGCACATTTTATCTTTAACTTTCATTACTTTTTTAATTGTTTTGTCCTAAACACATTGTTTCAAAAATATCGATCTATGACCTGTTCATTAAGCTAACCTGAAACACATTCGTGCAAAAGACCGATAGCCCACCGATGGTTCTACTCTGCTATTACTAGGGGATCGCCTTGTGTGTATATATATATATATATATATATATATATATATATATATATATATATATATATATATATATATATACAATGCCAGGAAGATCTACAAAAAAGCAGTAGTAATTACAGTTGAGTGAGTGACTAATGAGCACAATTAATGAATTATTTAATTGATAATGTGATGACTGTAAACAGATGATGATTTTGTTTGGATGTGGTTGTATTTTATTTATTTATTTATTTTTTCTTTCTAGTCTTGATGATGTAAGCCGTTTGGTTTCAGTGTTCTAAGATTCTTTTTCTTTCCTGATTTCTGAACCCCAGTTGGGGTTGTGAGCAATTGCAGTCAGTATTACATCACTGAAAGTGTGGCTAGGGGAAGAGAACTGTTCTACAACTGTGAAGATCTGTGAAGATTGATCCTTTTGTGCAGCTTTTCAGTTTCCCCAACATACTGAAGGACGCAGATCTTACATGTGATGAGATAAATTACATTCTCTGTTTTGTACATTCTGTTTGGACCATGTATGTTCAATATTTCTCTCGTCGCTGTGCTAGAGAATGTGCTGGTCTCTATCATATGTTGACAGGTTTTGCACCTGTTATCACCACAGGGACCAGATTTGCTAGGGTGGTCTTGGCTTGTGATTGACGTTAGCTTCGCTTTGACTAGGATGTCTTTGAGGTTTTTTTTTTTTTTGGGGGGGGGGTGCGGTATGCTACTACTGGTTTGTTCGGGAACATTAACTTTAGTGTGTCACAAGATTCCATGATGGGCGTGTTTCTGGATGATTTTGCCTACTTTGGGGTTGTCCGGATGGTAGATCAGGATAAATGATATCTGATCAACCTTGTCCTTCTCTCTATATTTTAGTAGGTGATTGCGTTTTTTTGTTGTTGTTTTTGTTGTTTTTTTTGTTTTTGTTGTTTTGTTTTGTTTATCCCTTTGTGTTGCCTCCGCTATCAGGTTTTTGTCGTAGCATTGGTTCATCAAATGTTCAAATAACTCTTCAGATCTGTTTTGGAATGTTTCATCTTCAGAGCAAATTGAACATACTTGGTTCAAACAGAACGTGAAAAACAGACCTCATGAACGTTTCAAAATGTCCAAAATCACCGTTGTGTGGAAAAATAACTCGTATAGCAAGGCACCAGTACTTTTCAGAATTATTGATATACATTATGAGATGGACCAAAAGTTCCGGTTAAACGAAATAACTGATATTATCTCTTAATAATGTGGACGGTAAAATATCTGAAAAAGTACAAAATGTTATAAAAAGTGTAAAATCTGGTGGTATTGAATACCTTTAAAGTGATTTTTTTAAGCAACATAAAATATCACGGTTCCTGTTATAGTGTTTATTTTCAATAGTGTTTCATCTCGGATAGGTTCTGTGCTAGTCAACTGGATTTATCGCACCAATTTCACAAACATGGAATATAAAATGATTAGCCTTTTCCAGTCCTCGGCAAAAATATTTAGTTGTATTCCAAATGAAAGATTAGCTAATCTGGTCAATGCAAATTATAGTGTGGGTGAAGAACAAACTAGATTTAAAATAGATACTCAAATGAGGATAATATATTTATCCTAAGCACGCTGATATGTAAATATATGAGGAAACGAAAAAGTACATTTTATGATCTTCTTGTAGATTATGAAAAAGCATTTGACTGTAGTGATCGGAGCTTACTTTACCATAAATAAGTACATGAAAATCTACGCAGTAAAATCCATACCATATTGAAAGGCATACATGCAGTGTTACAATTTGTGTGGAAACCTCAAAGCAAGGTTCTGTTTGATCAGCCATTTTATTGTCAGTATTTTTAAATGACTTGAAGATACACATTTCTGGCCAGCAAAGCAGCATAACCTCAGAATATTTTAAATTTTTTGTACTGCTATATACAGATAACTTCGTTGCCTTTGCCAAAACTGCTATTCGGCTTCACATAACACTAAGTACATGAAAAGAATACTGCAACATCTGTACACTAAAAACAAACCTGGAGAAGACTAAACTCATAGTTTTTCGGATATTGGAGAGGATATGACAGTTGGCGTTTTGGTGACAGCCTGATATGGACCTCGTTTAATTAAAGGTATCTTGGTTGCGTATTTTCTTCTAAAAACTCGTGGTATATGTATCACAGGCAGCAAAGTCATTCCATGATCTGAGGACCAGATTAACTCGATTTGATAAACTGCTTACAGAATCTCTGTTCGGAATACTAAATAGCGCCAGGTTTGAATTATTGGTCAGAAATTGGGGTTTTCATACCGAAAATGACATAGATGCTGTATGTACTTCATTTTGTAAATATGTTATTGGTATAACAAAACGCATATCAATTTTTTTTATTTATTTAGTTTTTCCATCTACAATGAATTTTTAATGCGAATGCAAGTAGTAAGATAACATAGTATACTTAAGTACTGGTTCAGAATATTAAAGATGACTAACGATAGATTTCCAAAACAAAGTTATAATATACAGTTGACTTGGGGTGGACACTGTGAATGTAGGACAAATCAAGTTAAAAATCTATTGTTTTCATACGGAATGGAAGATGTTTGGGTAAATCAAGAGATTGGAGATAAAATTATATTTTAACGATGTAAAAATATTGTTATAAAAGAACTTAATGGAGATTTAAATTCAAATGGATATGTTACGAGTTTATAATTAGTTGTCAATATTATACACGTTGTTAAGATTCTTCATAAAGTATTTGCGTATCATGTATGTTCAAAAATGGAAATTTCCCTATAATGGTATATATATATATATATATATATATATATATATATATATATATATATATATATATATATATATATATTGTAATAAACCTAGGGTATGTGCTATTTGTATTTACGTCTCCGTTAATGCTTTGTTAGATTTTAGTGATTATCTGTTGATTATTGGAAGTTGGTGTTGGAAAGATATTTCTCAAACCGAGCAAGTAGCCAATTTCTAGGAGTAGACGTCATAATGTACTGTATTCACGGGACTTTAATTGTATGGATTAGCTTCGTAAAATGGCCTCTGCCTAATTTCTTACATAAAGAATTCTCTTGATATTTTCACGTATACGTTTTTGGTAATTTCAGATAGGAACAATTATTTGTATGGCCGCTTTAGGAAAAGATGTTGTGACGTCATCGCGTTACATCCGGGTATCCCCCAGAGGTACAAGTGAACAATTAATAGGGCGGAATACAGCATAACAGAACTTGAAACAACTAGAAACAATTACCTACTCAAGTACCTAATTACCACCACCACTACCGACAACAGCAACAATCTAGGACTTTCCTAGTCCTTCTCTCCTCTGTATTTTATAGCATCATCATCAAATCATTAACCAACACAACATAAACAATATCATCATCATCTTCATATCAACAACAATGTATCATCAACATCACAATCATCATCACAAAAATCAGCATTTAACAATGAACGTCATTAAACAAGTCCTCAGCACAACATAATTACTATGTGAGTTTGCTACAATCGTCATTGCTAATCTTTGTTATAACCATCATAAACATAGTGATGTAGCTGAAACAAACAAAAAAACAAAAAACAAAAAAACAAACAATAATGTAAGGGGCCGACCCATCACTTTTCCGTGCGATCTCTGTTTTTTGAGGGAAAAAATGTTGACCCTTAAATAGCTTGAATAAAAATACTCTTGCTCTGATTTGTAAAAAAATCTAAATTCATGATATTTTGTTTGAAAAAAAATATTTTGAGATAAAGGAAACAAAAACAATTGTTACGACTCTATGATCTAAGAAAATCTAACAGGAAGAAAGTGAAACCAACAATGTAAGTAAAATCAACAAACAATTTATTCTAGTGTTACGAATCTATTGTCTAAATAAAAAAAATTAACAGAAAGAAAGTGAAACCAACAAATCAAGTAAAAATCAACAAGCAATTTATTTATAGTTTATTAAAGTGAAAATTCAAAAGACAATTACTGTAACGTGACTTAAAATCAAATAATCCAATAAACCACCTAAGTGTCCTAATCACAAGTCCTAAATATAGAATGGGGTTCCGAATGAATGACTGTATCCTAGAATATGTTGATGTGCCAATGGTCTTTAATGTCCTGATGTGCCAGTAGTCTTTAAAGTGCTGATGTGCCAAAATGAAGTACTCCAGAATATCTTTGAATAAGTTCACATAAATCCCCAAATCATCAATTCAAAATCCAAAATCCTAAAGTCTATGAGCACTTTTATAATCAAATGAATATTGTAAATAATTTTATAATCCAATTAATATTTTAAATAATTCCTCTTTCTGAATTTAGAATGATTTTTCACAACTGTAATGGCTCTTTAACGACTGATGTTAAGGTCGAAACTGAAAAACTGTCCACTAAACATGGTAAATATAATGATAGGTCACATGACAGAATTTTCTAGAATAATATGGTGTATGTGACTCTTAACACACAACTCTAAGGGAAATTCTAGTTTTATCTGTAAACAAAATCAACCTTGACCTAAAATTGAATCGACAACTTGTTTACCAAAACGTCCTTGAACTCAAATACTAAGTAAACAACCTAATTCAAGGACAACAGCTAAACATGTCAACATTATACTTAACATTAAGGTTGAAGCAAATATTAAAGTCAAGAAACATTGATAATATACTAAAATATTTATAATATTATATAAACATCATACTTAACATTAGATAATTAAAATGAAAGTTCAAAAGACACTTACAGTAATGTGAATTAAAATCCAAATAATCCAATAATCCTAAGTGTCCTAATCACAAGTCTTAAATATAGAATGTTCTAAATGAATGAATGTTCCGAGTGAATGAATCTTCCGAATGAATGAATCTTCGTAATGAACGAATGTTTCTAATGAATGAATGTTCCGAATGAATAGGTAGTCTGGAATGTCCGGCTGTACCAACGATAATATAATCCAGATCATCTCTGAGAATGTCCACAAGTATCCAAAAGTCATATATTTAAATCCAAAGGTTAATGAGTACTTTAGGTTCCAATAAATAATTCGTTTCGAATTGTGTATACAGCAATACGGCATTACAAGACAACAAGGTTAGACGATTACAGCACAACTATGATTCCAAACAATCTGATGATTCCAAAATACGGATCATAAAAAACAACAATGTTTTTAACACATGATTTAAAATTGGAATGATTATAATGCGTATATCAAAGACTTATATACTCTTTGCAAATGGTCTATTTCACAACAGGAAACGTATCATATTACGACCCAGAAGGCAATACTAAATGCGTCTTTCGAATGGAAATTTCCACAAGAAATGGTAAACAACTCTGACCTTGAACTCAAATGTAGTCAACATGTTGTTTATAAAATGATTAAAGTACAACTTAACCAAACTTAAAGTGCGACTTACTATCTGAGACAATTTTAAAGTACAGTCATAGACCAAAAGTTCAGGCAGATTATAGATTTCATATACATAACACAATATCTTCGTCTGAACAGTAAATGCTTGATCCCTAACTATAGGTACTGGGCCAAAATTGAGTGTAAATGTATTCTTTTGTGGATGTTAACAATATATGGAAATTACATAGAAAAAAATATAAATATTATGTCATTTTTTCAACTTACCAATTTGGCTGGTGATTTAGAAAGGGGTCTTTCAAGATTTGACAACATTGTGCAAATTGTCCATTGACATGACATCTGCGCGCGTAGAGACTATCTTCCTTTTCCACGCAAATTTTGTCTCTTCATTAGGGATATACCTAATATAAAAAAACTGAACACCCTCCGATCGTTTGTGTGTTTTTTCTGGATATGCTCTTTTTGCACAAGATTGACGCACCATTGTGTATATTGTAATGGATAAATGCAGCTTCTCTAGAAAGACTGACCACATTATACATCTGGTGGAAACCCGGATGTAAACATGTGACCTCATTGCCATTTTTTCCTAAAGCGGCCATTAGGTGTTTGGGTCGTGTTTTGTGATGCATGGCGTGAAGTACCAATCCACACCTTGGAAAGTCGTAGTGATGGGCTATACAAATGTGAAGCAAGAAAAATCATACAAGTGTGAACTCGGGGTCTCGTGAGTGTGTGGTATTTGCGCGCTTAAGAACCTTTCAGTTGACAACGTAAGTTGTCTTAAGGTCCTTGGAAATAGGGGAAACATCGACCTGAAGCCAGATTCACGCAGGAATTGTTTGATTCGTTCGGTACTGAGACCCCATGTGTGTTACAATATGTAGATTTTAAAATATTCCCTATGTAGATTGACTGTGCCCATTTTGTGCAGATACAGACGATGAGTTTTACTGTGATATTAAATGTTAACAAATAACAATAATCTGAGAAATGTTTATTTACCTTCGAACGTTTACTGTAATACAAAATACACCAAGTTCTATAACAATTTGCAGTGAATTAGTAATAATATTAATATCTCACATATTTTTTCTCTTTAACTATCGAAAGCTTTAAAAGCTAGAGAGTGTCGTGGTTGTACCATATTTTCATGAATATATGTAATTTGGGCCGGTGACATACGTTACAGAATAAAGGTTATTATTATTATTATTATTATTATTATTATTATTGTCTTCTCAAATATTAAATAAGCGATAAATGGTGTATGTATTCAAAGTATCTTTATACAGTTGGCTTCATTTTTCTTCACAGATAAAGGGATGTGTGCAATGGCAAGAATGGAAAGTACAGTGACACTGGTGGACAATTCAGTTAATGGTACTCTTTTTCTTGACAGCTATACGGATAACCCAACAACTTCAACATTGTATGAAAACTATGAAGAAAGCAACGAATATTTGGACTATGTAAAGTATTCTGGAATAATTGTACCAATAGGGTATGGACTAGTTGCCGTTATTGGCCTAGCTGGCAACATTCTAACGGTAGTTGTTGTTTTGCTTAACAAGATGAAAGGTATTGCCGATATCCTGATTATGAGTTTGGCTGTAGCTGATCTCCTCGTGATCGTAGTTGGTGTTTCTTTCGAAGTAATAAGGGTGACCATGTTGCCGTGGCCTTTTGGAGACGTATGGTGTGGGATCCATGTTTATCTCATATTCGCGTGCGCCTGTGCCAGTTCGTACATACTCATCCTGATATCATTAGACAGATACCTTGCACTGGTTCATCCCATCAGGGCAGCGTCATGGCGTACAAGAAGAAATTGCTACATAGCACTTATAATCGTTTGGAGCATTAGCTTACTAGGAAATATTCCTTACATTCCTACTAGAGAAGATTTGGGTGAGGCAAAATTTCACTGTGTGGCGTCAGTCTCTCGAATATTTGTTGTCTACATCGTGTTGCTTGGTTTCGTGTTCCCATTTACTCTAATTTCTATTCTATATGGACATATGATGAAAGTGTTCCTTACTGGAAACATTCCTGGAGTAAATAGTCACATAGAAAATGCCCGATTGCAATCTAGAAAACGTATTACAAAAATGGCAATTATTGTGATGATGCTCTTTGTCATTTGCTGGCTGCCATTTCAAATTATATTGTTGTATGTAGTCTTTGTGAATGACTCGGAAATCCTCATAAAGTCCCTATTAGAGGCGACCAACTGTTTTTCATATTTAAACAACTGTCTTCATCCTATATTATATCCATTCTACCTTCAAACTTTCAGGAAAAGGTTCAAGGATATGCTCTGCTGTAAAAAAAAAATATTATATATTGACAACGTTGCTGCGGTTACTCGCCAATAACGTTTTGGTATTCGGCTATGATACAATATATGTGTGTTCAACATATACAAATGTTGAAAGTTCTCATTACTGGGAAATTTCCTTTGGAAAATAATTACGGCATTCACATCGAATTACTGTCTATCGAGGTGAACTGTTTTGGTATGTACAACTGATGAATTGCAATATCACAATAAACCACGTGTATCCACTAAAGTCTCCAAAACGAGGGACGATTTAACTTACTGAACGAATGCCGAGCAAATCCAACGTAAACACACTCATGAGAATATGTATATATATGCTTTTTATCCATATATAGGCCAGCATATGTGTGCGCGTTACAAGGTCTCATTTCCAATTAAATAGCCTTCATACACTGTAAAAAGTAGTTCCAGTATTTTGTCAATAGAATAGATTTGTCTTCTTTAAAGGCATGTAATAACGGCCTAATCAGCACAGGACGTTCGTCGGAGGACCTGCATCACGATTTCATTTTTTTTTTAAATCTTCTTTCAGGTAGAGTAATGTTCTATGACCCTAATATTTATATACAGTAGTTTCACATATAGTTTCGATTGTGTTGTGTCGATCTGAGGTTCTAAGTGTTTGCTTTTCCTTAACGAAGAGCTTAATTACCACGAAACATCTTCAAGCTCTGTTCCATTCATAAGAACTAGGAGATAGGTGCCGTTACTCGCGGTACCGTTTCGATTCCTGCCTATATCGATATATCGCTTTGTAACCTGTTTGGTTATTTTCGCTTCTTTATATATACATTTTATTCTGTAATTATCTATCGAGTCAGCACATTTCAGGATATATACAATGCAGTTCCATCAGGACGGACACTTAAGCCAGTTTTATTTGGTATATTTTTTAATGGTACTTTCTATTATGTGACAGATAATGGTCTTTATAATTATACAGATGATAATACCTTATCCTATGCTGATTAAAATTTTGAAAATTTGCTCAAAACAATAGAAAAAAGATAGTATATTTCTTATAGAATTGTTTACAAAAAAACCAAATGAATGCAAACCAGAGAAGTTTCAAACACTGACTCAAGAAGATCTCTCTTTTTTGACCTGCAGCGATTTGCTACAAAATTTGAAACGGATGTTAGACTATTTGGAACGGTAGTGGATATTCAACTGAGATTTAGTACTTATATATCAGAATCATGTAAGAAGCCATCAAAACAACTTAAGGTTCTAAAAATAATTCTCAGGTACCTAAATAGATTAGGAAAGCTACTCATTTATTTTGTCCAACTTTAACTATTGTCTTCAAATATGGCATTTTTGTGAAAAGATTATTATGTAGAACATTGAACAAAAATTCCGCTGAGAGAGCTCTTGGGTTCATTTATAATGACTATTTAAGTTTATATAAAGATATCGTAAGAATAAGAAGAGAGGTGTTCAAGATGATAAACAGAGAGTCTCCAATTTATATATAGGATCATATACCTATTAATCAAACTTCTTACACCTTAAGATGTAAAAATACATTAGAACTGCCCAGGCTGAAAACATCAAGGTATGCTATTAATTATTTTAGATGCTTTTTGGTACAAAACTGTGGAACCCACTTCCTAACACTTTCAGGGACAAAGTTCACAACTTAATAAGTAGTTGGATTAGTTCATCTTGTACATGCTGTGTATGTCTGTAGCTATTAGTGTGCTTTTGTTTAATTATAGCTTGTTTCATGATTAAAAAAACATTGTATTACCGCTTGCTATATGTATGCTATAATATGCTTTCAGCTTCCTGTAGATTTATGATATACCAATGATATACCATGTTACTAAGCTAAGTTTAATACTATGATATTCCTTCTTTAATAAACTATAAGCATTGCCTTTTTTTACATACTAAGAATACCACAGAAACTTTGTATCAGGTAAATTTTAAATCTCTACATGTATATGTATGCTGTCATGCCACACAACTGAGATATGGTATATGTTATGTAATTTACCTCCCATCTAGTATGTACTTGTAGTTTGTAATGCCACATATTGTCCATACCATATTTATTATAATGTTATGCACGAAATATAATTTGTCAAGTTTTACTGTTGTACGAGGCTAGTATTTTATTTTATTATATACCTGCCAATTTTCTACCCAAGAAAGAGCAAGAATGTTACCGTCATTTCCTACAAGCAGGAAAACGATACTATCGTTTTCTAATTCCATATTACCATACTCTCAAACGAGGCTGGAACTACTTTATCCTCGAGGTTTCCTGGTGACAATAGCAGCGCCCCTAGCGACGGAATGACGACACTAGCAGTAAACAAAGCTCTCACAGCGACGTTAGTTAAGAAATCTTGCGTTATATGTAAAATATCTGAAAAGTCTAAACCCTGGTTTTGTCACAACAACAATACAAAACATTTATTCCTTTATTTTGAAGTAGTAAACTATAGCCAAACGGTTCGTCTGAAACAAGACCACATTCGGAAATTGCGTACCAAAACATTACAGTTGTACAGTACAACCCATTTACAGAAGTTCATAAATGGTAACGTTAGTGAGTTTCCCGCATAATGGATGAATTTGAAATTATAAATGGGGTAATATTCTCTGCAACAAATCTGTAGAATTCGTGTTATTGACAGTGATGGTAGTCAAACTGAGTTAGCGTTGTTTCAAAAGCTTAATTCATAAAAGTAATATTCATGCGCATGTCAGCTTTTCAAAAAGTAATTGGGTTTATGCTTGAAAATAAAGTTCGTATTAAAGAGGTTGAAATGTTTAGCAATTTCTTATGTTTTTCAGCTACATATAGTGATTTTATTAAATTATCTGAAAATTGATAGGAATATAACAAAAATATCATTTTACATACATATATATTATTATCACAGTAATGCGGTCACCCTTCTACCTCGCCCCCCCCCCAAAAAAAAAAAACAAAAAAAAAAACGAGAAACAGAACAGCGGATATAACAAGACCGAATGAACGGACTCAGGTACTCGATAACTAACAACCTCATACGCTGTGCAGGCGAAATTTAACACTCAAATTTATGCAGAGAGCTACTGGATTTATATTTAGAAATGTAAGGTATATACATAAAATTATAAGTATTGATTAATACCTATATAGCAACATAGAGAGGAAAGCGTTTATCCCTGTATGCATTTATAATTGGATTTCACGACATTAACATACGCTCTACTGAGCTTTCTTACTTTCATTATTAAAAGACTGATACATAAGACATGCAGGAAATTAAAATGCAAACCACGCATACAAACATTAAAGCACATATCATAAGGCTCGTTCATATCAGGAATTGACAAATTACATACAATAAAATACTAAGACTCGTACGAAACTAAAACTTGACAAATTACATACAATAAAATACTAAGACTCGTACAACAGTCAAACGTGACAAATTACATACAATAAAATACCAAGTTCGTACAACAGTCAAACTTGACAAATTACATACAATAAAATACTAAGACTCGTACAACAGTCAAACTTGACAAATTACATCCAATAAAATACTAAGACTCGTACAACAGTCAAACGTGACAAATTACATACAATAAAATACCAAACTCGTACAACAGTAAAACTTGACAATTTACATACAATAAAATACTAAGACTCGTACAACAGTCAAACGTGACAAACTACATACAATAAAATACCAAACTCGTACAACAGTAAAACTTGACAATTTACATACAATAAAATACTAAGACCTGTACAACAGTAAAACTTGACAAATTACATACAATAAAATACTAAGACTCGTACAACACTAAAACTTGACAAATTACATACAATAAAATACTAAGACTCGTACAACGGTCAAACTTGACAAATTACATACATATATATTATTATCACAGTAACGCGATCTTGATTGCTAGATTACGTCGAGTTGTCAGCATTAGAAAATCCGGATCATGACGATACGCGAAGCGTCGAGTCATGATCCGGATTGTTTATGCTGACAACGAGATGAGAGTTAGGCGATAGGTGCCGTTACTTGCAGCACGGGTTTAATTTCTGGAGTTGGAACGAAGTAAACTATACACACACACACACACACACACACACACACACACACACACACACACACACACACACACACATATATATATATATATATATATATATATATATATATATATATATATATACACACACACACACGATGGTTAATTAAAAAGTTCGTGGTCAGAGCGTCTAAATATAAAATGATTATAGATATTTTTTTTTAAAAAACCCACAAAACTTTGTTATCGGTAATATCATGAAATATGTCGTTTCCAAAACAAACATATTACTTCATTTTCAGTCATTTAGCTTGGTTAAATGAATTTATTTGTATATACTGTGCGCTCGACCTTTCGATCTATCCCCTCTTATATGCGCACATACCATTCAACTCTTGGTTCCTAGAAACCAATTTCCAGCAACTGCTCAAACCTACATACCCCCAAAACGCGCAGAGCAGATTTTCAATGCTAGTAGATTGTTACATCTTTTGTGAGTAAGTCAACTGTAAAGAATTTTTTTTTAAATAATGGAAATGTTGTAAATAGTTCAGACTGTATATATTTATTCACTCTACATAGTTAATGTAATCGATGGAATTTTCTACTTTCAGTGTGTACACTCTTTATATGCTATACATATATTACTTTCACTTGATTATAGATTTTTCTATAATCTGGAGCTTTAATAATTTTGTGAATAAAATAGTTTAAATTCATTGCATCATTAAACGGAGGTTTTAATTTTCAGCAATAATTTTTCAAGACATATGGTATTTATTGTTGAAAATTCCGCCTATACAAAAGTTTTCATTTGAAGGAATATCTATAACAACAACAAAAAAAAGGTTCGAACGAAAAGAGTATCCACCGTGGTAAAATGTCACACTATAAAATCCTGTATAACGTGTTCTTACATCATCCAATAGGGTATTCACGTTCTTTCTTGATGTAAAGGTTATATAAAGGTCACTCAAAGCCTATTAAATATATAATTAATTTTCTACCTTTCAATATTAAAGGTTTATTTCAAGTTTAATGTATCAAATGAAAAATTTATTTTTAAATATTGTGCATAAAATCTGTATCATACATTCAAAGATGTAAATAATCGCTCTGAGGGTTCAAAGTTTATATCAAAGTCATTAAGTCCAATTATATTCACATTACCACTTGTGTTTTCAATTACATGCAAAAATTGTTTCACTTTTCTTGAATGGAGTAACTACATAAGAAAAAGTGACCAATTTCTTAGAAATGCTGTATCATGTATTCTTACTTCATGAAGCGGGATGATCATTTTCGTTTAAGATTTCAGAGATCATATAAAGGTCATTAAGTGCAAAATGAAATCCTAGTATGCATAGATGCATAGTCTACAATCTCTTATCAATGTATAAATAAATCACTTTCAGATTTAGTCTTTAGAAATTAAAGTTAAAGTTACATGACGTAGATAATCTCTCTAAGGTGCCATGGTCATAAAGAGGTAATCATGCGGAAATATGGAGAAATTACCACCTTTCTCGTCTATCTTACATTTAATTTGTCTCAAAGTTTGCATATACAGATTACCTAGCCAAGATATAAAAAATGTGACTATCATACTGACAATATTCTCTCATCTGTTCCGACTTCTGCTGGTAGGATGGTCACTTTCTTCTAGGATCCAAAGGTTATATAGTGGTCATTAAAGTGCACGTCGGATCCTGTTATTCAAGAAGTTTCTTTTCGTATCGACGAAGGGAGGCAAGCAACAATATATTTTCTGAATTAGTTCTGAAGGACTTTATGAAAAAACAAAACTTCAAGGTGCCGACAAAGTCTGCAGTGGGTAGCTTTGTTAATATAGTGGTAGATTTAGAGGCAGTGTTATCCAACTTATATGATAACTGTAAATGGAAACAAAACAAGGCAGGATGTAAAAGAAGGGTATAACAAAGAGAGAGAGAGAGAGAGAGAGAGAGAGAGAGAGAGAGAGAGAGAGAGTCCATAACTTTTTTCAATAAATGAAGAGATAGGATTATAGGATAAGGGCTAGTCCCTTCGACTTCGTGTATACATAGGGCTGGTCCCTTCCTGTTCATGTACAAATACCAAATATTAAACATCAACATATTTACTAGGTTGACAACGTTGTTCAGTAAGACTATATTTCCAATGATCTAGTACAGTGTCATTTTGCCATCTATACACACTAAGTTTCTGTGCTACAAAATAGATAGCCATACTGTTCACAAAACCACGTCTTTTTTGGCATTCTAGAGAAATCACGTTCAAAACAAGTCAGTACATGTTCTAATGGGATCCAAAACAACTTTAATGAAGAAAATGCACACAATATTGTCCACACATTATCGAATCCGATCCTTGTAATATCACATTATTGAATTGATTGGATACTGCATTTCTTCTCATAGTGTCGACGATATCGTCTTCCAGAGGAGATAATCCATAGGAATCAAAATATTCCATCTTTATCATGCTTGGTACATTTCTTTGTACATTGTAACATAATTCAGTTACCCCACATGGGTAGGCTGAGACCAATCCCGCATTTCGGTTAAGTAACAAAATTTTACATTCGTATAGAGGTCAACATTCCGTCATGATACCAATTCACTCACTTTTTTCTTCCAAAAAATGAATCTTTTCTACAGACTTGTGAGTAAAGGACTCATCTCTAACCTCTAACATGTTTTCGTGTCATTGATTACTGTAATAGCCTTTTTTAAATTTATGGCAATCCATCAACACCAGACAGACGGATGGATACAACAGTTACTATATACCATGTCCTTAAGAGGCAGGAGCGTAATAACAGGGTCTATTCTGTAATTGAAAATTAAGGGGGATAATTTCCCCCTCCATTTTAAAAAGGGGGAATTTTCTAAACACAAGAAAAATGAATGAAGAAATAAAGGCAAAGCTTGAAAATATGACACGCCACTTTCGCATATTCTGTTATATTTTACAGCTTGATGCTTTTAAAAATTAGCGTAAATTTTGCATTTGTGCATTCTAGAATAGACCCTGTAATAAGTTCTAACCGAAACAACAAAATTATGCATATAGAGCACATGTAATATAATGAGAAGGACACACTTCAAATAAGAAAGGGGAATTAATCACAAAATTCTACAATTTGGAAATCTGAGAAAGAACCTAGTTGTCAAGTACTTCTAATGTCCATCAATTGTTACTCACGTGAACATCAATACATACACTGAGTACAGGCATATAAATATTGTACAACAAACTCTTAGGTCAAAATGTAATTTATGTTTTCCTCCGTTTCCATTGAGCCACAGAAAACTATGAAATTCCATTGAAGAAACTAATCTTATATTTGCTAGATCAGCTACATGTATAATTACAATATCAGTTAAAATGATAACTTGCCGTGTTTCACCTTGAGTGAGCTCTCGCACCCCAAACTGCCCAGTGTCCCCCTAAATTTAACAAATCCCCATATCTTGATCATTATAAGGAGACACCGGTACATAAAATGTCCCTCTCACAGCTCAACCAGTGTCAAACACTGACTTGATATTGGCAGATCACGTGCTCTGCTTGTACTCCGTACACTATTCTGAACCGATAATATGTTTAGGCTGGAAAATGGAATCGAGTAATGGTCAAGTGCTTCAGATTAATGCATTTGACATTTCCACTTACATTATTTTGTAATTCCATATTATTACTATCAAAAGCTGACATTTCTTCGTAATGGTACAATGACCTATTGCTGCATAAACCATTTAAATCAAAGGATGTTTCTGCAGTATAACAGTCACTATTTTGTTCCTAAAAAAGGATATGCTCAAACAGCAACTTTATGATTTTTCATTCATTAATGATCAGGCTGGTTTTAACTGGTTTTTAATTTGCTAACATCAGCCTCAATCAAACACCAGAACAACATGTACTATATTCCATTTGAAAACTACATGATCAAATTAAAAATGATAATTACAGATCTCGACAACATGAGTGCGCAGTTATTTTGAGCAGGAAAACGAATGCCAATATTAGTTAGAAGTATAAGTTATAGCAGATGACAATAACATAAATTCCTGTACAAACTGGCCATTTCTGCAAGTCATTGTGGGTAATTTTCTGCAAGGTATTATGGACATGACTAGTATTATGTAATTCCTATGACAGAAAATCACTGACTGCCTAATTGCCATATGCATCCAATTGGGAACAGTGCTAAGTCCGATCTAGTGGCGCATTACATGTTTTTCAATCAGGGTTGGCATTTTTCGCCTAAAATATTATGCAGAACAAACTGTGCAGAGCCAGATCTGGCAATGCATAACAAGTTGGCAAATCAGGCTCAGCACGTTTTGCCTATAATATTATGTAGAACAAACTATGCATAGTCAGACCTGGCAGCACACAACATGCTGGCAAATCAGAGCTGGCACTTTTCGCCTAAAATATTATGTAGAACAAACTGTGCAAAGACAGATCTGGCAATCCATAACATATTGGCAAATCGAGACGGCAATTTTCTATTGTAATCGTAAGTAGAATAAACAGTGTAGACCCAGATCTGTCAGTATTTTATAAGATGGCAAATCAGGTTAAGTGGTTAGCATGATGGACTTGCAATCCAAAGGTTGCAGGTTTAAATCCTGCTCTGATCAACCCAAGTTGGCGGCTGTAGTGTGTCTGAAACAAACTACCCTGTTCGCAGTTAGTTGGTTGCATGTTGTATACAAGAAAATATAAAAGAATGGCTGGCATACAGGACACATTTGCTGTAGTAAAGACCAGAAATGAATGGAACAATGCTTGTTAGGTGGTAAAAACGATTTTCCTGTAAATAATTCTTAACAAATGGCCCAAGTGCTGGTATTGCTCAACTCGGTGACTAATATGTGAGCTTGTGAATCAAATTCAATTGAAACTGTGCAGTGGAAAGAAATATTTGAAGTACTTAGTTGCTACATTGTCTATTAGGTCTAAAAAAATAATGCGTGTTTACGGTTTCATGCTAAAATAAAATTCGGCTAGTCAGTTGTAATAGGATTTCTCTTTTACTCATTTTCCACCTCAATTTACCAGAAGTAAATCATGGTTGCATTACCCAATTTTATTTCTCTCACAAAAGACCTCGTCAATATTACATGACAACACAATGTTTTATGATAGTTAGATATGCATTCTCTGTATAATTACATAAATAATTTACATCTGATATAACTTGCGATAAATTTGAACCAACCACAATTAGCAAACAACCCTTATAGGTGGTCATTACTGAATCATAGTTTCTAGTCTATGTCCAGTAGGTGCTAAAAAAACACTGGGAGAAACAGGAAGCATCTTATTGAGTGTGATGTTTAATACTATTAGCTGTTACCCGTTCTGAAAACTTGTTTGGTGTGGGTTTTTTTTAATTATTTTTTTATGGACAGAAAATTTTAAGGCTAGCATTTGGAAAATTGGAAGGTCCAGTCATTTGGATTAATAACGGAAATTAAAAGAAAATTGGGTTATTTTTAATTAAAGCTAAAAGTGCAAAGTATCAATTTAAATTAATTTTGGAATGATGGTATTTAATATACAAAACGCCAGAAAATAATGTACATACATGAAATAACATAAAAAGTACACATATTTGAGGCATTTTAATATGACAATACCATTTTAAGGTATTTATTGGCACTGGCTGGTTTTTGTTGGGAAATTAGTAAGGCGTCTTGTGTTTACAGTACAGCAAATCTATTCTGAAGACTGCTTACATTTCATTATTTTCCAAGCTTATCGTATCTATAATTTATTTCATCTACTTAGAGTGTTACCTGTTAGGTTGCATTTTCATTTTATATTTTCTCCAGGTTCAAATTAAAGATAAATCAATTTAATCCCTAGTGTGTATTATGCTGCTAATTCAAATAATCTGATTTACTGAAATATATGAATCCTGTATTCTAATTTTGTCTGAAAATATCTTGTTTCAATTCTTTTCCGCAAGGGAGTGAAATCAGCATAACCTCAAACATGTGATTTTCGATAGTCCTTATGATATGTTACTACCTTCTCTGTAATAGGCAAAGTGGCAACTACAGAATTTTCTTATTTTTCTAAAAGCGGCCATATTTGAAGGCTGATCGGCATAATTTGCATTAGGCAGTTTTTGAGAAGTCATTTAAATTTTTGTTTCCATTTTTTGCAACAGTGGCCATAACATTGGCATTATTCGTAAAACTTTGAAAGGTTTTCATGCCAGTATGCATTCTGTCATGTTTGGTCAAATTTTATTCAGCAATTTTAGAGAAAAAGTCATTTAAATGTTATTCTATTTTTTATAATGGTGGCCAAGTCTGATGGCGGATCAGCATCATTTGTACATAGTTGAAAGGTCTTCAGGCCAGGATGCTTTCTGTTAAGTTTGGTCAAATTATATTCAGCAGTTCTGGTGAAGAAATCATTTATAGATTTTTAATTTTTAAATTTTTTATTATTTTTTTTTAGTAATAGTAGCCATATTTGGAAGCATATCATCATCATTTGCATAAAGTTGAATAATCTTACTGCAGGATATTTTCTGTCGATTTGATCAAAATTATGTTCAGCAGTTTGTTAGAAGAAGTCGTTTAAAGGGTTCATGCTATTTGTAGTTTTGGTGGCCACATTTGACGGTTGATGGATATCATTTGTACAAAATGCAGGGACAATCCCCAATTGCCACAAGTTCAAATGGCCCTTAAATAATGGATATTTGAGCTAAAAATGGGTCTATAAAGTTCGAGTATTCATTGATATTGTGAAGAATGGGGTATCTGTTTTAAGATGGTACTTACATGGTTGTATTCAGTTCCACACCATCCCAGGAAGATTGTTTGATCAAAATCTGAAACAAGTTAAACAGGCTAAGAGAAATATATTTCTAAAGGCACTGTTAATGTACCGCTCTATTTGAAAATGCTAATAACATCCACATGAATTCTCCAAAAGAGGGAAAAACAGTTACATAAACTTACATGTACTGGGGGGGGGGGGGTATTCCAGATTGATGGATAGTCAACTCAGTGTGTTAATCTGTCAGTCAAGCATTAACACATGACAACTAGCAATATCCCGCTGGCCAAGTGTGTGAGTAGTTACTAGTTACATAATCTCAGTCACACTGATAGTTTGTCAGAGATTATTCAATTTTCTTGCAATTTTAAGCATATATTGCGCATTCACTTTGCTTTCAGTTAAAGTTATTTTCAATGGATCAAAGTGAAATACTAATGGGTAGATAGAGATTTCTGTTCTGGCAATCTTTCTTTTTCCTATTGCTACATAAAGGTGTAATGTTTCAACGATGCACATTAGTATCAGGATATTTCTTTCTGCCGATGCACATACTGGATGAAGTCACTAATTTCCGATTCATCATCATGCAATATATTACAACTTAGGTGTTGTACTGATACAACTGCTATATGAGAACTAAGATGTCGTACTGATACAACTCCTATATTAGAACCGAGATGATGTAATGATACAACTCCTATATGGGAACTGAGATGATGTACCGATATAACTCATATATGAGAACTGAGATGATGCACTGATACAACTGCTAAACTATTGCATATCACTTTACACATAAGAAATAAGAAATAGAGATTACCAAAAACAGCACAGTTTTTCTACTCTCCTTTTTTCCTACCGACAGAGAATTATTTATAATCAGAGCATAAATAAACAGGAAACATATACAACTAGTATTAAAGAAGGTACGAGAATATGTCACTGTATGGAGTATGGCCTGCTCATGAAGATTGTAAACTAGTCTAGCACCTGCAAATTTCCACTGTGGTCATCATGATGTCTGCCATGCTTGCACACTCTAAAATTTGCTGCATCATGATACATATCGCAGTGCAAGTTCAATATCGCAATATGCATCATACGTTAGTCTCCAAACACACACACACACACACATACTTGTAAAAGGTGTCAAGTCGGGACCAATGAAAAATACCACTCAAATGGGGACTTGACTAAATACTGATCATACTGCAAAAATTTAATAAAGGGACATTAATAGAGGAAGAAATACCATTTATATCGGTTCAAGACCTTGAAATTTCTTTTCTTTGCATTGCAGTCTTTTCATAAGCAAGTGAGGATTCCTTACTCAGACAGGCAATTTAGGACCTCATATACACTATGGCAACTGGAGACTTCTCTTACACTATGCAACCCAGGACTTGCTGACAATAACTTCTTATTCACGCATGTAACAAAACACATGTCCACATCCAATGTGGATGTCCTACACTACTGCATCTTGGAACTTAAGACACTCATATTGTACTCTATAAGTGAATAAGGATCTCGTATAAGTTAAAGGGCGGTGGGTTGGTCTTACACAAAAACAACTCTAGACCTGTCGAGTCAACTTCTCTCATAAGGCAAGCAAGTAAAGACTTTGTCGAGTTTTACTTGTCTAGTGTCATTTCTTAATTAAGGAAGAAAGCCGGATGAAATTTCGTAATTAAGCAAGCAAGTGAAGACCTCTTGCACAATATGGAGTCTTACACTATAGCAACCCAGGACCTGCCTGGTGTAATTTCTTAATTAAGCAAGCAAGTGAAGACCTCATGTACAATATGGTATCTTACACAATGGCAACACAAGACCTGCCTGGTGTAATTTCTTAATTAAGCAAGCAAGTGAAGACCTCATGCACAATATGGCGTCTTACACAATAGCAATTTAGGACCTGTCTGGTGTAATTTCTTAACTAAGCAAGCAAGTGAAGACCTCATGCACAATATGGCGTCTTACACAATGGCAACTCAGGACCTGCCTGGTGTAATTTCTTAATTATGCAATCAAGTAAAGACCTCATGCACAACATGGCATCTTGCACAACAGCAACCCAGGACCTACCAGGTGTAATTTCTTAATTAAGCAAGCAAGTGAAGACCTCATGCACAATATGGTGTCTAACACAATGGCAACTTAGGACCTGTCTGGTGTAATTTCTTAACTAAGCAAGCAAGTGAAGACCTCGTACACAATATGGCATCTTACACAATGGCAACTCAGGACCTGCCTGGTGTAATTTCTTAACTAAGCAAGCAAGTGAAGACCTCATGCACAATATGGCATCTTACACAATGGCAACTCAGGACCTGTCTGGTGTAATTTCTTAACTAAGCAAGCAAGTGAAGACCTCGTCCACAATATGGTGTCTTACACAATGGCAACTCAGGACCTGCCTGGTGTAATTTCTTAATTAAGCAAGCAAGTGAAGACCTCATGCACAATATGGTGTCTAACACAATAGCAACCCAGGACCTGCCTGGTGTAATTTCTGCTGCAGTTCGTAAAGGTGGATATCCGATTCCGTGTACAAAATGCCAGGTTGGTGTAAATGCTAAGAATGCACTGTGTAAGCGATGTGGTTGTGGTGGTGGTAGTCTTCGATGGAAGATCCGGAATGACGCTATCAAAACATCTGCAGAAAACGCAATTTAATATAACAGAGAAAGAAAAAAAATTATTGTTTCAATTAAATATAATATTTATATATATATTAGAGATGAAGATAGCAGAAAGTCAAATATTGATCGTGATGCACAGTTTAAATATGTTAAAATTACTGGCAACCATTCGCAATAGCCATAATCAAATGCAATGTTAAATGATGAATAAAACAGGATTACAAAAAACAAAAAATTACTTGAGGAGGAATTGCGTCGACAAACAGAGATTGTAATAGATATCACAACTTCCTTTGATCTCGATCGGATAGTTCCTCCACCGGTAGCTCTTCCACTAAATCTGCCGTTCCAGGACGCCCCCGACAACAAAACTTTCAAGAACATATCGCCGTTATCCGCTCAACGTTCTAGTAGCATCTCGGGATCGCAACATCGTATACTTATCAGAAACTAAATAGTATCGTATAAACGCGTCAATGAAAAACAGAAACGCGTTTGTGATCTGACCGTCGACGACATTCTTGTGTTGGCGCATATGCAAAACAATCATTGCCTTCGCTGTAATGTTGAGCCTACGTGGAGTTACACTCCTGAAGACTCTAAGCAGTTCACTGTGGACTGCATTGATAATCAACGAGGTCATAAACGCGGTAATGTCATGATGTTATGCCTTGAATGTAATCACGGTAAAGGTGCTGGAAATTTACTTTGTTATTATTTTACGGGGTGGTAATTGTGTATCCGCCGGCACTACCTGTAATTCCTCACGGTCAAAACCGCGTTGGGGTCCCGTTACAAGATAATATATCGCAGGGGTATTACTACGATGAGTCACGTGTGAGATTTTAGTTGTAGTTAAGCTCCAAATAGAGGAATCAGTAGCTCTCAGAATTGCACCTTCGAGTTTTCCAGGCACGTACAAATACCTTACAACGGCGCCATGTCCTGGTATAGGTTTAATTTCTCCAGCTACTCTGTGGCTTGATGTTCGTACAGGTATAGGTTTTGTTTTTTAAAAAAACTCGATTGCGTTGGCGGGCTTCAACTCGGTCGTGCGTGTAATTTCATTATTTTACACGGTTACGACCGCGAGAGGCCTCGTTACTCATTCGCGAGACCGCTTGTCGACCTGCATTAACATTTCCTGCGCGTCCTGATGTCCAAATAATCGGTCCGCGAGTGTACGGTGAAATCGTTCAATGACGGCCAGATCTCGATGAACGCTGAGATGTCCTCGTCGAATTTGTACTTGTTGTTCCATTACGTCGACACTGCTCCGAACAATTCTTTGCCAGGATCTACCTGTAAAAGTTTTGGCTTTGTTAGTGGTCCCGATCCACAAGTGGACTGCGCGTAGATACGTGTTGAATCTTTGGATGTCATCTGTTCCACTTGTTTGTACCAGCTTGCGATATCGACGACCGTCAACGCATATTTGCATGTGCGTCCACGTATCCGATCATGTGGTAAAAACAAAAATATCAGCCTGGTGAACTTCTTTGTGTATTTTAACATCAAACTGTTCTCGTGGATATATTTTTTGTTGTGCTGGTAAATAAATCTGCCATAACCCTTGTTTTGGCAGCCATGCACGAGCAACTTCTTTATCAACATAAGTTGCGTGTGCTAATTTGCTAATGGCAGCGGTGCTTTTCCAATAACCACGCGGACTGTAATATGTGGCGGACAAGGGGCTTCAGAAGATAATTTAGAATCCATGCGTCTTATCCCATAGAGATTTGCCGTCAATTTAGCGATTCACCTCAAGCCTGCATGAATGCAGGAACTTGTCCGCCAAGTGCAATTTTACTTTTCACGGCACCACTGACGATCCATTTTGCAATTCGTTCTCGTATTCCAGGATTCTTGATCATATTCAATTCATGAATAAGTTTTACGTCAACAATGTGTTTGTCTTGGAGTGATTTTAAGTCCCTGTATGCAAGGTCATGTCGGTAACAAGCGCGATCAACTTGATTTATGGGATATTCGCTGGGGTTTGGTTTGTCGTTCCTGTCCTGTCATATATTTAGTCGCGTTCTAGGTCCACAGTAGTTATATCCGGGAATATGTTTTTTTTTCTCCAGGATAGTTTGCTTCTGGTAACCCTGGTAGTTTACCTAACGTGGATGCTATATCACCACTGTGACTTTCTTGATTTTTTTTTTTTTTTTTTTTTTTTTTTTTTTAGCAAACTTGTTTGCGGCATGCTTTGCTTGCTACAAACTTGTATTTGGTTATTCCACAGCGCACACATTTTCCCTTGACGGCAGATTTGCCTTTCGTGGTAACAATTGGGATTTCACTATTGGTTTTTGCCCGTGTATAATATCAAACACAATATGAACTCGTGTTTATTTTCATAACCTAGTGTGTAAAAAACACCATGTCGAAAAACAGCGAACCTCTCCACGTAATCGATTTTTGAGCACGTAAAAACCCCACACCACATAAACATCATGCATTATTTCCAAATTCTATCAGAGCGATCATCATGGGTCCATGAAGATCAGAATAAACAAAGTTATTAAATTTTATCATGCGATGACTTAACTGGGATAAATTTCATTTAATCGCTCCATCAGCAGATGAGCAATCGTGTTACAATGTGTTAAAAGATTTTAACGACGTTTACGACGAAACTCTTAAAACCCCGCCGGTTGATTTTATCCATGCCATTACTGAAGCTCCATCGATAGACGACATAGACGCGTCTATGAATAGTCTTGTTGTGTACGACGACGTGATGTTAGCCAAGCAGAATAATCCCGCACAGATGTTTTTACGCGGGAGACACAAAAACACCGACGTGATTTAAGTTACCCCACGATACACACAAATCTCAAAAGTCATACACGACAACTGCAGTGTGTTAATGGTATTTAATGGGATTGACGCACACGGGTTAAGAAATATTTACCACACGTGGTGTGCCGGAGACATGGATTGGAATAGATTAAAACCTTTTTCTCACATGCACAATTCCAACCACACAGATTTGTCATAATAGACCTAAGTAACCCTCGTTGTTGCTTTCGTATCCGACTGGATAGAATCTTCTGAACGTAAATGCCAAGTATAAACAAAATCGCAAAATACCAAGAAAATCACCAACAGAACGCCAAGCTGAAAAAAAATAAACTTCAGGTACTCCAGGAGTAATAGCAGCATGCAAACCGGTCAAAGATATGTTAACGGCAAGACAATTTGCACGTGAAGATTTCACTGCGGGTTTTGAGCAAACATTTGCTCCGCTGATTGAGCCTACGAAAGAAATTGCACGAACAACAACTGCGACGGAAAGAAAAAAAAAACACTTGGAACTCTACCAGATAAAGTTCGAGCGATCGAAGCTTCAACAATAGCACTGGGAACGCAACCAGGAGAAGTTCAAGAAGTGATCGGAGCTGCAACACGTGCGGAAACTGCTGCGGATTAAGCACGCGCGAAAATACAAGAGAATTTTTTAAAAAACTTACACCACAAGTAAAGAAGTTAGTCATAAATCCCAGACATATTAATGAAAATGCAACGCGGATTTTGAACCCAGTTCGGTCGCGAGTACAGCACGCTACCCACCGAGACACAGCAGCTCCCATGTTGGTGTTATAAAAGTAGATAGCTACAATGTGAAATCTGGCAGTTTAAAGTGACAT
Organism: Margaritifera margaritifera; assembly: GCA_029931535.1. Taxonomy (NCBI): domain Eukaryota; kingdom Metazoa; phylum Mollusca; class Bivalvia; order Unionida; family Margaritiferidae; genus Margaritifera; species Margaritifera margaritifera. The sequence continues at coordinate 6,096,415 of JAQPZY010001681.1, forward strand.
TTTGCTCCATTTTATTCTGTCACAATAAAAAGAGTTCTATATTTTATTGCAAATTGTTGTTATTATTGTCATTATTATTACTATCATCACTGTTGTTGTAAAATTAGGAAATCTACAAGGGAAGTAGCACCTTTGCAAGCCAAGGGTTGTCTATCCACATCGACCATTGGCTTTTGTCTCTAGCCAGATTTTTCTGAACCAGCTCCCTCTCGCAGACGAAAGGTTACTGTCCATAGCAAATCAATTGACAAATGAGAGAACTCATTATGTGACATTTTCAATATTCAATACGGTGACTTATGTTATATCTGCATGCCTGAACTTGAAAGAAAAACTTCTATGAAAGGTAAAATTTTAGAAATTTGCATGCAGCAGGTGTCCCAAATATCTTCTTGGGTAAATGTAATGTGCTATCGGATTGGCTCAGTTTTTTCAGCTGCATCCAATCAGACAGTGGGGTGGTAGATGCTGTTGCGACTAGATACACATGTCAAGCATCGATGTGGAATGAAGTAGATCAACAAACCTTGGCTAGCGAATGTGGGGAAATGGTAGACTTGTAGTTCTAAAATTCCAATGTTTCATATACAGTCCATCTGAAAAAGTTGCAGGAACGAAATTCTTGAGTCTTTTCTCAGTATTTTTTTCGTTCTCATCTTTCCTTAGCAAATGATATACGCCTGTTAGTAACTGTTGGAAAGAAAATCTAATAAATGGTTAGTTACATGCACAAAAAAATGGATTTTTGTCAGTCCTGAACAACCTTGACAGTAGTTCCTAAAAAAAGGTATGGAGGCCTGTACTGGCCAAAAGCAGCATTTTATGATGAAGACCATGACACAATTCTCCATGTATTTTGGGAATAATAATAATGACACAATTTTTATTCCCAAACATGATGATCCCCAAAATGAACAGTCTGAAATATTTTCATATTCTCTGCTCACATTTCTTTCTGTACATGCTGTACATCTATCTATCTATCTATCTATTCTACCACAACTGGTGATTCAGTTTTCTATACTTTATTAATTAACGAGTCTTGAGTTTAAACCTCGAACCACTTTTTTGGTATCCTTATAATGGGTTCAAGGCAAAATGTACAAAATGTAAGGCTTTGGTTTAATATTTCCCCTTTATGAAGACCAGCAAGCAACATTAAGCTGTGTCCATATCTCCTGCTTTTCTAAAGCACCACGTCTTTGCAAATGACTACACTGTACAACAATCAAAACTAATTTACACAGTGTTCAAATGTCACACGCTAAAGAATATTAATAACTACAGTGTATTTATCACAAATACAGAAAAATGTCACCAGATCACCACTAATATGTATATAACTAATTGTACAAATGTGTCAACTCTTTCCCTATATGTGGCCTGTTCAACACACAGTTGAATCCACTGTAGAAAAGCACATGGATATATACATGCATAAATGTCATATTCACTGTCGCTAAGCATGTTGTACTATACTGACTCTAACATTCACGATTAGTGACAGTCATAACATCCAACAGAACTGAATGAAGTACCTTCTTCTAAAGTGTACAACTGCTCATATATCTTATCTAATCAGTTTCTAATTTTGTTAAAATTTGTCTTTTTCTTGATTTGAACCACACTCTTGCTTCATGTGAAGTGCCTTCTCACACTAGCAGAAACACATATACAAAAACTATTTTAGTTCTCATAATTACAAGCGAATTCAATATATATCCCATTTATGCACACATATAAGCTTTATTTAAGATAATTAGCTAATATCAAGCACTTTTCGTTATCTGTACACGGGTATTAAGAATGAAGGACTGGTAACACCCGGATATAAACTTTGGCGGATTAATATTTACAGAACTACATGCTGTGAAAGAAGAGAGGAAAAAAGTAAAATGTAAACAAACAAATAAGTCATTTCACAGTATGTATTTTAGGAATGTTTAGGAATTTTCTTCCCTATTAATCCCAGCCCTCCCCCCCCCCCCCCTCCAATTAAATGGTCAGTCCTTTAAAGATAGCCTAGAATTCCACACCGGCCTAACCATAACAGATGAAATATATCTGGTACATAAACAGGAAAAGAAAATTTTCTTGTTATTATATACCAAACTTGCTTCTGAAATGAAGCTTAAAAAATTAAATTCACTATTCAGCATACTACCTCCACCACCCTTTCCATAAGTTCACCTAAATTTCAATCACATTTATTGGCTGATCATAGAACATATAAGCCATCTGAGTGAACGATAAATTTGGGATCACCTAATCTGTTTCAATAAATTAAATATTTGACATTTTGTAACCTTTTTTTTACCCAATCTGACTACAAAAGCAAGTCCAATTAAGTGATGCAGCACACCGAATTGTTTACATTGTTGTCAAGGCTGTTGAAGATATATAACTTGGTACAGAAGCAAACAGTGGTGAGTCAAATGTCTTCTGCAATAAATAAGTTCCATGCTTGAAAGGCAATGCAGTCTCTATTATTGCTCAAGTTCACAAATTGCTAGTTTTTCTTGCTGCAAAGAATAACTTCTATAGGCATACACCAGAAAACATCGCATGACATGATGTAAAATCTTGTATTTTCACATGTGATATAAAAAAGATATAATTTGCACGTGAAAATATAGGAATTTTTAAAAAATGGTAAAAATCGCACTAGTAATTTTCTATATTTTCACACTTATAATAAATACCAATGCTCATACTTAGGGGTGAAACGATTAAACGATAATTTTCCATATCAATACAAGAGGTGAAGAATCGATACAAAATGATACTTACCCTATACAAATTACTTTAATCTTTAGCAGCAGTGAATAATTATTAGTCATTTGCCTTTTTATTCTTTAAATTGAGAATACATCTGAGAAAGCCACAGCAGGCATATGCACTAATTTCCGTCAGTAAAAAGTAACTATTGACGACACCCACTCGCCTTCTACAAATTAACACCAAGTGACCAACTCGTGTGGTTCAAAATCTGCTTTCCCCCCATTCCATGCTAATTATTTTATCCCGTCAGCATGTTCAGCCACTGATAACATATATCAACGTAAAGAAATTTCGGATGTGTTCTCCATATATGATCTAAGTACTTTACTGATAATTTAAAAACCACTGATCAAAATCACAGTGGCTCGTATTGTTGCTTACAATTTACCTATCAGTCATACATGTACTATATAAATACTACAAGGGAGGACACTTCTCTCCCTTCTCGCGCGACCTATTTAAGAATCAACGCTGATATTTCGAGCTATACTTCGCATTACATAATAAATTTGGTACCGATGTTTAGCTCAGGCATTCGACTTTGTATGCCTACACAAAGTTTGATTGACTACCACACCTTTAAGTAATGCCAGATCATTTTCCCATGCTACCGGTCAACATGGCCATGATTTCGCCCGCTTCATATGCAAGTGTAACGAGCTGAAAGGAATACGGCCCTCTCATTGGTCGACCGAAAATGATGTACTACGCCTACTGATTATCTGATCATGGTAACGTGGTAAAATGTTCTAGCATTCCTTAGAGGTGTGGTAGTAAGTAAAACTTTGTGTAGGCATACAAAGTCGAATGCCCGAGCTAAATATTGGTACCAAATTTATTACGCCACGCGAAGTGTAGCTTGAAATAATAGCATTGATTCTTAAATAGGTCGTGCAAGAAGGGAGAAAAGTGTCCTCCCTTGTAGTATTATATAGTACATGTATGACTGATAGATAAGTTGTAAGCAACAATACGAGCCCCTGTGATCAACATGAAGCAGCCTGAAATGGCCTCAAAAGTTGAATTAAAGTCACTGACAACTAACAGGTAGTCTGTTTGGAAGTTGTTGTTTGTTTGTCTTGTCAAGGATGAGAATGGCACATGAACAGATGATAATTCTCTCTCTCTGTAATTCACATACTGAAAATATAACCTATACGTCAACACATTATATGGCACCACCCTACCACTGACAGACCTTCTAAAGATGAAAAACCTATCAAGTTGATATGTGTATCGATAATGTATCGTATTGTAGACTGTGTATCGTGATCATATTGAGTTGTATCGTTTCACCCATACTCATAATAAAACTAAATAAGAATATTCACTTGAACAAGCTGTCACTGAGAAACTGCATACTGTACACAACTGGAAAAAAATAAGATAGAAGCTCAACACCTTCCTGAATGGCCATTGTTAACGAGCGTGGCGGCTAACGTCAAAGTAAAAATGTCACTCTTCGGCTGGTGCTTGATGATAGATTCACGAAGAAAGTGACGAAGAAAGAAACGTTTTTCATAAAAATCACTTCTTTTATGGCATGAACAGACACTGAAAGTGAGCGGCCTTCAATACCATGTAGACGAATTCGGCGCATTTAAAAAATGATCCTACTCTGAAATAGTCATTTTTCTAAGTCTACAGATAAAGGTATTTGTATCCTGCTTTCAATAATTTCTTTAAAGAAGGTTTTGGAAACTGTGTGGACATTAAAGGGAAAACTATGACAAATTAATAACTAGTACAAGAAGTTCTTTTATGAAATATCATTTATTGAGAAAACACACTGAAGTTGCCGCTTATGCCCAGGAGCAGGTTGACACGCTACTTGTTTATCTAACGCCGTTTCATTCACGTTATTCTAACGCTTGCATTACATGATGTTATCCCAGCTGAAGTGGCTTCATTAAACAGAAACACTTGGTGTTTTCATAACAATATTCCCATGACATACTTGAATTCTGATTTAAGTAATTTAACTTCTACTCTATGTGCTACTGGGTGTGCGGGGGTGATAGGATTTAGCTTTAATAAAATTACACTTGTTGGGATTTTTAGAAAATAAAATATTAATAATTTTAGATGTGAATCAGGACCATTGCAGCTTGTTACTATTAAACGCTTAGTTCCTTATCGGGATAATAAAAATACTGTATATAGTTTGCTCTATATACCGCTAGAAACCAGTTTTACGTGACAATATTAACACTTAACGGCTATGTGTTTCTCTGTCTAAATTCGCTCTTCACAAACTAATATCTTCTTAGTTTTAAAGCGTTTGATTTTGTGACAACAAGAAACATTTAGCTGTAAGGAATTGTCCTAATTTAAGTCATTTAAGACTTTTACTCTATTTGCTTATTACACAACGAAGTGGGGAGGGGGGTTGTATGCTGGGAGAAAGAGAGACGGAGGGGATGGGATATAGCTTGAAACAACTACACTTGTTCTGATTTTTAGATAGTTTAGACATGCATCAAGGCCAGTACACCCCCCCCCCCTAAATTTAAGTTAAATGGTAGGTCTCTAAATGGGAAAATAAAAATAATTATATTTAGTTTTTCATATAACGCTAGAGACCAGTTTTACACGATAATATGAGAACTTAACATCAAATGCGTTTCTCAGTCCAAATTTGTTTTTCTCAAACTGACATCTTTTTAGTTTTAAGGTGTGTGGTTTTGTGATATTTTCATTCAACAGTTATTGTACTGTACATTTTGAAACATCGAAGCGCGACATTGAACATTAGCTGATGACATGTAGTAACTGTCATGACGGACTGTTGTTGACTCAAGGCAGGAAGCTACAGCAACAGGAATAGCAACTGGCTTCAAAGTAAGAATGATACTCCTCAGCCAGTGCCTGGTGATGCAATGTAGATTTGTGAAAAAAGTGTGGACAGGAAGTAACTTTTTTCTCATTGAAATCACTTTGTTTATGACATGAATGGCCACTGATAGAGCGCAACAGTCAATACAGTGTACACAATTCCCTGCATTTAAAAAATTGACGTACTCTCTCATAAACAATGTTATTTTCAAAGTTTAAGGGTAAAATTACAAAAGAACCTTTCCTTAGTATAGCTCACGTATCTTTTTTTTTATTTTAAAATACTTTGGCAAGAATTATGATATACATGTCATAATGTGCCAGTGTTCATGATAGTACATGTTCGAAATAAATATTACGGCATTCGTTTGTAATCTCTTTTCGAGTTTTATATGTATTACTGCTTTCAATGATTTCTTCGAGGTGGGTCTTGGAAATAGTATGGAAATTAGAGGGAAAATATGACAAATTAATAACCAGTACACAAGACACTTTTATGAAATATCATTTATTGAGAAAGAACATCCAAGTTACCGCTTGATGCAGAACAATGTCAATTTCCGCATCTGTATATGCTAACAGGTACATATACATGTATTAAATCAGCAGGGATGTACGTTGTAGCTAAGCAATTTTTTCTGATGTACACTTTGTCATGGACAGGGGTAGAAAGATATCCAAGAAATGTAAAACCTCATATTGTTTCTACGTTACACGCGTTCATCTGTATGTATCCTCAGCCAGGCTACTGATAAATACACAGGAAATGTTACCACTGTACAGGTCAAGGTATGAAATTGATACCTGCCATGTTCGTGTTTACGGTGTTTGAGTTTCTCCCATCTGTTTGTTTAGTGTGTCGACTCGCATGTGAATACAATAGAATCAGCGAGGGGTGCCATAAAACCCACTACAACTCACGACGACTGCAATAAAATCCGTCACGGACTTCCACTACACTGAGTGGGTTTTCACTAAATTGGGGTGAAAATCCACCAGACTGAGTGGACTTACACTGCTCATAGTGGGCACTTAATCCCCTGCCCATTTCTCCACGCCCACCAGATTGCGTGGTGAATCATAAAAATACGATGCGTGTACTCTAGCAGCCATGTATAGTCATCATGTGCAAAATAATGGCCTTAAACCCACAACAACCAGAATTCAAATACAAAGCAGTCTATGAACAGTATTCATTAATAGCAAAGTCCCACACATGTCCAGCCCCACACCTAGATGAAGAATGAACTATGTTAAAAACGCTTGTTGCATTTTCTCAACATTGCAACCAATGTTATGATAAAACACAGGAACATGAAACTTGCCACAATTATTCCCCAGATGTTACTAATAAATTTTAGTTTAAATATGTATGAAACAGATCATGTTCACAGAGGTCAAAGGGAAAATGTTTGCTTATTTTTCTAACACTAGTATATTGAAAAAAGCGAATCTGCTTTTTCATCATTTTTTCCTTAATTTTATTACAAATGAATGCAAAGAAACATTTTTGTTATATTTTTCTTTTACTTAATACAAGTTTTAAATTTAAGTTGACTTTATTGCTGTGTTCTAAGACTCTAATTTCCCCATAATTAAGGTCATTGCACACACAATACTGCCACAATGCATATTGTGTAAGCAAGAGCAAAATAGGCATAACGCTTATTTTCATGCATAACATCAATGTTAATGTACCGTTTTGTTGAGAAAATCATACATGATTATGAAAATAAGAAAAGAAATTACACAAGTTATCATACTTGTTTTAAGGTGGCGCTCTAGTTTCATATTTTGCATAGAGTTAGAGTTTTAAAGAAAAGAATTTCCCTGGTTTTCCTCACAGGTTATCCTGTCTATTTAAAAAAAGACTTTGTATATCTTAGGTATCGTTCAAAACAACTTTGAATTCCCTTTGTTTGGTGTATGATTGATGCACCTTGTATATCTTAGATATTATTAAAAGAACTTTTAATTATTTTTTTGGTGTATGATCGATGGGTGTAATTTGGATTATAGAGTAGCTTAGCCTTACTTCAGATGTGCACCTATAAAAAAACTTCTACCTCCGCTTAGTCATTTTCACTTTCTTGACTTTAAAAATATGAAGAAAAAAAAAAGAGCCGATAATATTTTTTACTTTTTATATATTTTGTGATTCATTCATTGCACTTTCTGAAGTTGGTATTGCCTACTCTAGCAAAATTCATTTTCCCTATTTCAATAACTGCTAAAGGTAGTGTACTTTGGACTAGTTCAAGCTGATTTTTGTAGCACATGCGAGCAGCCATTTTAGTTAACTGTGAGCTTAGTAGGCGTGGGTATTAAATTGACAATCATATTGCGATATATTACAATATTATGTGAAATATTACAATATTATTGCAATATATTGATTTAAGAATGGAATGATCACCTCTGCAAACTGCTTCCTACCTGGAACATTGTATCGAGGGAGAAGTTTATGTTAGAGGTCTCTAAACTCTGGCGAATCCACTATTCGTTATGGATGCAAGTCCTTTATGATGAATCTGCACACCTTGACAGTTATCAGTAAAGAACATGAAGAATGGGATGGGGTATTTTGTGCCAAGGAGCACTGGTAAGATTCTCGGTTGGCAGTGACACTTTAGCTTTAGAAAGATCAGAATTGTGATCACACGATGAACTCGCATCAGTAGACATCGATGATCTATTGGCTGTCTTCTTGTAATGCCCAATTTTCCCAGGATGGTGCTTGTTCATATGGTAGGTTAGACTTGTGGTTCCATCAGAAAACTTAACATGAGCCTCACATACTCGGCACACAGCAATTGCCCTCAAAAATCTTCCCGTCCGTTTTACTCTTTCTTAAAGCAAAATGAATCCATGTAGCCGACCGCGCTTTATAACTTTTCACCAGATCGTACTCAGTCATTCTTGAAAGGCTTGTTGCTCAAGGTCAATATCGGTTAGTCATCAATGTCTGCAAGGTGCTTATTTGTTGACAGAGAAGCTAAGGCTTCAGAAGGATGAAGATTTACATTGATGTAACTTCCGATACCCAATCTGCAACTTTGCAAGGAAATAAAATATAAATCTCTCTGAAGCAGATCACCGACGGTACACGTATGGAATTCAATCGGTCTTAAAACAGTCGGAAACTATTTTAAGTGGTGAAACATTGCTAATATTAATTTATTAAAATAACAGAGTTTCATTGCAACATTTTATCAAAATTTACGTCAATATCGTACAATACCAATATAATAAATTTATATCGCGATTATTGTATCGCAGGTTCAGTGCCACAATATACCGATATTCGATATTATCACGCACCCCTAGAGCTTAGATCATGTACAATTTCCACAAGTACAGTATGTAAAGAAATTTCAGGCCCCGGTACATGAAAGTATCATAGAGGTATGTCAACATTCTCTCCATTGTGCAGGTTGTAAATACAAACAACTTCACCTTACACGTCACTCTCTCTGTACGTAACATCTGTAGAGCACCAAATAAAATACAGCTCTATTCCCACAAAACGAAGAGAAGCCATAAAAAAATCTCCACACATTATATTTATTTACGTAAATAAAACCTCTCCTGTCTGAAACCATCCCCAATCCACACAGTTTCTGGATCTTTCAAGAAACTTTTCTCAGGGGCATATTGTTTAAAAGGAAAGCTATAGTATGGGCCCATCCATTCTGAATCATACACAAAGTTTGGTCTTCGAAAGTATTTACCTGGGCCAGTTACTATCTAGCTGAGGATTTTTTAATCCCTACTATACCTTACAAAATTTCAAACGAAACCTTGTACTGTTTGTGCAGACTTTTTAATTTGGAAAAATAAAGTGGTTAACGACGAGAGCAAATACCATCCGCTATAATCAGTAAAATTAAAATAAAGACTACGAAACTACAGTGAAAAAAAATTTTTGAATCATAAAAATATAATGTAAGTAGAATACAGACTTTATCATTTTGTTCTTAATTATATGCCACACATTTCAAAATAATGCAGTCTGAATAAAAATGGCTTTATAAGATTTTTGTAACATTCATAATTAAGTAGCATTTAAAATGTAAGTGCTTAGACTACATTTAAAGTAATAATTAAAATATTCAGATGACAATATTTTTTAAACTTTTTTTTTACCAAATCAGTGATGAAATACAAATAAAGATAGAGATGTTAAATCAAATAGTTGTTACTTTTATTGTAAGGTGCATGGTTGTGATGTGGATCTATACTGTATAACCATGCAAGATGCCTACTACTTTAAGGCCAAAAGAAATTGTGTGTATGGTTCAGGTTACATATCCAAAGGTAGGGTAGGTAGGTAGGCTTAATTATTATTATTTTTTGTAAATACGTGAATACATGTATATGTACTATAATTAAGGTTCACCGCTAGTAAATCTTTCTGCTTTAAGACGCGTCTATGTATTTATGTACCCTTGGCAGCAAGTTTTGTTGGAAGAAGACCCCAGGTGCTCTTTAGTCCATTTCCAAGAGTAGAACCATGAACCTTATGCAAACAAATGACAATTTTCTCACAAACAGGCTCAAGTGGATTTGGACCTCTGGAGTTTATGGTGACAACTCACAAACAACACCATTATCTGTTTCATACGTTTTAATTTGCTGGCTATTTGTTTTAATGTATACATTTAGCATGGAAAAACAAATCTATGTCTGAAAATGAGCATGGTGAATTTAGTTTGCTTAATACCATCTACATGTCTGTCAGACTTGATTTATACTAGAGACATTTCTAACTTCATATCCGTCCTTGTCTGCAGCTGTCGGTGAAACCGAACAGAGCATCTGGTCTTTTGGGCTGAAGACTGGGTGTTTTGATTGAAACGGGTCCATGAATGTCCAATCATGATTGATTGACAATAAATAATTGCCACTGTTGCCGGGACTGCAGTTATTAAGCTTCACAGCAATTAGAGTAGAAGGGACGCTTCTTCCACATGCCATGTTGTTTATTGTTCATCACTGCACATGTCCGTTTTACAAGCAAACGAGTGAATAAAACAGTATTCCGATGGCTACTTTGGTATGGTCTAATTCAGTACAAATCGTCATCGTCACAGACGGGGTTGGTGACTCGACTGATTTTTTTTTTGTTTTGTTTTAGCGAGAAAAAAAACACGGTAGGGTCGGAGGCTAAACACTAGGGTCGGTCGGGTAACCTGAGCCAACCACATTTTTTCTTTTGGCCTAATGACTATAACTACAATAAATGGATACAAAACAACATTAACAAAATTCTCTAAATCATATGTCATTCTCTAAGTCATAAATATGTGAGATAATTAGATTATAGATTTGTATCATTTTTTTATTAGATGTTAAACATTCCAAAAAATTGCAGTAAGAATATGTGTCTTCACCATCTAAATATATTTAATTCATATGTACATGGCATTTAGCATGCCAGCAATTTTATTAACATACAAAAACAGCATGTAATGTAGACATTATAATTATAATTGTTATTGATATTGTTCAAAATACAAATAATTGCTAAATATAAGTGTAAATGTCTGATAAACATATAAATCATTATTATTAAGATTATTTATTTTACAATCTGATTCAATTTCTTTATTTTAAAATTGTGATAAAAAAATATCAGCATTATTATACAATATTATTTTTATTTTCATTTGTATTCATTTTTGATCTAGGAAAAAAGTATTGTCATCTGAATATTTTAATTATGACTTATTCCGCATGCATGTGTATATGTTTCTGTTTGTTTTTTGTCTTCTATAGTAATAATAATGTCTAAATTATTAGCTATTTTAAATGGACTTAATTATGATTTTTACCAAAATATTATAATGCCATTTTTATTCAGACTGCATTATTTTGGAATGTTTGGCATATAATTAACAAAGAAATGAAAAAGTCTACATTTTACTTGCATTACATTTTTATGATTCAGATAATTTTTTTTCACTGTAGTTTCTTAGCCTTTATTTTAATTTTACTGATTACAGCTGATGGTATTGTGCACGTTTTATACAGTATAAATGTACCAACTTGTAGTTTTACCTGCGCGAGGATCCGCGTCGCAACCATGCACCTTACGACGTGTATTAGGCTGTGCTTGTACTATAAATAACATTTCTTTAACATTGCTCTCGCCGTTAACAATTTTATTTTTCGAAATTAAAAAAAGTTTGCGCCGACGGAACAAGGTTTGGTTTGAAATTTTGTAAGATATAACGGGATTTAATAATCCTCAGCTAGATAGTAACTGTATCCTGGACTCCCCTATTTTGACGCACTTAAGAACTTACTTTCACCTTTTCAGAAATATACTCCTTGCATAGTTATACCTCTCATTAGTATAGAAACATTAGTTATTTTAGCAAAGCATGCATAAAAAATGACAATGATATATTCCCTAATACTCTTCCTTGCATGCTTTCAACCAGACGACCCCTCGTCAGAAAGTTTGTGTATTAGGTCACCCATTATGACGCACTTCACAGAAGTCTATTCTATTAGTGACACTATTGTACATATGCGCGGGGAAAAAAAACTAAATTACAGAGGAACATCAATAGGACATAGAAAACTTAAGTTTATGGGAAAAATTACAGACAGAAATTTAAATTGGCATTCCTAAACTTTTCTTACATTTATCATTAATTAGGTTTTGGTACAGATTTTGTCTCGAAAGGAAAAAGAATCAAATTTGGAAAAATCATGATGGTATTATTATAAAATTGTGTAGTTATAATTATAAAATAATTATATTCAGCATGTGACGTTTTTCCCCAATACTTAATTGGTTTTGTGAACATGCAGAACCTCAATCTTTGAATGTACTGTTTTTGGAACATCTAAACTGTTTTGCATCCTTCACAACTTATTTATCCAGAATGCAAATAATCAAAGACAGAAGACATACAATTACAGGAGAAGGTTTTATTTTCATTATTTATCATTCGTGCCATTATCAAACAAATCTGAAAAAAATAAATTGGTCAAAACAAGTTAAATATCAAGAATGTCTTAATTTAAGGGTTGTCCTTCAGTACTGATTGTCATCAGGTAGTTCAGTACCCTCTGTGACATACCTGTTCCTTAAAACACTCTTAATTCTATTCATTGAGGAGAATGACCTCTCACAATCTGAAAAAAATGGAACATAAAATTTATTAATGGATGTACAAAAAAGAGATAAATATACCTGAATCCTAATTAAGTTAATTATCATGGAAAAATTCTTCAGGCACAATTTACACAGCATACCTGCAAAATATATATGTAATTACATAGTCTTATTTTCAAGAATTTGATATAGACCGGGTGGAATAAACTTTTGAGGTCATGACTTCACTGAATAATAAGTTGGAATATGGATGAAATTATTTTAGCTATATTTATAAAGGAATACTTTTTATTTATATCTTTTCAAAAGAGGTAAAACTGGAAGATAAAAATTGTTCCGTTTATTACTTGGATAGACAGAAAAGAGAAATGAGAAATTAATAGGGCAGCACTCACTTAAGTTAGCAATATGGAAAACTTACCATCCGATCCAGCAATTTCCACCGAAGGGAATAACGTCTTCCATTCATTATTAAATCCCGTCCTTCATTTCTTGATATCATTCTTTTTGGAAATCATGCTGGCACTATCGGAATCAGAATCACTGCCACTATTCGTGACGCCAATTTCTGATTGTCGTAACCAAGCCAACATGGGACTAGCCGGGCGCTGGGTAATATTTCGTTTCTTGGAAGGTGATGTGTTCATTTTTCACATTAGTTTTTAATTTAATCGGTGTAACTGCTTTAGCTGTTAATGAAAACGACTGACATATATATAACACACTACCAGTAGACTCCATTGTTGCTGGCCAATCACGTGACTAGGTGCAGACGAAACCCTCAATAAAGGTCGCGCACCGGCAGTCACGCAAGCCAGGTACAATGGATAATGGTTAAGTGAGTGAGCAATTATCCTGGATTATCTTAATAAAATACCCCAGAAGAGGTAAGAACAGGTGTCATTTGAGTGGGGCTTTGAATTAGGTGACAGGATGTTTGTTTAACAGATTAATTTTATAAGGGTAGTGGGAAACATCAAAGCGTAGTGGCACAAGAGCATAGCGTAGCGGCAGGTTCTAAAGCGTCGGGGTTATCGGAGTTTGAAACGATAGCGTAGTGGGCCCGCTACGGTAAAAGGCCCTCGGGAGAACACTGTAAAAGATTATTGAAAATTTACTGTTAAAGTAAAATTGCTTAATTATCAGATAAAAAAATCCTAATACTTTGATTTAAATAAGCAAAAATGTAAAGGATACTAATTTAATTATGAAATATATCATAAAAGTATATGTTTCTTGTAAATTTCCACAAATTATAATAACAAATAACCACCTCTCAAAATCAGTTATGACAGATCCACATGAAACTGTATAACATTGTACACCTTTCTAAACAGTGTTACTGATGCAGTTATCAGCTGTGAGTCACGTTGCTAACACATGTTGAGTAGCAGACTGGATGCCTATTATGGCGGGAAGTTGATTTGCCCCGTCAGAATAGTTAGTAAGGATTTTTATGAGGATTTGCTGGTTGAAAAAAAGAGAATTAGTGAAATTTCGTTTTTTTTTTTCTCATGGTATGTGTCTTTGTTTCATTTCACAACCGATAAAGATAGGGTTTTTTACAAGTTTTTCTGTCTGTGTGACTCGATGTTGATCAGTGTACATTAATGTTTTGGTTGTGACGTCATTGAAAGATGCGTTCTCTCGAAAACTGGGAGTTTATGACACTGCGTCAAAAGAGGGTAGCGTCAAAATAGGGTGTGGGACGATACGATTCAGAATGGAACGGGCCCATACTATAGATGGTTTCATTTGCGCAGACTATGATTCAAGTAAATTTTTCCGCCATCCATGAAATAATCCAAATTCGAGTTAACTCATTAACCCCTAGCCCATAGCCCACGTTTACGCGTCATGAGGTTGTACCCTACTTCCGAGATCTGTAACATCAACATCATTTAAGATACACTAAAGTGGATGGTATTGCAGGACAGAGGACAGATATAGCTCTACAATGATACCAAATAATATCGACTTTCTACTCGCATTAAAAAGTACAGCGAAAAAAATGCATTTTTTGAGACCCGATTTTTTTTAGGTCGAAAATTGACAGTTGCGGAACCGGAGTTTGTGTCCGGATTTTGGACTTTTTGGCCTTAGATCTAAAGCAGACCCGTCCGAACTGCACACAGACAAATGAACCTTTGCAAAAAGTAGGATAAGTGTGAGATTTGGAGAGAAAAGGGGCCAGGACACAAAAATCGGGGATCCAATACGAAAAAAAAAAAAAAAGAAGTCCAACTTTTACCCTTCTGCACATGTGCGAGCATAATAGCCAATGAAAAACAACGTTTGTGATACACCTAAGCATCCGCTAAACTTTTTTGTGATACACCTTAGCATCCGGCTAAACGATAAACTTTCTTAAGCACAGATCTGTTTGGCTGAATTCAAAAATCCCCCAAAATGCGTTGCCTACCCCCATTTCACGCGAAAATGGAAAAAATCTCTAGGGGTTAATGAGTTAAAAGAATGGGAGGCCTGTAAACAGGGGTACCATCTCTGTACAAAAATAGTAAGATGGTGGCATTCTGCTGACGGAAGCGCATCCTGGCTACGTTGTTATCGCTATTTGAATGTTCCATTTCGGATCACTTCTCAGTAGTGATTATGTGACCCCTGACCCCTAAAAATTGTATTGACTGAGGTTTTCTAAAATAGTATCTTCCAATGAATATGACATATATACTGGCTTTATGGCATTTATTCTTGTCATTTGCATTATCATTATTTTACATATTTTAGGTTGAATCGTATGCGCCATTTTTAATTTCTTACGAGTTGTAACACATCAATGAAAACGTCAGCTGCATTCCACCTCAATAAATGGACTGCTAAATGAAATAGAGCAAAATTAAACTCCACAAAAATCCCATTATTTCTAAATAGAAATTCTGAAGTGGACTCACGAGTGTCTCCTTTGCATGCTACTTCAAATTTTTTCCCACCTCTTCAACTTCTCCAGCAACGTATTGTCCAGTATCCAACAGCGCATGCGTCGAAGCATTATCACTTTCGCGCATGCGTGAACGATGGAGCGTGAAGAGACTGTGTATCGAAAATATAGCGGTTACAGTAATTTGTGTAAACCCGGGCTTACGCACGTCTTAAAAGTGCCACCAACTGAAACAGTCCAAATTTTCATTTTTTCTTCATGAAACATACAAATTTTGGCAAGTGAAGACTTGAATCGGGTCCTCACTTGCTTTTTAAGTCCCCATATGTTGGTGTGTATTCAACATCTGGTCTTCACTTGGCAGCAGTTACAAACACAACACACAAACACACAGACACACATACACACATACACACACACATATATATATATATATATATATATATATATATATATATATATATATATATATATTCATTTATTATGTATCGTGATGGGTAATCACTCCTTTGATGTCAAGAAGATGATGCACAGGTCTTTTGGCACAATAATAATAGGGCTGACCTAGACATATTTACCATACCGTATATACTCGCTTATAAGTTGACATAACTGCAGACTGCACAGACCAAGATCTGGGATACCATAATGCACTGGCAGATCTGGGTATATGCAGTGTGTTATGAGTTATCAGTAGAAAAAACAACATAGACCCTGTTATACCGGCGCATTATTCAACGGGAGATAAGGGTCTGTGTTGCCTGTAGTTAGACTCGACTTATAAGCGAGTATATATGGCACCTATTTTTCACATATTGAGTTGTAAAGAACATTGCTCTCTTAAGCCTCTTTAAAACGTGTTAACTTCTCATTAATAGAACTTTTACTCTTGATACTAGGTCATGAAATATAACTTTTACTCTTGATACTAAGTCATGAAATATAACTTTTACCATTGATACTAAGTCATGAAATATAACTTTTACTCTTGATACTAAGTCATGAAATATAACTTTTACTCTTGATACTAAGTCATGAAATATAACTTTTACTCTTGATACAAAGTCATGAAATATATCTTTTACCCTTGATACTAAGTCATGAAATACAACTTTTACTCTAGATATTAAGTCAAGAAATAAAACTTTTACTCTTGATACTAAGTCATGAAATATAACCTTTACCATTGATACTAAGTCATGAAATATAACTTTTACTCTTGATACTAAGTCATGAAATTTAACTTTTACTCTTGATACTAAGACATGAAATATAACTTTTACCATTGATACTAAGTCATGAAATATAACTTTTACTCTTGATACTAAGTCATGAAATATAACTTTTACCATTGATACTAAGTCATGAAATATAACTTTTACTCTTGATACTAAGTCATGAAATATAACTTTTACTCTTGATACTAAGTCATGAAATATAACTTTTACTCTTGATACAAAGTCATGAAATATATCTTTTACCCTTGATACTAAGTCATGAAATACAACTTTTACTCTAGATATTAAGTCAAGAAATAAAACTTTTACTCTTGATACTAAGTCATGAAATATAACCTTTACCATTGATACTAAGTCATGAAATATAACTTTTACTCTTGATACTAAGTCATGAAATATAACTTTTACTCTTGATACTAAGACATGAAATATAACTTTTACCATTGATACTAAGTCATGAAATATAACTTTTACTCTTGATACTAAGTCATGAAATATAACTTTTACTCTTGATATTAAGTCATCAAATATAACCTTTACTCTTGATACTAAGTCATGAAATATAACTTTTACCATTGATACTAAGTCATGAAATATAACTTTTACTCTTGATACTAGGTCATGAAATATAACTTTTACTCTTGATACCAGGTCATGAAATATAACTTTTACCCTTGATACTAAGTCATGAAATATAACTTTTACTCTTGATACTAGGTCATGAAATATAACTTTTACTCTTGATACTAAGTCATGAAATATAACTTTTACTCTTGATACTAGGTCATGAAATATAACTTTTACTCTTGATACTAAGTCATTTACCCTTGATACTAAGTCATGAAATATAACTTTTACTATTTATACTAGGTCATGAAATATACCTTTTACCATTGATACTAGGTCATGAAATTTAACTTTTATCATTGATACTAGGTCATGAAATATAGCTTTTACTCTTGATACCAGGTCATGAAATATAACTTTTACCATTGATACTAGGTCATGAAATATAACTTTTACTCTTGATACTAGGTCATGAAATATAACTTTTACCCTTGATACTAGGTCATGAAATATAACTTTTACTCTTGATACTAAGTCATGAAATATAACTTTTACTCTTGATACTAAGTCATGAAATATAACTTTTACTCTTGATATTAATTCATGAAATATAACTTTTACCCTTGATACTAAGTCATGAAATATAACTTTTACTCTTGATATTAATTCATGAAATATAGCTGTTACCATTGATACTAGGTCATGAAATATTACTTTTACCATTGATACTAGGTCATGAAATATAACTTTTCCCTTGATACTAAGTCATGAAATATAACTTTTACCCTTGATGCTAGGTCATGAAATATAACTTTTACTCTTGATACTAAGTCATGAAATATAACTTTGACTCTTTATACTAGGTCATGAAATATAAGTTTTACTCTTGATACTAGGTCATGAAATATAACTTTTACTCTTGATACTAGGTCATGAAATAGAACTTTTACTCTTGATACTAAGTCATGAAATATAACTTTTACTCTTGATATTAATTCATGAAATATAACTTTTACCCTTGATACTAAGTCATGAAATATAACCTTTACTCTTGATACTTAGTCATGAAATATAACTTTTACACTTGATACTAAGTCATGAAATATATCTTTTACCCTTGATACTAAGTCATGAAATACAACTTTTACCATTGATACTAGGTCATGAAATATACCTTTTACCATTGATACTAGGTCATGAAATATAACTTTTACCATATATACTAGGTCATGAAATATAAATTTTACTCTTGATACTAAGTCATGAAATATAACTTTTACCCCTGATACTAAGTCATGAAATATAACTTTTACCCTTGATACTAGGTCATGAAATATAACTTTTACTCTTGATACTAAGTCATGAAATATAACTTTTACTCTTGATACTAGGTCATGAAATATAACTTTTACTCTTGATACTAGGTCATGAAATATAACTTTTACTCTTGATACTAGGTCATGAAAAATAACTTTTACTCTTGATACTAAGTCATGAAATATAACTTTTACTCTTGATTCCAGGTCATGAAATATAACTTTTACTGTTGATACTAGGTCATGAAATATAACTTTTACCCTTGATTCTAAGTCATGAAATATTACTTTCACTCCTGATATTAATTCATGAAATATAACTTTTACCATTGATACTAGGTCATGAAATATAACTTTTACTCTTGATACTAAGTCATGAAATATAAATTTTACTCTAGATATTAAGTCATGAAATATAACTTTTACCATTGATACTAAGTCATAAAATATAACTTTTACTCTTGATACTAAGTCATGAAATATAACTTGTACTCTTGATACTAAGTCATGAAATATAACTTTTACTCTTGATACTAAGTCATGAAATATAACTTTTAGCATTGATATTAAGTTATCAAATATAAATTTTACTCCAGATATTAAGTCATGAAATATAACTTTTACCCTTGATACTAAGTCATAAAATATAACTTTTACTCTTGATACTAAGTCATCAAATATAACTTGTACTCTTGATACTAAGTCATGAAATATAACTTTTACACTTGATACTAAGTCATGAAATAGAACTTTTACCCTTGATACTAGGTCATAATATATAACTTTTCCCCTTCGTACTAGGTCATGAAATATAACTTTTACCATTGATACTAAGTCATGAAATATAACTTTTACCCTTGATACTAGGTCATGAAATATAACTTTTACCCTTGATACTAAGTCATGAAATATAACTTTTACTCTTGATACTAAGTCATGAAATATAACTTTTACTCTTGATACTTAGTCATGAAATATAACTTTTACCCTTGATACTGAGTCATGAAATATAACTTTTGCCCTTGATACTAGGTCATGAAATATAACTTTTACCCTCAATACTAGGTCATGAAATATTACTTTTACTCTTGATACTAAGTCATGAAATATAACTTTTACTCTTGATACTAGGTCATGAAATATAACTTTTACCCTTGATACTAAGTCATGAAATAAAACTTTTACCCTTGATACTATGTCATGAAATATAACTTTTACTCTTGATACTAGGTCATGAAATATAACTTTTACTCTTGATACTAAGTCATGAAATATAACTTTTACTCTTGATACTAAGTCATGAAATATAACTTTTACCCTTGATACTAGGTCATGAAATATAACTTTTACTCTTGATACTAGGTCATGAAATATAACTTTTACTCTTGATACTAGGTCATGAAATATGACTTTTGCTCTTGATACTAAGTCATGAAATATAACTTTTACTCTTGATACTAGGTCAGGAAATATAACTTTTACTCTTGATACTAGGTCATGAAATATAACTTTTACCCTTGATACTAAGTCATGAAATATAACTTTTAGTCCTGGTATTAATTCATGAAATGTAACCTTTACCATTGATACTAGGTCATGAAATATAACTTTTACTCTTGATACTAGGTCATGAAATATACATTTTACTCTTGATACTAAGTCATGAAATATAACTTTTACTCTTGATACTAAGTCATGAAATATAAATTTTACTCTAGATATTAAGTCATGAAATATAACTTTTACCATTGTTACTAGGTCATGAAATATAACTTTTACTTTTGATACTAAGTCATGAAATATAACTTTTAGCATTGATGTTAAGTCATGAAATATAACTTTTACTCCAGATATTAAGTCATGAAATATAACTTTTACCCTTGATACTAAGTCATAAAATATAACTTTTACTCTTGATACTAAGTCACGAAATATAACTTGTACTCTTGATACTAAGTCATGAAATATAACTTTTACTCTTGATTCTAAGTCATGAAATATAACTTTTACCCTTGATACTAGGTCATAAAATATAACTTTTACCCCTGGTACTAGGTCATGAAATATAACTTTTACCATTGATACTAGGTCATGAAATATAACTTTTACCATTGATACTAGATCATGAAATATAACTTTTACCATTGATACTAAGTCATGAAATATAACTTTTACTCTTGATACTAAGTCATGAAATATAACTTTTACTCTTGATACTAAGTCATGAAATATAACTTTTACCCTTGATACTGAGTCATGAAATATAACTTTTACCCTTGATACTAGGTCATGAAATATAACTTTTACCATTGATACTAGGTCATGAAATATAACTTTTACTCTTGATACTAGGTCATGAAATATAATTTTTACTCTTGATACTAGGTCATGAAATATAACTTTTACCATTGATACTAGGTAATGAAATATAACTTTTACTCTTGATATTAATTCATGAAAGATAACTTTTACCCTTGATACTAAGTCATGAAATATAACTTTTACTCTTGATTCTTAGTCATGAAATATAACTTCTACTCTTGATACTAAGTCATGAAATATAACTTTTACCCTTGATACTAAGTCATGAAATATAACTTTTACCATTTATACTAGGTCATGAAATATAACTTTTGTCATTGATACTAGGTCATGAAATATAACTTTTACCCTTGATACTAAGTCATGAAATATAACTTTTACCCTGGATACTAAGTCATGAAATATAACTTTTACCCCTGATACTAGGTCATGAAATATAACTTTTACCCTTGATGCTAGTTCATGAAATATAACTTTTACTCTTGGTACTAGGTCATGAAATATAACTTTTACCATTTTTCTAGGTCATGAAATATAACTTTTACCCTTGATACTAGGTCATGAAATATAACTTTTACCATTGATACTAAGTCATGAAATATAACTTTTACTCTTGATACTAAGTCATGAAATATAACTTTTACCCTTGATACTAAGTCATGAAATATAACTTTTACCCTTGATACTATGTCATGAAAGACAACTTTTACCATTGATACAAGGTCATGAAATATAACTTTTACCCTTGATACTAGGTCATGAAATATAACTTTTACTCTTGATACTAGGTCATGAAATATATCTTTTACCATTGATACTAGGTCATGAAATATAACTTTTACCCTTGATACTAGGTCATGAAATATAACTTTTACCATTGATACTAGGTCATGAAATATAACTTTTACCATTGATACTAAGTCATGAAATATAACTTTTACTCTTGATACTAAGTCATGAAATATAACTTTTACCCTTGATACTAAGTCATGAAATATAACTTTTACCCTTGATACTATGTCATGAAAGACAACTTTTACCATTGATACAAGGTCATGAAATATAACTTTTACCCTTGATACTAGGTCATGAAATATAACTTTTACTCTTGATACTAGGTCATGAAATATATCTTTTACCATTGATACTAGGTCATGAAATATAACTTTTACCCTTGATACTAGGTCATGAAATATAACTTTTACCATTGATACTATGTCATGAAATATAACTTTTACCCTTGATACTAAGTCATGAAATATAACTTTTACCATTGATACTAGGTCATGAAATATAACTTTTACCCTTGATACTAAGTCATGAAATATAACTTTTACCCTTGATACTAGGTCATGAAATATAACTTTTACTCTTGATATTAATTCATGAAATATAACTTTTACCCTTGATACTAAGTCATGAAATATAACTTTTACTCTTAATACTAAGTCATGAAATATATCTTTTAGCCTTGATACTAAGTCATGAAATATAACCTTTATCCTTGATACTAAGTCATGAAATTACTTTTGACTAATTGATCAGGATAAGCTTCTCTTTTATATTGAAACTAAAAAAGTCACCAATTATATGCTTATCAACTTGAGACTAAAGAGCAATTGCTCAGTAAAGGTCATGCTCATTTTTCTGGAAGTTTTAGAAAAAACTGTCATTTGTGCTTTTGGAAGATGTTCACAGTATTTCTGATTTTGTTACAACTATGAAATCCATAGACGGAATATATTCTATACAATTATAAGTTTCAATATAGAATGATTCTTTATGTAAAAACTTGGTCATAATGAGCCAAATATTTTTCACACTGTTACTGAATATAGCAATTAAAATAATTATACAGAGGATATTTGTTTGGATAGAGTGAATAACGCATATATTTCATTGAGTGAATAACGGATATATTTCATTGAGTGAATAACGGATGTATTTCAGTGAGTGAATAACGGATATATTTCAGTGAGTGAATAACGGATATATTTCATTGAGCGGGTGAAAAACTTAATATTTTCATGAATGGCTTCGCCACTTGTGAAAATACTCAAGAATTCACCCACGAGATGAAATATATCCATTATCCACTCAGAACAAGCACATTTTCTTTTTTTTATGCTCAAACGTATTGGCTAGCAATATGTATAGTTGATTGAAGTTGCAGATTTCTTACGGTATCCCGCTTGATATTGCCAGCTGCTTACCGTTTATTTTCTACTATTTTTTGTTTATATTGGCACGTAAAATGTCAGTAGTAACATAATTCTCTTTCCTAATTCAAGGCAAAAAAGCACACAAGCAAAACAACAACAACAACAACAACAGAAAAAGCAAGAAATGAGGTGGGATTTGAACTGGTTACTCCTGCGTGACAGGTGACAATACTTAACAGTAGATGAAGCAAGTGACAAAATGGCGGATACAATTTCTTGATCATAATGTTATCGATGTCTATTAAGCGCAGTGAAAAAATATTGTTCGTAATTCACTCCAATGGATTATCAAAATTATTTCTATTGTAAAATCCACTAATTCACGGGCTAGCATAAAATAAACCATGTTAATTTTTTTTTTAGAGACGTAATATGTGACTCTATAGCTTATCAGTAACACTATATGGGACAATCCTTCTATGACACTAAACACTCTATGAGACAGTTGGTTTGTTGTTATGGGTTTAACGCCATTTTTCAGCACATGATAGGCTATGCATGGCGGCCAGTATATTTGGTGGAGGAAGAACCCGAGAAAACCCCGGGAAGAACCACCGACCCACGGGAAGCTACTGGCAAGCTTTCTCACATACTCATGTTGGCCGAGCCCGAGACTCGAACCCACGCGGACAGAGGTGAGATGTCAGTGATCTGTAAAGGCGAGCGCCTTAGACCACTCATAATGTTATCACACTAAACACTCTATGAGACAGTCCTTCTATGACACTAAACACTCTATGAGACAGTCCTTCTATGACACTAAACACTCTATGAGACAGTCCTTCTATCACACTAAACACTCTATGGGACAATCCTTCTGCAAAGGCGAGCGCCTTAGACCACTCGGCCCCCCGCCCCCCTCTATGAGACAGTCCTTCTATGACACTAAACACTCTATGGGACAATCCTTCTATCACACTAAACACTCTATGGGACAATCCTTCTATCACACTAAACACTCTATAGGACAGTCCTTCTATCACACTAAATACTCTGTGGGACAATCCTTCTATCACACTAAACACTCTATAGGACAGTCCTTCTATCACACTAAATACTCTGTGGGATAATCCTTCTATCACACTAAACACTCTATAGGACAGTCCTTCTATCACACTAAATACTCTGTGGGACAATCCTTCTATAACACTAAAACACTCTATGAGACAGTCCTTCTATCACACTAAACACTCTATAGGACAGTCCTTCTATGACACTAAATACTCTTTGGGACAATCCTTCTATCACACTAAACACTATATGAGACAGTCCTTCTTTCACACTAAACACTCTATGGGACAATCCTTCTATCACACTAAACACTCCGTGGGACAATCCTTCTATCACACTAAACACTCTATAGGACAATATTTCTATCACACTAAACACTCTATAGGACAGTTCTTCTATCACACTAAACACTCTATTGGACAGTCCTTCTATCACACTAAACACTCTATAGGACAATCCTTCTATCACACTAAACACTCTATAGGACAGTTCTTCTATCACACTAAACACTCTATTGGACAGTCCTTCTATCACACTAAACACTCTATAGGACAATCCTTCTATCACACTAAGCACTCTAAGCACATACCATGTGGATCAGAACTTTCTCTGACCCTATGCTCACAGTAAATTGTTCTCTCACTGTATTTGTAATTATTTACTATATCTGTTATTGACAAAAATCATGTACTATCCACTCTTGCAATGACATAGAGAGGAAGACAGACTCAAAGCGACATAATTTACTTCGAAATGAATCAGTCAGGTTTGTTACATCCAATTTATGTAATCTTACTGGAAAATCTTGGAACCTCTGTTTAAATGGTGACGAGAGGAATGTTATAAAATTCGTCATGTGATGTTCATGCCTCAGAATTGAGTTTTGATTCATGAAAAATGCATGCTTCACATTGATCTATTTTCTAGGAAAGCCTATTGTTTAGGGAAAACGATCCCTCTGTCTGGAATTTGATGTTTGTTTTCCGCTCCTTCAGTTATTGTCCTGGTTCTATGCGTAGGATCTGCTAAATTGTGTATTGATCAATTTATGTTCAATGTAGATCCTGAGACAGTAATACAAAGTTAGTCCAATTTTACGAAATTGGGACTTTTGTTATTAGGGGTGAAACAATTCACCGATGTACTGATAATTTTACCGTTTTTCATACACACATCAATATAAAAAGGTCGAGAATCGATACAAAAAGATGTTTTTTTTACAGAAGTTATTTTTAATCTTCAACAGCCATAAATAAATGTAAGTCGCTTGCCTATTTATTCTTTAAACATTTATTGATATGTATCATATCATAGGTTGCGTATTGCAATACGTATCAATACATGACACGGGGATAACATTACATCCCTATTTGTTACAGTGTACATCAATTGTATATTCCAATCATAAAACATAATGCAGATGCAAAAGTATTGCATTACAAATTTAAAAATACAATAAAACACTGAGAATAAGATGATGATTATCTGAAACTCAATTTCCATTTTCCCAACTACAGTATAATTGTCCAGTCCCTTGTGATTACTCTATACATAATGATCCATTTTAGAACCAACCAACTAACAAGATTAATTTTTCTCATATGTATAACCCCGTTTTCCAACATAGAATACATTGGAAAATATGTGTCTTTCATCACTTGACTGGATTGGTGTCTTACAACACATTACGTCAAAATAGCATTTTGAATGGTGCATTAGCACTCAGATTTGTTTATATGATGGCACTACGCACATGATATCATGACTGACACCTATTTTTCTACCGCTCTTATTCAGGTATAACGGTACCAATTGCGCAAGCCCACGGGGCAGAGCTTAAGGTGAACATTTTGTTCAGAAATAAACATCAACACTAGCTGTGATTCGTGCATTATATAAGAGTTGTAGTTTCTGTCAGTCTTAAAAAAGGTTGAATCTCGTGGCAACATGTGAGATTGTGTTAATTCATATCTAGATCATATTTTGTATTTTTTATAATTTTTTAAAAATGTGATACACATCACTGAAAATGTCTCTGTTGTGACCGGATAACTTTACCTCTGTTTAGCTCCTGCAGAGTTATCTCTCTTAAATGCAATGGAGTACATAGTTCTGTCCTTGTCAAATTGACAATCTAACATTGCTCTCTGTGACAGTGTGTGACACGCATGCTAAAGTAGCCGAGAAGGTATATTCATTACACCAAATCTTAACATTAAGGTCTATGGGAAAACAATTGGTACTTTGATACCTTCACTTGTTACTTGTAGCTTACCAGATGTACTCGATTATAAGTGGAGTCTAACAGTAAACTGCACATACCAAGGTCTGCCATCGCATAGTGCGCCAGCAGATCTAGGTTTATGCAGTTTGTTAGAACAAACAACACAGACCTTGATCTGATGGCACATTATGCGATGGCAGATCAGGGTCTTTGTTGTTTGCAGTTCGACTGGCCCTATAATAGAGTATATACGGTATCTATAGATGTTTTCGCCACATTTCCAAGTTAACAATGAAATTTAATGTTGGTGTAAAACAAGAAATTCTAACTATTTCAAACATTTTTTTTATAGATATTGTTCCTTTTTTATGCTTTATATGAATCACTGGGGTGCCATTGTGTGTAAAACCTGCACTTTTTAGCCAGACATATGAGCAAAAAAACCCTCATTATGCATCTTTGTTGGATAGGAAAATTCCACCCTAAGAATATGAATTTTGTGGCAAACTCTTGGTAAAGCCTTGTGTTTGATGAAAAAATCTGACACTCAGGTGGAGTTTTTCCTATCCTACACCGATGCATATCAAGGATTCTATTAATATATTGACTAATATAGGATAGCTGATGCTTAACTGTATCCGATTCCATGATACAGTGAAGTTTCATTCATTCAACTTCTATTTATCTAACTCTTGCTCTCATAGCCCGTCTTGAATGGGAATGAAACAATAAAATTTGAACAAAATCAATTCTGTAATTCCAATTTTTGGATATGACCTTTCGGGGGAAATGCTTAGTTAGAATTATGAGATTTGACGGTATTTGAAAGTTTGTCTACCTACCTAACATGTGATCTTATAAATTACTAGTTAGATTCTCTAGCCAACAAGTGGTCTGGCAATTACCAGTAGTTTCTCTAGCCAACATGTGAGCTTGTAATTACCTGTCAGCTTATCTAACAAAGATGTGAACTGGTAATCTTGATATACAAGCAGATCATCTCATTCTCATAAACCCAGTAACGGGAATTCAAGACGTGACAACTGAGCACGACAAAATGATACCTCGAGGCGCTGAAAATATCGTTTACAAGGACTATACATTGAAGACAAATATTGACAATTGTTCACAAAAATGGAACTGTAAATGAGTGGAAAATTTGCAATCAAGTTCTCCCTCGGGGAGATAACATTCCAGTAGTTATATGGGGGTAAATATAGCCAAAAGAGCCTCTACAGAGCCATACGGGAAATTAACATGGAAGGACCTGTACAGAGCCATACGGGAAATTAAAATGGAAGGGCCTCTACAGAGCCAAAAGTGTTTATAGGGTCAAATGGTAACATTGTTAGAAGTGGCTGACCTCAATTGGGGTGACATAGTAATTTTGTTAGAGTTGACCTCAGTATGCGCCACTATAGGTGCGTACGGGAAATCCTAAGTTAAATTTGTCCATAGGTTTAAAATGGGAATGTTTTTATAGGGACAAAAGGGTTTATAGGGTCAAAAGGGTTTATGGAATCAAAAGGGTTATGGGGTAGAAGTGTTTATGGGACAGATGTGTTTTATAGGGACAGAATATACACATAGACAAACAAACACATAAACATAGAAACGCCTATGGCAATTTTAAACTTTTCTTTTCTGAGAGATGTGGGTGGCCCTGAAAAGGACCGTTTGTTTTTTTCTTTTACTTTTTCCTCCCTAACCACAATTTCTTCAGGAAGACTAGGAGGTTCTTCTTCTTCTTAGCGGATCAGGATCCAGTCGGGATGGCCCAATTAAACTGACTTTCTCCCGGACCTTGATCCAATGAGCATTCAGGCGCTGAAAGTCTTGTTGTTTCTTCTCGTTCTTCTTTTCCTTTCGTTCCTTAGCCCAGGTAGCCTTTATTTTCACTACTTCCTCCTACATGACTCTCCTGACAAGGTTCTGAGCTATGTTCAAGGCAGCTGCTTCCCTTCTCACACTGCTGAGGGGTGGGTAACACCAATCTATGCAGGCTGCTGTTGTGGAGATTGCTGGCGCTGCTGTGGTTGCTGCTGCTGTGGCTGTGGCGGTGTCCTTGCCATATGCTTCACAGCACAGTTGGGTCTCATCATCAAATGAATCAGCACCATCCTCTTCTTCCTTCTTTTTCTGGTTCTTCTTCCAGAGGAGAATGACTTAAATTTGGTTTTGAGCGATTTCTTATCTTTGCAAGAACTTTTGCTGGTAGTACCACCTTCACCTCCTTCTCCATCATTGCCAGCTTAGGATGAATTTAAAAATAAACAGAAGGAAGAGTTAGAGACACTTTTACAACGCCAAATAAGAAGAACAGACTTTTGCTCAGCAACAAGAAGAGGAAATTATAAAGCCACAAAAGGTGACGATGAAAACTTTGAACACTGAACAGAAGGAAGAGAGTGAAAATAAAACTGTTAGTGCGTTACAGAACATATAAAATACTTGAGAGAAATGTATGAAACTTCCTTGGGAAAATCTAAAAGAAAAAGACATACACCTACACCTCAAACCTCCACTACCAATACGTCAGCAGCAGCAGCAGCAGCAGCAAGCACTACCACTACAACAGCAGGAGTATGACTTTAACGTGAAAAGGTGTAAGACAGTTACAGCTAATGTTATCAAGTCCATATTGTTTTCAAAATTCAAAGGTCCTTTTAAGGGCTACCCATTTCTCTTGGAAACAGAGATAATGTTCAATCATTGCTAAAAATGTGTTTTATGTTTGTGTATGTCTATGTCTTCCTCAAAAAATAAAACGTGTGATAGTATATAAGTATGTTTGTGGGCATAATGTGGGTAAGCACTCATACCCTTCGCAGTTTTACAGACAGAAATTTCTTTTCTTAACAAGTACAAACACTCCATATACCATGCATAACTTCCTTTCTCTCCATCATGTTTAATACTTATAGAAGGCTATGTTACTATAATTTTGCCGTTTTGCTGAAGGGTACTTAACCGCGCAAGTACCACAAATAATTTTCTCTAATCATCTAACGACCACACATTCACGAGATCCTAATTTCACACTTGCATGGTTTTTTTGCTTCACATTTGTATGATTTATCAGGACGCTTTTCTAAGCATTAGATCAGTATTTCATGATACGTATTACAAAACATAACCAAAACACAGAATATACAGAAGTAGTCCTATCTCAAATGACCGAACACTAACGAGTGGGAATATCCCGAAAATTCTTGATGTTAAGAAATTAGGGAGGGTTCATTTTACGAAACTAATTTATGCTTCAATAAGTCTCGTGAATATTGCACAATATGACGTCTGCTCTTACTAATTGCCTAATTATTCGGTTTAAGAAATATCTTCCCAACACCGACTCCCCATAACCAAACAAATAATCGTTAAAATTTAACTATGCTATAAACGGAGACGTAAATACAAATCGAATATGCTCTAGGTTTATTACAGTACTTTTTATATAAGAATAGTGATTTTACTTTAGAGAGTTAATTTAAGCAACTCTTAAAAATATGTGGATTTTAGGTCTGAACAATTCCAATGAATTAGAATCTAAGTGAAAAACTTTAAATTCTTAATATTACGATGGTATTTCAAGAAAAGATACATGATCGACTGTAATTTATTATAATTAGAGACACATACTGTTCATATAATTAATACTACTTCTCTTTGTAATATAAGAATTGCGTCTGAAGTTTAGTAATTTAAAGGAAATCGATACTCGACGAATAATGTTTACGTGTTTTTGTACAAACAACAGAGGCAACCAACCCTGGTTTGCCTGGACGTGTTCTTTGTATAAACAAATTTATAATAGCTACTGTATCTGCGGTAAATAATACAATGCGTGTCAGTAACGGTCAACAACCATTGAACACGGAGAGGCAAGGGTCACGATGCAATGGGAAAAAGTCTGATTATATACTATTTTGCCTGAAAACCATGTGATTTTTAAAATTATTTTAACTTACGACTCATCTTGAAATCTTGAACTGAGAAAAGTCTCAGCACAATAATTACTTGCTTCAAATATAATTTTCTAAAATCTTCTAAAAATCTATGTTATTTTTCAAAACAAAAATGACAAAAAATTAATGGAAAGACTTTTGTCAAATAAATGTTATCTTAGTAAGTTGTGTATACGATATTATTTTGTTTGACTTTCGCAGTAAGAATCATGTCTTTGAAGTTTTGCTAATATTTTTCCTTTTTATTAAGGACAATGCACACAAATTCTTGATGTAAGAAGTTTTGCCCGTTTTACATTCTTTTTAGCTTACAGAATAGTCGTTGTGGGTCCAATGTTTTCCGCGCATATATCACAGGTGTAATACATGCACAGGAAGGGTTAGTGCAACCATTAATGTCCACGCAGTAAAGCAAATCCATGCAGTGTCCACGCACGGTAGGGGCTAGAGCCAATACAACTTGTAAGCTGCTATGATCGACGCATATCCACGTGGGGCCGCAGTGGCGGGTTGATCAATCATGGTTGCGATGGATCGGCGTGGGTAAAACAAGACATCTTGCCCCAAGTGCAAGCTATCCAAACATTTTGGAAACTTCAGATAGTGGAGAACTCGTGTTATTGCGCAGAACCCATTGTTCTTCCTTCATCACAGTAACCTTGACCTTTGATCTTTTAATCACAAAATCAATTGGTTTCTTCCTTACCCCAAATGCAAGAGATCCACAAAGTTTGGTAACTGTAGATGGTGGAGAACTCGAGTTATCGTGCAGAAACCATTTTCTTCTTTCAGTTAGAGTGACCTTGACCTTTCAGCTTTTGACCACGAAATCGACAGGGTTCTTTCTGATCCCAAGTGCACACCATCCACAAAGTTTGGTAATTGTAGATGATTAACAACTTGAGTTATAGTACGGAAACAAAGTTGGAAATTGGTAACAGGCAGATGGACGTACAGACGAATATCATGACATAATACGCTCCGCCTTATGACAGGCGTATACAAATCAGACTTCTTTCCTCTTTTCCATCTACATATACAAATGCATTTTTGTTGCAAATAAAAGAATATTTTCTTGCGCCCTTAGGTCTGACCAAGGAAACAAAGGGAAGTTACCACTAAAGATTTTCCAGCAACTACAAGATGTTCATACTCGAGATTAAGTTTGTAATGTTTAACATGCATCATGGAATTCAAAGTTTGCTACATCCCTTCTGCCTGTATTGTGTTAAAAAATGAAAGAAACAAAAGTTTAGTAAATTTCCTATGCCATCAGTGTGGCTTTCGAATCCTCTTCAGTTTTTGTTGTGTGGAGTTGTGAGGGAAACTGGTCGACATTTGCATTCAGCCTTTCAATTTTGATTACACCTATGTCAATGCATGTGTGTGCCTCATTATTGTTAACAACATATCAGCTTAATTCTAAAAAAAATTATTTACTACACGCACCTGTATATATTTTGTAGATACTCATAAAAAAATTCGAACCAGATATCCTAGTTTCTTCCTCTTATACTTTTAATTCAAATTAATTAATAAAAGACTGCAATCTCCAATTTGCAACTGGAACATAATAGAAAAAGATTTTCAATGACTATCTACTCTTTGTAAATTTCGTATTCAAACTCCACCTATTGTATGTTTAAAAACATCATGCACCGAACGTTGTTCTTTTTGGTTTCTACATAACTTACCCTGTCTCGCCTCTACCCCCACCCCCCTAAAAAAAATAAAAAATCTTGAATTATTGTAAGTAAATTCTAAATAAAAACATAATTACACAAACATAGAACTTAATAAGGTTTATGAATTTAACTTATTATACTAATTATATTTGTCATTTTGTGTCCATTATTGTTTTTTTTATTAATCATGATGTTCACGGCATTTCAAATTTTATTAACATTTTTGATTGGCTTATTCCAACTGATTAAGGTAATGTGATGATATGATACTATAGAGTGCGAGAGCTAACACTGAAACAAATGGGATAATGCGATATCATTATTACTGTACTGTATATATATATATATATATATATATATATATATATATATATATATATATATATATATACACACACATGTGTGTGTGTAACAAATTATATGCCAATAACTTATTTATCGTACTTACTCCTCATTAAGGAAACCCCAGGTGGCCGAGTGGGTCGGTGGTTCTTCCCGGGGTTATTTCGAGTTCTTCCTCCACCAAATATACTGGCATCATGTGCTGAAAAATGGCGTTAAAGCCATAACAACAACAACTACTCCTCATTAAGAGCTCTGTATTGCTTTGATTATACCCCTTTTGGTCCTCTACCGAAATACTTACGCTGTCTCTGGTGTACCTAGTATACATGTTTGTTTGCTGTTGTTTTTTCTTTTTTGTACTCAGCTCATAATGTGTAGCTTTGTCAAATCTGCATCTGAACGTGAGGTAAACTCCTGTTAATAATTAGCACTTATCGTAATTAGCCATTAGCTTTGTTTTTACCACAGATGCAGTAACATTGAAATTTATTTAATGTGCCGCTTTGCCAAATCTGCACGTGCGGCCAATTCGGCTTAACAAATATCATTCATTTTGATTGGCTCATAGTTTTGTTCCTATCCTGGTAATAATAATTCTGACACTTATTTAACGAAGTTTACTTAGCGATCCTCATTATCTTCGTAATTGTAAACTTGTAATTTGTTCAATATCAGCAAGTGTGATCATTATTCTCGGCAAAGAAATGTAATGCCTATTCCTCCATGGTTTACTTTATGATTTTATCTAGGAAGAGAACTCCATATTTATTCAATCTGTAATGAAATAATTTAGTATACAATTTTAACACTATATAAATTCTCTATGTTTCAACTTTGAAGATAATACATCTATCTAGTTGTATGCCAAATTAACTAACAGCTTATTTCAATCATGAAAAACTTGTAAGCGTGTTCTCATTTATTGATTTATTTACCTCTTTCTCTCGATCATTTTCTTCTCTTTCTCCGAGCACAATGTCAGTACCACAGTGTTGTACATTTAGACTTTTATATATGACTTTTCTATATCTTGTCTTAATGGCGAATACCCCCAGTGGAAAACAGCCTCAACAGAATAAAATTTCTAATGATTATGGATAACTCCGTAATGCAGTATAGAATCTCCATCTGGATGTTCAACACTCGTTCCTTGTTATTC
This sequence comes from Margaritifera margaritifera, assembly GCA_029931535.1. Classification (NCBI taxonomy): domain Eukaryota; kingdom Metazoa; phylum Mollusca; class Bivalvia; order Unionida; family Margaritiferidae; genus Margaritifera; species Margaritifera margaritifera. Next base: position 6,130,113 of record JAQPZY010001681.1, read on the forward strand.
AGTAGTAAATGAAAATGAACGTTATAAATACGTCTCGAAATATGTTTTTTAAGCAATTATATGAAGTTGCTGTATTGCCACTCAGCAAGAATATTCCATTTGTCTTATTGATTTCCCTCTTACTGACTGTGTGTGGGAATATTGAAACAAACCCCAGACCTAACGAGGATAATGACATTTATTTACTTCATTTAAATATTGGAGCCATCCGAGAAAAACGTGATTATTTGGAGAATATAGCAAAAGATATTTAAATTGCATACTTTAGTGAAACGCATTTAAATTATAGCATCTATATGGATAGTTTTTATTAAAAAAAAAAAAAAAAAAAAAAAAACGATATGGTTTTAAAGAACCGTATAGGAAAGACAGAAACTGTCATGGAGGCGGCATCGTGGTATACGTTTCCCATAAACTAATTAGCAAACGTCTGAATGATTTGAACTTTGGATGTCATGATATTAAACCTATGTGGACTGAAATTACGTTACCCCTCGTACAGAGTAGCTGTAGGTTCAGGTTATAGATGAAACTACTCTCCTACTAAATTCTTGGAAAGTTTTGAAACTTCGATTGATAACATAAGCGACATGTATAACATTAATATTATAGAGGAATAAAACATGGATTTACTCTGACCTTCTAATTCTGCAAAATTACCTAATGTTATTACAATATAATCTACGAAATGAGATAATAAACCATACAGGAATTACTTCTACTACCAAAACCTTGCTTGTACCAATCTTTGTAAGTTGTGGTATAACTATACTTCACACTGACATTTTGAAAATTGAAAGAGAAATTAGTGATCATGATGCTAATTATATAGGAATCAGTGTTAACGTGAACCTCCAAGCGGCCTATAAGCGCCGTGTCTGCATTTACAGCAATCCTGATTTCATCAGATTATACGCTCTGATAGTAGGAACTAACTGGACAGAGGTATTGCTAATCTCAAGTGACATTGAGACTGCAACTATTAGAATTCTGAACTTTGTGTATTCATTCTAAAACTGTAACAATTAGCCCAACTGATAAACCGTGGCTTGATTCTAAATTAAGAATAATGAATGGAAAAAAGGCAGAACACGCAAATTTGTCCTCAAACATGGTCGGCCAAACGTTTGGAATAAATACAAACAAATCAAAAATAAAGTAAATAACATGATAAAAGTATGTTAAAGAGCTATATATGAATAATCTTGATCTGTATCTTTCAGACTCTTAGAAAAAGGATCCACAAACATTTTGGAAAAGTACAAAATAACCTTTGAAAGAAACAGATTCTTCAAATTCTATCCCACTACTCAAAGTTACAGGTAATAATGTTTCTTTTTCATTTATAATATAAAATAAAAGGCTAACTTATTAAATGGGTATTTTACTTCGATTTCAACTATTGATGATAGTAATGTTTCCCTCCCAGATTTATAAAAAATAGATGCTTTCAAGTCTTGAATGAAATTACAATGTCGGAAAAAGAAATTACAGATATTATTAAATCCATTCCTATTAATAAAGCTACTGAGCCTGCTGGCGTAAGTCACAGAAGGCTTAAAGGAGTCAGCCAAATGACAGGAGCACCAATACAAATTCTTTTTAATCTGTCGTTGAAGGAAATGGCAGGCAGGCAAAAACTGGCGCATATTCTTTACATTCCTAAAAAAGTTAATTTAGTGATGTTTCCAATTATAGACCTATATATCTACTTAGATGTGTGTCGCAAATATTTTAGAAAGATGCACTTTTAAACATGTGTATAATTATTTTCATAAAAACTGTCGTTTTTTTACACGTATCAATCAGAATTTCTTCCCGCTCACTCCACTGTTTTCCAAATTATTAAACTGCATCATAGTATATGTAAGTCACTGGAACAATCTCAACATTCTTGTATTGTATTTTGTGATCTATCAAAAGCTTTTGATTGGATCTGGCACAGAGGCTTATTATTTAAACCGAACGAATACGGTGTTTCAGGTAATCTGCTGAAATCGTTTGAAAACTATCTAAGTAATAGAAACAAATACTTATTTAAGAATATTCGATCATAAATGCTGGTGTACCACACGGATCCTTTCTTAGGCCTCTCTTATTTCTAATCTACGTAACGATATTGCCGATATCATGAGTTTTCTCACCCGTCTCTTTGCAGATGATTCATCTCTGCATTATTCATCTCCTTTTTGTGCTGAAATAGAACTGCTCATGACCTAATAAAACTGAATAAATGGTCCAAGCAATGACTCTTAAAGTTTAATCCAGAAAAAGTGTTTGCTGTTTTCTTTTACGAACAAGAAAGTAACAAATATGTCTGAACTTGTTTTTGAAAATACTGATCTTAAGTATATGATTTCTCATCGTCATCTTTTACTATTACTTTCATCAAATATCAAAATGGACTGATCATATTGATAGCATTCTAAAAACACCACCATCTCAAATAGCCAATTTTCGAAAACTAAGATACAAACTTAGCAGAATTTGTTTTAATTATCTAAACTGTATATAACTTACATCAGCCCCATTTTGGAATATGCCAGTGTAGTCTGGGATGCATGTTCACTAATAGATTCAGAAAAAAGTTTAGAAATAGAAACGGTGCACTTAAACCAAATGAACCATTAGATAATACAAGAAGACAACCGATAATAGTGCTGAAACAGATTCGACGAAATCTTGAAATGATGTAAGACAAATACGAAAGGATTTTGATAAAAATGAAATATTGAATCAAATGGAAAAAGAATTAGACAAATCTTTTACTCCTGATGTAAATTTAAATAGACTTTTTATTAATCAAGAAGACGGATAATTAAGGTTATGCGAGTGTTACTGATTTTGTAAATTCAAAAATAGTATAAATGAAAACAGATCTTGACTTGAATAACAATTTTATCAAAGAAATAAAAGAAGATATTGCTAAACAAAGAGATGTAGCTAAAAAACATAAATTAAATGAGATATTACAAATGTATCAATTAGAAGAGCAGAAATAGTTGGTTATTTCACAGATATAAAAATACTTTTATAGACAAAGTTGATAACACTGAGTCAATAAATTGAGAAAAGTTAACAATAATTGAAAGGTTAAAACGACTGTAGAAAGCAAAAGGTGTAAAGATTGCTCCTGTTTTTGCAGCTATTGGTATAATAGCAGCAACTCTTGGTCTAACCGTAGCAAATTTTGTGAAACTATTAACAGTAGGAAGCGGTGGTAGCAGTAGCTGTGGTAGCGGCAGCGCGGATTTATTCATTCATAAATTCAAAAAAAGTATGATAAATATTGCTGAGTATTTGTTTAACTTAGCTATAAAAAAGCAGCAACATTACCTGGTATAAATTAGTAGTGCAATAAACTGACTTTTAACATCTGCTGGAAACATTATTTCTTTATTTAGCTGTTAATGCCATTTTGTTACTTCTTGCATAAAGTATCTTTTCCCCTGCAATTGTACTAAAAGGCTTATTTGTGGTAACAAAAGATATTAGAGATTAACTTGATAGTTAATTTATTTCAAAAGTAACTTGCACCAGTTCAAGTCTATTAGTTTGTTTCATGATCTATATATTTAATATCATGAGGTATATCAGTTGTGGGTACTGTTGTTGGTATTGTATGCTTGTCTACATAATTTTTATTAACGTTGATCTCTTTGTTTTCTGCCATTTGTCGAGTTGTTGCAGACTGTTTATCAGCTGCTGGTACTATACTCTTTATCATGTCAGTATTTAAAGTAGATTTTATTCCTGATACAAATGAATCTGAATCTCGTTCTAAATTGTTAACATAACCTGCTATACTACCCACTTTCATAACCATATCGCTGTGTAATAAAAAGTATGTTATAACCACTTATTGCTAAGTTTAGTCTAATTTTTTAATCTGAAATATATCGTTGAAGTCTTATGGTTATGTTTTCATCTGTGTCATATACTTGCTGGCGTAAAATTAGATATTAATTTTTTACACTATCTAGAACAGTAGAACCAGATTGTGTAATAGTTCTATTATTTGTTTTGACCGGATATGATAGATATTTTATTTGATCTAATACTTTGATTTAGACACTTATTTCATCATTTGTTATTCCTTTGCTATCTTGAGTAAAGAAATATGTCCATAGTATTTCTTCATAGGGTGGTACCATTTTGCTAATTTCTTCTGCTTGTTAACTGGTTAAACTCCATAATAATAATATTGTTCGAAAGCACTCAACACAATATTTGCTGTATAATCTGCAAATCCTTGACGTACATTTTTATGTTCAACAGGCCCATCATCAATAAGATATTTTTTACACTAATATATCTCCAATCAGAATTAGGAGGAATAACAAAGTGATTAAAAATAATTGAAATTACTCTATAGCTATTTCTTGGATAAAAAATATTGTACACTCAGACAGTGGTTTTCGTATCTGAAAGTATATATGAAACCTATATATTGATTTTAGTTAACTCTGGAATACTTTAATCTGATAAATACCAATAAGATATTTCACATTCTGACGTTGCCATCTATACTACGCAGTTTAACTGATTTTGCCAACATTTCATATCACACTGTGCCTTATATCTGTTCAATGAATCGTCATTTTTAAATTTGAAAGAGTAATTATCAAATTTGTTTAATGGGTTGTATGTAAAAGAGACATTTTATGTGTAATCTATCTTTATCTCAATAAATTCACCTCCTATTTTTGTATTATAATGCTAAGGTGTATTTCTTGTTAGTATTTTAAACCTTGAGTCCATGTCTATGATTTATTTATATAATTTTGTCGTAGTTCTTATATTCTCTGGATATTGAATTGCAAATAAATAAAATGGGTGGATTTGCACTGGCTTTTTATTCAATTTTGTGTGTGTGTGTGTGTGTGTAGGAGGTATGGATCTCCCTATGGTTTTTCATAAACTTTTGAATTTCAGTAGGGTTTTTGATAAATTTGTTAAGATTACTGGCCTAGGGTTTTCATAACAATTTGAGGACCAGTGGGCCGTGTTTTTTCATTAAAAGATGAAGACCACTGGGCGAGGCTTTGTGTCATAACACTTTGAAAGCCAGTGGCCGAGGATTTTTCATAAAACTTTGAAGACCAGTGGTCTAGGATCTTCCTAACATTTTGTCGACCACTGGTCCCGGTTTCTTTTAAATTTGACAACTAGCGGGACAGGTGTTTTGTATACAATTTTGAAGACCAGTGGCCCATGTTTCCCAGTCAAATTTATTTTTGGGTGGGGTGGGAGGAAGCGGTCAGCAGCCCAGGTTTTTTTTAAAGGTCTGAAGAATAGTGGAACAGGTTTTTTCAAACATATTTTGAATCCGGTGGTTTCGGTAGCTCAGGTTCTTTGCATACAATTTGGAAGGCCAGTGACATAGACTTTTTAGTGAACTTTTGAAGGCTAGTGGCCCAGGATTTTTAGTTGAATTTTAACTTTTAACGACCAGTGGCTTACCGTGAAGGTCAGAGGTTCGAGGTGTAGGTCAGAGGTTATGGATAAAGGTTAAGTTAGAACATGGCTCAGGATCCTTGTTTCCTCATTTATGTATATATATATATATATATATATATATATATATATATATATATATACTCTCTTGTTCCTCTTATTCTCATGTTAATACTTTAGTATTTCTTACTTAAGTCTTTCAGTCAGTTTTTGTTTCTGATTTTAGTTAATAATTAGTAGTCTTATAAGTCATCAAATTATTTTTGAAAATGAATATATTATTTAATATTTAGATTTTAATAAGGCCATCAATTAATTAATTGTAATTGTATTCTGTTCCTCTGTACACTTTTAGGTTTATTTTAATGTATGCTTATTAAAGTTTTCGAACTATGTACTAAATTAACATATTGATTAGCTGGAATAGAAAAATATCAGTGTACAAGACAGGCCTGTGGCAGTCTGAGATTTTCAGAGTGCGAGATTTTGATTGGTCGTTCTTTCCCTAGCAATAGTAAGTGGATGCTGCCCCATGAGTAGTATATGGGGGGGGGGGGGTATAGAGGCCAGTGGAGACGATCGGGGCCATACCTAACACACTAACACACAAACAAAACAAACAAACAATATTTTTATTATTTTTATTTTTTTAAAAACACATACAACAAACACATTCTATACAAGCACACACCACACATACATTTTTTTAGAAGGGAATGGGATTTTTTTTAGTGGTAAACACAAAGACAAACATACACTTAACATATAAACACATATAGGGCAATTTGATTTCTTTTCTAGAGATCTGGGTGGCTCTGAAAAGGGCCGTTGGGTTTTTAGGTACACCTAAAGATGCCTGCACCTCCCAGGTCTAGCCCCACAGGCAGCACACCTCCCATTCTATCTATCTCCACTCCGCCAGGGATCGATGGAGATGGGGAAGGCAGAAGGGGGTTGGGTAGCTTCACTATCCCAATCCTCGGTTTGAGGGATAGTGAAGGTCTTCCTTCTTCTTCTCCTAATCACCCTTCCCTCCTGGGGATGATGTTGTGGAGGCTGCTGGGGCTGGGGTTGTGGCTGCTGCTCCTGTTGGAGTTGGGGCTCTGACTGTGGCTGCTGTGGCTGTGGCGGTGTCCAAACCATTAGCCTCACCTCACAGTTAGGCAGCATCATCCGATGAGGCCTTATCCTCTTCTTCTTCTCCTCTTCTTCTTCCTTTTCCTTCTACTCCATTTTTTCCACTTCCTGTAGGAGGTGCAAAGCCATCTCTAGATGTACTCTTATTTGCCTATTAATTTTCTTTCTTGTTCATCTTGATGGATAAACCTGGGTAGACTAACTGGTGAATGCGTCGTTTTATATACTTAAAGCACGGACGTGAAGGAAAACATCCCTCACACATACATAAAAAACATAACCCACACTACCGCGTCTGACGCCATTTTTCGCTTCGCGGATCCTACACATAAAAAACACACCAAGTACGCGGACCTAAAAGAAAACACTTTTTAATTTTTTATTTTGTATAAAACACATACACCAAACACACTCTATACAACCACACACCACACATACAAGGGAGAGGGATTTTAAAAAAAAATGACAAACACAAACAAACACAAACATACAAGCAGGACGTCCACGTTTCGCCACAGGTCTCACAGATGCAGGATAAGGGCGCTTTCCGGTGAAAGAGAAGGCAAACTCGTCACAATCCATTCTACAGCTGACTTCTCAGTCTTGTTGTTTCAGCTGCTGCAAGAGTTGTTGTTGTTGTTGTTGTAGCTTCTGATGTTGTTGCTGTCTTTGCTGCTGCTGAACTCTTTGTCTCTCCTCCAATTCTGCTCTGTCCCTGACGATTTCTTCTCGCAAAACTTCTTCCACCAGATCTTGAGCCATTTGCAAGAAGGTCATCGTCTTCTTATCTGGGTTCTTCTGAAGTAGGTAATGTCTCACCCGCTGCATGTTCACCATTGCTTCATTCAGCTTACTAATTTTAGCTGCCATGTTGTTGAGGTCTTGACGAGTCAACGAGAGTGACTTGACTGATTGATTGATTGAGACGAGTGCCAGGCCATCTCTATGTGTACTCTTAATTGCCTAATCTTTTCTTTTTTGTTCATCTTGATGGATAAACGTGGGTAGACTAACTGATGATGATGATGATATTTGAATAAAAGACGTGTGCGGTCATTCGACCATGTACGTCTATTTACCCTCAATGTGTGCGAAGCACTCACTAGGGGATTGAAATGTGTGCTGAGCACACTTATTTAATTCTCGTCCAGTGAGTTACCAGGCTGCAACCCACTAGACGCATTAATGCGTAAAGGGACGCTATTTTCGCACCGCTCCATCGCTGCATGGTTTCCCCACTATGGAGGTTCATTGAAGGAGCGATATGGGAGGGTGCGTATAATTTATTTTACCTGTTCATAGGAGTATAACCACAATGTTGACAGGATTACTTAGTTGATGAATTGAGTTTGTCCGGACGAGGAAAAGGCGGAAAAGGACGACTGGCTGCGCAACGGCGTCCCAGGAGACTCCGACTGGTCCAGGGTTATTTTAGATAGTTTGTCCAAAAGGAAATTGTTGATGAATCTAGTACTTTTTAATGTCTTATTATGAATTTTTAAAGTTAACTTTATACCAAGAGGCTGTAAATATGGGTTAATAGTGAGAGTAACGGGTTCACCTAATTGTAATTTATAATTTACACTGAGATATTATTAATTGTCACCCTAGCGTTGCCACCTTGTACAGCTGGGCTTGATGGTCCGGGTTTTAGACCCACCTTATAGTTGCTAATTTTATTTGGATTGGGTTTAGTTTCTTACGACTTGATTAAAATGACTATGCTCTTAGTATACTTGGAGGTTTTTAGGACGATTAACAATTAGTAACAGCTTTTTGCAGTTTGGGCCTGATGGTCTGGGTTTATGACCACCTTATAGTATTAATGGTTTTGGGGTTGACGTTATCTTACATTAATTGTGATAGAGTTATATGTTAGATGGATGTGTTAGTTACAAAAAATGGTCAGAATACGGTTAAATAGTGCTCCATGGTCTACCGGGTCTACCAACGCAATGCGTGAGGAAAGGAGTGTTAGTCGTTGTTGTTAAATTATATGCTTTTGTTGTTAATAGTATTGTTAAAACGGTATGTGGCAATTTGTGTCTTTATTATCAATTTTTTTTTATTTTCAGTGAGGTAAGTTGAGGTTTGAGTTTTGGCTTGCCCCTAAGTCATATCCATGGGAGTGGAGATTTTGCAGCCCAATGGGGCTGAGATTGGTTCGCCTTTGCGGCGTGCCTGGGCTCCTAGTGGTCCCGGCCTGCCAATCCCTTCCTCCATGGGAAGGGCCCCTCCTCTCCCGCCTTAGACTTTTGGGTTTGCCGTAGTATTAAAGAACCCTTCCTTCATACGTAGCTGAAATATCTTCTATTCTATGTTGTGAATAGGATGGTAGTTATCCTAGTTTTACATACTCGCCAATGTAGAATGATGCCTAACAGAGTATTACATTTTTCCCCTTTTTCCAATTTTTGAGACGTACCCCACTATGTTGGCATACACCGATTTAATGTTGTTACTTCCTTCTTTAAGGAATTCCGAGTATCTGAGTGGGGATTTTAGATTAATTTGTTTCTCTTGAAATGTTTTCCTTTCGTTGGTATATTTAGGGCAGATGTTAAAAACATGTTCCAATGTTTCCGGTGTGGGGCAATTTGGGCAGTTTGTTTCTGCTAAGGTTAATCCCGGCACATACTTTCCAAAGCTGTTCGCAAGTAGTGTTTTATCAGTTTAATTCTGTTTATGATTATACTATCGTAAGGATTTGCCAGGATTGGGTGATCTATGTTTCTACTGATTTTCTTCTGCAGATCGTATAATCTGCGTCCTTTTTTGGAATTGTCCCATTCCGACTGCCATTTTTGGTTAATTTTTTTCCTGATCATACTGTATACTTCATGGACACTATAGTCCAGTTCTTGAATTGTGGGCTCATTTAGTCTGTTTTCGGCTTCTGTGTCGGCCCTCTCATTCCCAGGGATGTTGATATGAGATGGCACCCACATAAATTCCACAGTATGGTGGTTTTGTTCCAGGAGTTTCAGTTTGAAGCCGACCTCTCGTAGTAAGTTCTCTCTGCTGATGGAGTTTCCTGATTCCAGGGAACGCGGCACACTGAGGATATGTTCTCTCTGCTGATGGAGTTTCCTGATTCCAGGGAACGCAGCACACTGAGGATAAGTTCTCTCTGCTGATGGAGTTTCCTGATTCCAGGGAACGCAGCACACTGAGGAAGTCGCTAACAATCACTGATGTTTGCTTTTTGGTTTCTTGTATCCATTCAATGGCTTGTTTTATAGCCTAGAATTCGGCTGAGTATATTGAGCAGAGGTCCGGTAATCTCGCCCCCAGTGTGATACCTTCCCCGGGAATTAACACTGCTGCCGCAGTTCATCCTGGGTCCGGGGATTTTGAGCCGTCGGTGTATATTAAGATGAATCCCTCATATCTGCTTTCAATTTCTGGAATGATTTTAGCCCTCATTTCCATTGGTTGTTCGTGTTTATCCCCATAATGTAATGCATTTAAATTTATTATGGATGGCTTATTTGTCCAGGGGGTGATATCGGGATATTTGGATATTTCCGCCTTGATATTTGTGATGTTTAGATCCCTCTTTAAGTCTTGTATGTTTTTCCCCCTGGTAGATTCATTTGCAATTTGTGTCGGAAGGGTTTGTTGCATTTATCGATTGCTGTTTGAGTAAGATGCGACTTGGGATGGACTGAAATTTGGACCACATATCTTAGGAGCAACTCCTCCCGTCTCAAATTGAGGGGTGGTTCCCCTTTTAGGGTGTTGAGTTCTTCCCCGGAAATATTCCGAAGAGCACCGGTGCATACAATCAGGCCCTTGCGCTGAATTTTTTCAAATTTCTTTAGGATAACGGGGAGAGCCGAAGCGTAGGCTTAGCAATCGAAGTCTATTTTAGACCTAATCAAAGTTCTATATAGTGTGAGGAGTGTAGACTGGTCCGTCCCCCAATCGGAGCCCTTGAGGTTCCGGAGGAGGTTAAGGTCCCGTCTGCATCTTCTCACCAATTCTGTTACATGATTGTTCCACGTAAGGTGTTCATCGAAGAGCATGCCCAGGAATTTGGCAACTTGTTCTAATTTGATTAAGACTCCGTTTATGTATAATTTTGGGGGTTCCTTATGGATTTTAGTTTTGGGTGTAAACATTACGCCTACAGTTTTGCCGGGGGATACTTTGAATCCCCACCTGTCAGCCCATCGACCGATCCTGTCCAGCCCCACCTGCAGTCGTCCGACCACAGCTTCGCTGTCGGGGTTTCCCGCTTTCAGATCACGCTATCGTCGGCAAACTGAGATAGGTCCAGGCAGTACGGGTCGATTGATTTCTCCAGATCGTTAATCATGATATTAAATAAGGTTGGTCTCAGAGCGATACCCCGGGGGGTTCCATTTTCTAAATTGTGACATTCTGACTATTGATTGTCAACCTTGATTTGTATGCTACGACCCGTCAGAAAATTAGATATCCATTTGTGCATGCGGCCTGATATTCCGTAGTTGTTGAGTTTGGCCACATTAGATCGTAGGCCTTCTCGAGATCTAGGAAGATCGCGATCAGGTTACGATCCAATTTCCACTTAGCATTAAATGCAAGTCTAATGCTTGATTCCAACCGGATTATTTGGTCCAAAGTGGATCGTTTATTGCGGAAGCCGCTTTGATTGTTTGATAGCAGGTTCTTGCTTTCCAGGTGGTACTTTAACCTATTGTTTATCATTGTTTCCATGATTTTACATAAACTATTTGTTAGGGAGATAGGCCTGTATGAGTTTATGTATGCTGGATTCTTCCCGGGTTTCGGGATAGCGACAACTATCGCATGTTTCCACTTTTGTGGAATTTTCCCCGATCTCCATGTCGCATTCAGCATACACAAAATCATCAAGGCCGTTTTTTTACGGGAGATTGTTATACATGTCATGTCCCAGTGTATCCTCCCCGGGTGCTATGGCTTTCTTTTTCCTATTGAGCGCTTGTCGCCATTCGTATATGGTAAAGTCCATGTTTAGCGGACTTGAGCGGTCGCCCCTATCTGTAAACAACTGTGGGTGCTTTTCCTCTACTATTTTTCGTTTTTTTTTTAAATTTTGCGAATGATTGGAGTTACTGTTCATGTTAGCAAAGCGAGAGGCTAGTTTTTCGGCTTTTTCCAAATCAGTGGTAAACCCTGGGAGTCTTGAGGACGCTCGTGCTCCTTTCCCCCTAAGTTTTTAAATTTTGTCCCATACTAGTTTAGAATTTGATCTATAGTTTAACGATGAGCAGAATGTTTTCCATAATGTTTGCTTTGCTTGTTTTATAGTGTTTTTAGCCAGTCGTTCCTTTTCCTTGTAAGCAAGAAAGTCATTGGAGTTTTTTGTATGTCTAAATCGATTAAGGACTTTCTTTTTCTCCTTTGTGGCTTGCTTACAATCATTGTTCCACCATGGAACGGACTGTTTGCCGGCCCCTGCTCCCGTTTTTGGTATACATCGATCAGCTGCCGAGGATAGCGCCTCTACGATATTTTGGTTGAAAGTTTCAATATTTTCATTGTACAGCTGAGCGTATGTAATCTCCTAACAAAGATCTCCACTTGGGGGTATGAGCCTTAGTATTTTTTATGGATTTTGGTGTGGATGGTGGTCCATATTGGGAAGTGGTCGCTCCCTAGTGTCCCTGATTGATCTACCTCCCAGTCGGCGATTTCCGCGATCTTGGGCGAGCATATGGTGAGATCAATGGCTGACATTTTCCCGTTTATGGGGTTGATTCTGGTACAAGTTAAATCATTTAAAATGTACTAAATTTGATGTCGAGATCCACCTCAATATTCGCCCCCCTCCTATCCAATTGAGGTCCTCCCCATTGTTCACTGTGGGCACTGAAATCTCCACAGATGATGATGTTATCTCCTAGATTGTTAATGATTGATTGTAGGGTTACTAATTCGGTATACTGGTCCCAGCCTGGATCATAGATGTTTACTATAATTAGGGGATAGTTACCTGTATTTATCTTTATTATTTAGTGTTCAAGCGCAGTGTTATCGTTTATGGTTGGTAGTGTGCTCCCAACAGACTCGCTCGAGAGAGCGTCACTAACATATATTGCTAGGCCTCCCCCTTTTTCCCCTTTGGACTTTGTTTACAATAGTTAGTGGAATAACCAGGAATTTTTGGTAGTGTTGTTGTTTTCTCGCTCAAGAGGGTCTCCTGCAAGCACACTACATTTGGTGTTCACTTTCAATCCTAACTGATAATTCTGTGGTGTTTTGCCTAATACCCCTACAATTCCATTGCCATATAATGATTGTTGTTTTTGTATTCATATTAATTGTTATATATTTACGTTGTTTTATATTAGTTATTTAGTTATTCCTGTGTTAGCTTTTTATTTCCTTGTTATCCTCATTACGCTCTGGCTTGGATTGCTAGACTGTTGGTAATGGCGGAAATTTTGTTACATAGGTTATCGACTGAAATTGTTTTGCTTTAGGTTTAATGCCTCGTTGATGATATCTTTAACGAGGATCAGCACCTGTTCTATAGTAATGTTTGATGTATTCCCTACTCTTGGACTATTTCCGGTGATTGATTTGGAGTTAACCTGGTTAGTTTTTCCCTGAGTTATCGATTTATTTGGGGCTTGCGATGTTTGTACACGTTTGGATTTGTTGTTATTTATGTAGTCAGTAACCTGGACCTTATTTATAGATGAAGTGAGTGGGTTTTCTTTACCGTGATTATTGTGATTTTTAGATTTTTCTGAGTTTATATTGAGGTTTGCTGATTGGTGTAAGGACGGTCTCCTTTCGGATTCCTTGCTGCATAATTTACTACTGTTGGCCTCTTGGTTAGAGGTGTAGTTGTTACTAGGTCCTTCTGGAGGTTGTGTTTTATTCGGTAGAGCTAAGGTTTTAGCAACTAGATATGTCACTTCGTTGCGAGACATATAGTCGACAATTTGTTTTTCCCTAATAGCGGCAGGGCAGGCTATTGAGTTCGGCCTATGGGGGAGTCTACAGTTAGCGCATTTAATTCCAGATAACCTACAATTTCCAGAGTGAAGACCTCCACATTTATCACATCTTCTTCTAGATCTGCACTTAGTTGAGAAATGGCCCCATCTTTGACAGTTTGTACAGAACCGCGGTTTGTTCTGAAACGTTTCCAACCGGTATCATACCCCTAAAGCCCCGATTCGGATCATTAATGGAGGTTTTTCTTTGAAAAGGAGCAGAACTACATTTGAGTTGTTTCCGTTTTTGTTTTTAAACCGTGTTGCCTGTTTTACTTCCTGACCATGACTTCTTATTTCTTGGATGAAAATTTTGGGTTCCTTGGATGGATTCACTTTAATTATTCTCTTGTATGCGGATATATGTTCTATGTTTTTGTTTCCTTGTTGAGTAGAGTTCATTGTTTTGTGCCTAGTGATCGTTACTCGGTAGGGTCCTATTTTCGTGACTTCTAGGAATTTTTCTAGTTGTTGGCTGGTATTGCATCTAATAATTGAATAATTTTGTCTTGTTTGGGCAACAGAGAATTCTCCCGCGTGATGTGTCAGTAGCTCAGTAGTGATACTTTTATTACTGATTTTGTTTATTTTTATGTCTGAGCTTTTGTTGAAGGCGGTCAAATGTTTTGGGCGATATGGTTTTTGATGTTTCACCTGGTTCTTTTCATGTATGTTTGGATTTGTTGGTATGGTATTTGTTTTGTTTTTATTTCCGCTATTACTGGTTTTTACTATGGGTATACTATTTGGGCCCTGTTTAGTTTATGTGATTTTGACTATGGGTAGACTATTTGGGCCCTGTTTAGTTTCTGTGATTTTGACTATGGGTAGACTCTTTGGGCCCTGTTTAGTTTCTGTGATTTTGACTATGGTGTTTCCCTTGATACCTGTAGTAGCTTTGTGGTTTTTACATTTACTTTTTCCATTTAAGGGTCCTTTCCCCTTCCCTTGAATGACAATATGTTTTGATGGTTTGGGAGGTTAGGGGGAGTCAGCAATTAAATAAATGGGATCCCATTCTGCTGCTATATCTGTATTGCTCTTAGATGGTCCAGCTACTTGGCTATTGTGCACCTTGACGTGCCTAGTCTTAGGTTGAATATGCGGTTAGTTTTATGTTCCTAAGATTTTTGTTTTTGGCTTGAGGGCTTCTGAGTATGTTTTGGGTCCCCCCCCCCTCCATTGCTCCCTTCATCTGCACTGTTTCTTTTTTGCTTGGTCAGAGTCCCAGAATTCCCACTTTTCCCCCTCCTCCTAATTGATTCCAGTAGTAAGTTGTGAGGGTGTCATAAGTTTCACTGGTGTTTTCTTCTCCCTTTCTTGGCTGATAATGTGTTTGTTGATGGGGGTGATTTCTATTTGAACGCTAGGTTTGGATTTTTCTGGAGAGGAAAAAGGGATCTGCCTTGTGTCATTCAGGTCGAAATAGCTGTTTCCCTCGGGGTTGGTGCCTTTGAATTCTCTCTCGAGATCTGGGGAGGATGGCCCTTGATAGGCACTTAATGGGGACGCTACTGTGGACGTTGAGAACCTATTTGGAGTTATCTCATTTTTGTTAGGCTCAATAGCCGATACATCTAGTGCCTTCTGGTAGGGGGCAAAGTTTAGTTTTATCTCCCTGATTTTTCCATTTACTTCTAGTTTGATAGTTCCTATGAAGTTTGGAGGAGTTGAAGTCCCACTAATACCTGTAGGGGGAATTTTCCTGGAGTAAGATGACTTTGCATACATTTTAAATTGTTATTGAAAGTTTATAAAAAAAAAATTAAATTGATTTATTTTTATGTTTTTGTCCCCTAGAGTTAAGGCAACCACTAAACGAATCGAAGTTCTGTATAAACAAGTCAATGTACAACAACAATAGTCCCAATGGAGGTGTGTCCTACGAAATGGGTGCACACGCACTGGTATTCTTGTCTCTGTTGGGGAAGAATGGAATGTCTCTGGCGGAAAGGTTCTTTGTTCCTCAGGTGTTTCTATGGGTACGACGGCGTGGCCTTCTTCTTCTGCTTGAGGCTCAAGTGTCAAGGTTAACTTGGCTTCCAAGTTCACTTTATGTCTTGGAAAATTAGTGACGCGCAAGGTCCTTGGCAAAGTGTGCCACTTCTTGTAGCCAAGGATCGAAACCAACACTTTTCCAATCACGTACATCTTTCCAATCGTAAAGTTGTTGGTGTAACCAACTAGCGATGCAGACTTCTTGGAAAGTATGAAGTGTAGATAAAGTTTGACAAATGTCTTCTTCACGCGGAGGTACACAACTGGTGTTCATCACGATTCTCAACACTTTGAGCACAATTTGTCTTTCATGTACCGATAAAGCGTGAATGGTCATGACTTTGTTGTTGCATGTACCGTTCATAAATAATCCACAACAAACACTGTTCCTCAAAAATAGTCCACAACGAATGTCTTGGGAAACGAAATCCAAGAAAAGTAGTCACTAACACACACACCGCATAGCGTCGAAAATTCAATGGAAACAGTTCGTTTATCAGGCGTCTATAATCCTCTAAGGTCTGAACACTATCGTTTACTTCCTTCCACGGAATACGTTACACAAGTGAAGACAACGGTCGTGGCATGGTCAGCTTTTATATCCAGGTTCCCACGGTTGGTATCTTTTGTGATAGTCTACCCCAAGGCTTCTGTGATAGTCTCTTCCAAGAATCAGTTTTCTTATACTGTGGAAGTAGCAGTAGTTTAAAAATCGAGAAATGACTTTGAGTTTGCGTTTCACTTGTATCTTGACAAACTCTCTGTAAATGCGTTCTCGCAGCTCCAAAGGCAGATTCTGAATGTGTTCTTCTAAACTAGTCATTCACAGGCACGTCTTTCTTTGTGACGAAATACTCACACGCTTGCCAAATGGAATCGATTAGTAAAGGATATCCAAGATGTTCAGTGATGACCTTTCTACACCTTAGACGACGTGAAGGCGTTTCGTCTTGAGGTGACACTTCTTATAAACGTTTTTTGCATTCCTCTAAGTTTGTCATTTTCTCCTGATCTTCGTTCCATGGAATTATGTGTAACACTGTCCCATTGTAGGTGGTGCCATCCAAAGTCTTAAAGGATGCAGGTAGTTCATGAATGTCTGACCATTTGAATATCTGGACACGAATCAGTATTTTTATAGCATTCAGATACCAATGGTTAAAACGTCTGTGCAGTAAAGGATGCAATTGTTCTTTGCGTTTCACTTGTATCTGAACCAACTCTCTGTAAATGAGTTCTCACAGCTCCGGAGGCAAACAACGAATGTGCTCTTCTAAAGTATCGGACATGTTACTTCTTGGGACCGACCAAAGGCAGGTACTGACAGCGCGGAGACCATCTGGCATGCGCCAAGTAAGCTGAGTCTTTATACTCCCATTCGTGAAGCGTCACACCACAACTGAAACACTTGACTTTATCGATTTTTTCAAGGTAGAGAAATCCGGATCTGGCTAAAGCTTTGGGAGTAGGTCCTTCCAGATATTTAGGCCACTTATCTTTGAACGTCTGGAATCGACTTTCAAAGTTGAAATAGTCAGGCAAAACCACAGGCAACTTAATATGGGGCGGTCTTTGTCAAAGTCGGGATGACATCCACAGGTAGGTACACGTTTAACATCCCTAATAAAGAAGAAAGGGCGTCGTGCTGCATTGCTTTCGCTAGTGGGGCGGTAAGGCACACGAACGGCGTCGCTTTCGAGGGTCCCAGAGGAGGAGCGACAAGGCCGTGCTGCATCGCTGATGTCAAAGCGTACGGCATCGGTCTCGTCTCAAGGCACTGCATCGCACTCCAGCTCGTGATCAAGCTTGGAGTCCACAGTAGGTTCCTCGCTCGGTGGTTGTGTCGAGTTCGTTAGCATCGGTGCCTGTGTACTAACCTCCGCATTGAACTTGAAGTTCACAGTGAGTTCCTAACTCGGTGGGTGTGTGGTATTAGTATTCATCTTCTTCTTCTTCTTGCTCGGTCAACGTTTGGAGTCACAATGAATTGTTGGACTTGGAAGTTGTCCCTTTTTTGCTCCGCTCTAAGACTATATATACCAGCGGTTTTGTCACATAGTTTCACCGGTTCTGAGGACTAGAAGATGTATACCTCTGTAGAGTCATCCAACATCGTATCGGGGATGCTGTTCAACCGAGACTTCCCTATGTACGTGAAAGCATCATGGGCAATCACCAAGATGACAGATACAGCGGTGTGGAAGAGAAAGATCTATATAGAGAGACAAGGCTGCTTGAAGTGGGTATTGATTTACGGCCCTGAAGTACGTCGAAGTTTAAGTCGAAGAAGACCCTCCACGAGGTGTGATCTGTGTTAACTTGGTTCACACCACTTCAACTGCCCTTTTCAGGGCCACTCACCTCTCTAGAAAAGATTAATCTAGGATTGCCTTAAAAAAATATTGTTTGTTTGTTTTGTTTGTGTGTTAGGTGTATGTGTTACTTCTATCCGTCTAAAAATACTTCTGTCCCCATCCACACTTTACTGTCCCCAAGTGTCCCCCTACTGACCCCAATGTTCATGTTCGCCTATACTGACCCCAAGTGCCCCCTCCATGTTAATTTCCCTTATATGGCCCCGATTGCCCCCACTGGCCTCGATACGCCCCATATACTCCTCCCATCTCAATTTACTGGAAAATAATTTGCTCTAATCAATATTTGTTATGTATAAGGGGTGTCTAAAATGTCCCCAATTATTTTATCTTTGAGATGGCAGTACTGGTTGATACACCATGTGGTACACCCTTTCCGAGTCATGTAATATACATTTTCTGGCAGTGTTTACTTTGATGAAGTATGAGCAGAGATTTGCAGTATCGGGTAATGAGTCACTACCAAGTGTAATCAAAGTTGAGACACAAACAAAGGTGATATATATATATATATATATATATATATATATATATATATATATATATATATATATATAGAGAGAGAGAGAGAGAGAGAGAGAGAGAGACAGACAGACAGACAGACAGACAGAGGCAGACAGACAAACAGACAGACAGAGAGATAATTATAAATATACACCAAACCAAACAGAGCGGAAAGTGCTATCCCTGGATTCTACAGGAGAATGCTTGATAACATTAACATAATTTTTAAATACGAATAAATAATATTATCACACAGATTAGAGAATTTTAATTCGTACTCTACGGAGATTCGAACCCGGAACCGCTGGTTACAGCATCCATCGCTTTGCCTGTCAGCACAAACCCCTATAAAATCTCGACCAAAAAATGATGCTACAAAGTCGGTGGTATAGGCATCCGTTCGTAGCAGACATACCCGCATGTCGACCCCGTAATTAATTCTCATCTAAGTACACAGTCCATCTGGATTCCTACTACAGAAATCAAGGTATATAGAAGTTATTGTCGAGAAATACAAATATACACCAAACAGAGCGGAAAGTGCTATCCCTGGATTCTACAAGAGAATGCTTGATAACATTAACTTCTATATACCTTGATTTCTGTAGTAGGTATCCAGATGGACTGTGTACTTAGATGAGAATTAAGGGCTATTGGCAATGCACTCTTCAGTATAGGTGGGTTCGGGATGGTACTCTCATTGTGAAGAAATGGCTAAAAATTATGGTAATTGTGATGTCCCATTTCTTTCAGAGAAGTATCCAGTAACATTTAGCAGTGAGTGTGTTAAAGAATAACTTATAATGAAAATAATTCCATACCTTTTTGACCACATATTTTGATGCAGTGTACAGCAATTTTGGTGCAGTGTACATCAATATGGAGTCTGCATGCAGTGAGAAAGAAATGTCATTAACGCTTATGAATAATCTATTTAGTGGCAAGGAGAAGTGGATTTTGTATAAAACTTGCAGAAATTGAATATGAGGTGTTTTTCTGTATATACTGTTTGCAAATAAAATAGAATTTTATCAGTCCTGAACAACCTTGACAGTAATTCCTAAAAAAATGTCGGTAGGCCTGCACTAGCGATATGCAGCATTTTATGATGACGACAATGACACAATTGTACATGTATTTTGGTAATAATATTAATGACACAATTTTCAGTCTCACACATTACATGACCCCCAAAATTAACAGTCTGGAATATTTTCATATTCTCCGTTCACATGTCTTTCTATATTTACACGTGGCTTATTCGACACGCCGTAGAATCCACTGTATAAAAGCACATGGATATAAACATGTATACATGTCATATTCACCGTCAATAAGCTTGTTGCGCTATACTTAGTTTAAAATTCACGATTATTGAGAATTGTAATATCCAACAGAATTGAACGAAGTACCTTTTTCTAAAGCATGCAACTGCTTATATATCTTAACTGAACAGTTTGTAATTTTGTTAAAATTTGTCTTTTTCTTAATTTAAACTACACATTGGCTTTAGATGAAGTGCCTTCACACACACTAGAGGAAACACATACAACAACTACAATAGTTCTCATACTTACAAACCAATTCAATATATAACCCATTTATGCATACATATAAGAATTGTTATAATAATTAGCTAATGTCAAGTACTTTTCATTGTCCTTAGACGGACATTTAGAACAAAGGACTGAAAATACGTGAAAATATAAACTTCAGCAGAGCAATATTTACTGAACCACATGCGGTGAAAGAAGAGGGGAAAAGTAATTAAATGTAAACACGCAAATAAGTCATTTCATAGATGTTAAGGTCCAAACTGAAAACTGTCCACTAAACATGGTATATATAAAGATAGGTCATATGACAGAATGTTCTAGAATATTATGATGTATGTGACTCTTAACACACAACTCTAAAGGAAATTCTGGTTTTATCTGTAAACAAAATCAACCCTGACCTCAAATGGAATAAACAACTTGTTTACCAAAACCGTCCTTGAACTCAAATACTAAGTAAACAACCTAATTCAAGGACAATAGCTAAACATGTCAACATTATACTTAACATTAAAGTTGAAGCAAATATTAAAGTCAAGAAACATTGATAATTTCTTAAAATATTTATAATATTATGTAAAGATCATACATAACACCTCCCCTCATAAAGAAAAAGAAAGATTTATGCAATAAGGCTTTCTTTTAAATATGCATCTAAACTATAATAACCAAAATTACATAAGATGTTTTATGATACTGAACTTAATTCATAAAGCAATATAACACTTCTCTGCACGTGAGAGAGCATCTGCGATCACATTGTTTTTTAGCCTGATGTCTAATGTCAATGTTATATTCCTGCAATATTAAACTCCATCTCAACAACCTCCGATTTTTATCTTTAATTTTGTTGACGAAAGTAAGGGAATTGTGATCACTGTATACAATAATTGGAGAAAGAGCCGAGGTAACATACACTTCAAAATGATGTAAAGCCACTATCAATGCCAAACATTTCTTCTCAATTGCGGAATAATGTTTCTGGTATTTGTTTAGTTTTTTTTAGAAAAATAACACACAGGGTGATCCACACCATTTTTGTCTGCTTGAATCAATATTCCACCAACCCCTACATCATTTGCATCAACAGACAATTTAAATAATTGGCTGAAATTTGATGCAGAAAGAACTGGTGCATTCTTAAGCAAGACCTATAACTTGTCAAATGATTCCTGTCACTTGTCAGACCTATGAAATTTGGTTTCTTACTCAACAAACTTGTTAAAGGTTCAGCAATTATGGAAAATTTGAACAAACTTTCCGATAATATCCAGCCATACCTAAAAATAGCATCAGTTGCTTTGTACACATTGGCACCGGAAATTCAGAGATAGCTTTGACCTTAGCTTCTATAGGTTTAACTTGACCTTGTCCCACAATATGTCCTAAAAATGTGACACAAGCATGGCAAAACTCACTTTTGCTCAAATTAATTGTCAGATTTGCATCACTGAGTCGATCGAAGAATTCCCGAATGGTTTCCAAGTGATTTTCCCAGGTGTCGTTGTAGATAATGACGTCATCGATGTACGCGTCACAATAATCTAGACCAGATGTTATCATGTTCATCAGACGTTGAAACGTTGCAGGAAATTTTTTCATTCCTAACGGCATGACTTTATATTGATAAAGTCCATCTGGAGTTACAAATGCTGAAATTTCTTTTGCCCTTTCCATAAGTGGAATTTGCCAGAATCCTTTTAAAAGGTCAAACTTGGTGACATATTTCGCATTTCCCATTTTATCAATGCAGTCATCCATTCTTGGTATTGGAAATGAATCCGTTTTGGTGATACTGTTGAATTTTCTATAGTCAGTATGCGGAATGTATTATCTGGCTTAGGAACAAGAATACATGGTGAGCTCCAGTTACTTTTACTTGGTTCGATAAAATCATTTTCCAGTAAATACTGAATTTCTTTCGTCAACTATTCCTGTTTGAGAGGATTCATCCTGTAAGGATGCTGTTTCACAGATGTAGAATCTACAATGTCAACGTCATGATAGATTTTATTTGTTCGTGTAGGAACATCTGGAAACAAGTGCTCATATTCACGAATAGCTGTTTTAGTTCATTTCTTTCCTGTTGTTGAAGATGTGAAAGTTTCTGGTCCAGATTGTTCAATATTTCTGAATTTCGAAGTTAGGTCACACCAGAGTCACTATAGTCTGATTGTATTCCATCGTTGATGTCTTCACTGTGTTGGAAAGGTACAACTAAATTAACAGAATAATTAGCTGGGCCATCTCTGTCAAAATATTCCTTTAACATATATATGTGACAAAATTGTTTCTGTTTCCGCCTCCCGGAGGTGTTAATGATATAATTTAAGTCATTTACTTTCTTTGCGATGGTAAAAGGACTATAAATTTTACCCCGAAGGGGATTCTGAAGTATTCGCAAGAGTGCCATAACTTTCTCACCAGGTTTAAAACTCCTTTCCTGTGTATTTCTGTCATAACTTAATTTCATTTTTGATTGGGCAGTGTGAAGATTAGTTCTTGCTACTTCACAGGCCTTTGACAACTAATATTTGAAATCAGAAACGTAAAGAAGATTAATCTTTGAATTTTCATTTGAAAGTAATTTCTCCTTCAATATTTTCAATGGTCCACTGACAGGATGTCCAAAAACCAGTTCAAAGGGACTAAAACCCAATGACTCTTGAACTGATTCCTTAACAGCAAACAACAACATATGAACACCCTCACCCCAATCCTCTCATGCATCAAAGCAATATGATCGAATCATATTCTTCAAAGTTTGATGAAATCTTTCCAAAGCACCTTGACATTCAGGGTGATAGGTAGAAGATTGAAACTGTTGGATGCCTAACTCATGCATAACTTGTTAGAAATTTTCAGACATAAAATTTGACCCTTGATCCGACTGGACAGATTTGGGAAGGTCAACAAGTGTAAAAAAAAAAAATGCACCAAAGCTTTCACAATGGTTTTAGTTTTTATATTTCTCAGAGGAATTGCCTCTGGAAATCTTGAAGACGCATGATGGTTAACAAGTATTGGTTGCCTGACTTGGTCTTAGGCAAGGGATCGAGACATTCTACCATTATTCTACTAAATGGTTCGTCAAAAAATGCAGGAATAGGTTGCAGATGAGCCTTATGTATCTTCTGGTTGGCTTTTCCTAACATTTGACAAGTGTGACAAGATCTGCAGTATTTAGAAACATCACTTTTGAGTTTCGGCCAATAAAAATGATTCAAGATCTTGTGATAAGTCTCACTGACTCCTAAATTACCAGTCAAAGTAGTTTCATGGGCTAGTCTAAGAACTTCCTGTCCATATGACTTAGGAACAACAATTTGATAGCTCACTGACCACTCGTCACCAGCGGGTACCTCAGGTGGTCTCCATTTTCTCATAAGAACCCCATTTTTCACATAGTAACACAATGAAACTTGTGTGGCTTCAGTTGACTAATAGCCCTCTGAAACAAACAGAAGATCTCGGGATCTTGTTCCTGTTCAACGACAAGTGATATGTCGTTTGTCACCTTGATTAGAATAAAGAGAATGAGTTGTAAAAAGTGGATCACTGTGATACCTTTTGATTGATCAATACCTGAGGAAAAAGTGACCTCATCAAAAGACTGACCAATACATGTGTCAGCTAAAGGAATAATTTCCTAGTCAACATCACTCTCAAGAGCTCTTTTTGCCATAGCTCTAGTAACTGCACAAGCAGGGTACAAATCAGGGATTTCAGTTTCGACAGGATCAACTTTCTGATCCAAACAAGGCTTGTCAGTTACAAGTGGAGTAACCACAACGTTATCTCCAGCTAGGTCATTGTCTAGTAATAAGTGAATACCTTCTAAAGGTAGAGAAGTCACTGCCCAACAGTCACAGGTCCAGAAACTAAGTCTGATGCCAAATTAACACAATGGAGATCAACATTTACAAAGCCGCACTCTACACCCTGAATAAGAAAACTTTCACTAGAAGAAGACTTCTCAGCAAATATTAAAGTCAAGAAACATTGATAATTTCCTAAAATATTTACAATATTATTACATCATACATAACACCAACCCTAGCACTGACAGACCTTATAACTTACTCAATGAGCGGCGTGAATATATTGCTGTTGGGACCAGTGTTATCTTTGGTTCTTGCGTTTTTTGTTACAAATTTCACAATTCTGACAGCCTACACTGACTTGACCTTGGCGTACCCAATGTTATATGCTTCGTCCTAAATTTTTATATATATTTCGATTGACACCATTTATTTTTTACATTGTCAAATGAAGGCTGAATTTGGGATGAGCCAGATTTGGTTCTTACGTTTATGGTTAAAAATTTTAAAATTCTGCCAGCCTACACTGACTTGACCTTGGCTTACCCAATGTTACATTTGTCGTCCTAGATTTCAAAAGATGAGAGAAAATGTGGCTGTTTGGTGAGAGTTTTAAATTTTCTAGAGAGAGAGAGAGAGAGAGAGAGAGATGGAGAGAATATGATAAAGACTTTTTGTTTGCACAAAACTAGTTAACACCATTGTTTTAAATCAACATTTTTTAACAAGCCCAGCTCACTAAAACATCAATAAATGAAGAGATAGGATTAGGGCTAGTTTCTTCGTCTTCATGAACAAATACGGTTTGTTTCTTCCTCTTCATGTACAAATACCAAACAGTAAACATTAAAAAAAATTCAAGGTTGACAACGTTATGGAGTAAGACTAGATTTCCAATGATCTAGTACAGTGTCATTTTGACATCGATACATACTACGTTTCTGTGCTAAAAGAAATGGATAGCCATAATGTTCACGAAACCACATGTCTATTTTGACATAGTGTCTAAAGAAATTACGTCTAAAACGAGTCAGTATGTGTTCTAATGAGAATCCAAGACTACTCTGATGAAGAAAATACACACAATATTGTCCACACACTATCGAATCCGATCCTTGTAATCTCACTTTATTGAATTGAATGAATATCTCATTTCTTCGCATAAAGTCAACGAGGAGGAGGTAATCCATAGGAGTCGAAATATTCCATCTTTGTAATGCCTGGTAGATTTCTTTGTACATTTTAGCATATTCACTTTCCCCATATGGGTAGGCTGAGACCAATGCTTCATTTCGGTTCAATCACAAAATGTTAAATTCGTATAGTGGTCAACCTTCCGTCATCATGCCGATGCATTCACTACAAGTTTGTTTTCTTCCAAAACGGAACCTTTTCGACAGACGTTTGTGTGCATGACTTATCTCTGATCTCTGACATTTTTTGTGTTACTGATTACTTTAATAGCTTCTTTTGAATTTACTAACTTGATACCTGCTGATTTTCAAACTCTACATGATTAAAAACATGCTTTGTATTGGATGGTGATAATGTTCGATTTCTATAATTTCTTCATCGAGTTCATTGTCATATAAAATTGATAGTCCAACTCGACGACTTGGCCACAGTTTCTTTCCTGCACAAACATGAAGCTTTTTGTTATTTTTAATAACGCGCTGCACTCAAGCTGTAGTGCAGGTATATCCTACTACCATGCTAGCTTAAATCTTACTAAAATAAATGTAGATGATAAATTTACTATACATGATTACAGCGAATGATCATGCAAAGCATGTGTACCAAAGGTTCAATTACTAGTACAACACACCAACCTACTCAGCACATGACAATCAAAGTTATGCATCGTACATATTGAACAGGAGGAAAGAAGAACAATCACACCTATCACATCAAAGTGAAATGCAATGTTAAAAATGTCCATAGGTATAACATTATGGGTCTCTATGACCTCTAACGGGAAATGTAATGTTAAAGCTACACCCACTAACTAATACTCCCTTTTGGAGTAACCAGCACTCAGTTATCTACTATCGAAAATCCCGTTATCTACTACCCAACACCCAGTTATCTACTATTCAACACGCCGTTTGTAGTGACCGTTACCCAGTTATCTACTAAACCAGGAAGACGCCGTTGTAATTTAACAATATCCAGGTTTTTTTTATCCAATACTCACACTATACTATCGACACGCCCTTTGGAGTGATCAGCACCCCGTTATGTACTCTCCTGCACCCAGTGATCTACTATCCAACACCCAGTTGTCTGCTATCCAACAAGAAGTTTCTAGTGACCATTACCCATTTATCTACCATCTATTACTCAGTTATCTATCATTTAGCACCCGGTGATCTACTATCCAACACCCACACTATACCATCAACATGCCACTTGGAGTGACTAGCACCCAGTTATCTACTATCCAACAAGCCATTTGGAGTGACCAGCGTTATTAATAATGACGAGTAAATCAGCGAAATCTAAGAACAAAATCAAATTTGAAAATAAAACCTGAAAGTTAAAAAATGAAAATGAAAATTAAAAAACCAAAATTCTAAAAGAAAATTGAAAATAAATATTCAATTTTTTTTAATAAAAACAATAAATAAATTTAAACATGAAAATTTGAAAATGAAAATTGAAAAACTAAAATTAAAAATGAAAATTGAAAAAAAAAATTTAAAATTAAAAAGTAAAAACCAAAATTACTAATGAAAAAAAACCCACAAAAAATTGGAAACTTAAAATTAAAAACGAAAATTAAAAAGAGTAAAATCTAAAGAGACTAAATTTGAAAATGAAAATTATACATTACTGGATAAAGTAAGAACACGTTATACTTCATTTTTTGGCATTGTGGTCATATATCTTTGGCTAGGCAAGCCTATATAGTACAGTTTGAAACAGTCTATATATAATATAGACCAGAGAAGTGGTAATTGTGACCCTGCCTATACTTAATGACCTCTATATGAACCTTACAACCTCAGAGAAAGTGACCACCACTCTGGCTGAAGACAGCATACTTAGTACAACACTTTTACCTCGGTGGGCACTTTTTCTGTTCGAACCTTTTCTTTTACAAATATTCTTTCGAATGAAAATGTTTCTGTAAGCCGAATGTCCAACAATTCAGTACAAGAAATACCAGATGCCTTGCAAATTTATAGCTGAAGATCTTAAAAAGCTCAATTTAATAATGCCATGAATTCAAACCACTTTATTCACAAAATTATTAAAGCTCCAGACCATATAAAATCTATAATTGAGTGAAAGTAATATACGCATAGCATATAAAGAGTATACATTATAAAAGTAGCAAATTCCATGGATGATATTGATATATTATATCTTGACTGAATAAATATATAAAATCTGACATATTTACAGACACCAATTGCTTACAACATTTGCATTTATAAAATCAAAAAATTTCTTTACAGTTGACTTTCTCACAAAAGATGTATGAATCTACTAGCATTGAAAATCTGCTCTTCGCGTTTTTTGGTTTATGTAGGTTTTAACAGTTGGTGGAAAGTGATATCCAGGAACCAAGCGAAACTGATATGTGCGCGTATAAGAGGGGATAGATCCAAAAGTCCGAGAGCACAGTATATAGAAATAAATTAAATTAAACCAAGCTAAATGATTGAAAATGCAGTAATACATATCACTTCTGAAAATATCTGTACAATTTTGAAAAATTATTCCATCTAGTTTACGAAGTAGATCGTTTCCTTAAAGGTCTGGTAGGAATACCCGGAATTTGAACAACATGAGTCGCGCCACATGACGTCGTGCACTGATAATGTCAAAGAGTCATTTGATCATTCTTCGAACTGTTGTCATTTTTATTTACTCCTTTAGGATTCTCAAGAATGCTCCATATCCAATATTCAAATCTTCACAAATCCCTGTTCACGTTTTTTGCCAATGGCTTCTATCGATATATATCTTCTTTGTCACCAAGTGACAAATGTACTTCAGAAATCACCTGTGCTAAGTGTATTATCAGTTAGCCTAATAAAGCGTCACTTATATATCAAATGCCAATATTCCAAAGTTTAAGGATAATTTTACGATACACCTTTGCGACGTAATCCTTTCGATGCCACGTTCTCGCAATGTATGATTTTGTGTGCCACTCGTGACGTTTATCTAAAGACAGTATCCCTCGGTTCAAATATCATGTCATTTTCCAACAAAGATCAATAATTCAAGCGCTTCATGCTGCATTGCTGTAGGATAGTTTTTTCTAATCTAAACAATATTTACAAATAACCAAATATTTCAAATGATAACGTTTATTTTGAGCTGTGCAAGGTAACCCAATTTGACTTAGATTGTTGTCACGTAATTTCACGCATTTATTTCGAATGACTAATGTCTTGATTATATATATATATATATATATATATATATATATATATATATATAAAGTTTCACTTCGTTCCAACTCCTGGAATCGAACCTGTGCAGCGAGTAACGGCACCTATCGCCTAACTCTCAAGTACGAGAGTCAAATCCATCCGATCATGCGCTCACCCTCCTACTCCGTCCTGAGTAAAGAGAAACAAAACAGAGGATAAAACAAGGTCGAAGGAACAGAGTCGAGATACTCGATAACCAGCACCCTTACTCGCTGTGCAGGCGAAAGTTAACACTCAAATATATGCAGAAAGCAACTGGATTTATATTTAAAAATGCAAGTTATGTACATGAAATTATAAGTATAGATTAATACCTATATACCTAAATAGAGAGGAAAGCGTTTATCCCTGTATATATTGATCTATTCAAGTTAAGTCAGGTAAAATGTATTTATAATTGGACTTCACGACATTGACATAAGCTCCACTAAGCTTTTCTTTTTTAACCTACATTATTAAAAGACTGATACATACGACATGCAAGAAATTAAAATGCAAACCATGCATACAAACATTTAAGCACATATTATATGCTACGGCTCAATCATATGAGGAATTGACAAATTACATACAATAAAACACTAAGACTCCTGCAACAGTAAAACTTGACAAATTACATACAATAAAATGCTAAGACTCCTGCATACAGTAAAATACCAAACTCGTGTAACAGTAAAAGTTGACAAATTTCATACATTAAAACACTAAGATTTGTACAACAGTAAAACTTGACAAATTACATACAATAAAATACTAAGACTCGTACAACAGTAAAACGTGACCAGTTACATACAACAAAATACTAAGACTCGTACAGAACTAAAACTTGACAAATTACATACAATAAAATACTAAACTTGTACAACAGTAAAACTTGACAAATTACATACAATAAAATACTAAGACTCGTACAACAGTCAAACTTGACAAATTACATACAATAAAATACTAAGACTCGTACAACAGTCAAACTTGACAAATTACATACAATAAAATACTAAGACTTGTACAACAGTCAAACTTGACAAATTACATACAATAAAATACTAAGACTCGTACAACAGTCAAACTTGACAAATTACATACAATAAAATACTAAGACTCGTACAACAGTCACACTTGAAAAATTACATACAATAAAATACTAAGACTTGTACAACAGTAAAACTTGATATGATTACATACAATAAAATATTAAGACTCGTACAGAACTAAAACTTGACAAATTACATACAATAAAAAACTGAGACTCGTACAACAGTAAAACTTGAAAAATTACATACAATAAAATACTAAGACTTGTACAAAACTAAAACTTGACAAATTACATACAATAAAATACTAAGACTCGTACAACAGTCAAACTTGACAAATTACATACAATAAAATACTAAGACTCGTACAACAGTCAAACGTGACAAATTACATACAATAAAATACTAAGACTCGTACAACAGTCAAACTTGACAAATTACATACAATAAAATACTAAGACTCGTACAAAACTAAAACTTGAAAAATTACATACAGTAAAATACTGAGACTCGTACAACAGTCAACTTGAAAAATTACATACAATAAAATACTAAGACTTGTACAAAACTAAAACTTGACAAATTACATACAATAAAATACTGAGACTCGTACAGCAGTCAAACTTGAAAAATTGCATACAATAAAATACTAAGACTCGTACAACAGTAAAACTTGACAAATTACATACAATAAAATACTAAGACTCGTACAGAACTAAAACTTGACAAATTACATACAATAAAATACTAAGACTCGTACAACAATCAAACTTGAAAAATTACATACAATAAAATACTAAGACTTGTACAACAGTAAAACTTGACAAATTATAGACAAGAAAATACTAAGACTCGTACAAAACTAAAATTTGACAAATTACATGACGTATATAAAATCATAGTAAACATGGTATGGACAGTATGTGGCATTACAAACTACAAGCACATAATCTGGGAGTTAAATTACATGCATTACATATACTATAGCTTAGCCTTGTGACATAATAGCATACATTCTCATTCAGATATGTACAATTTACCTGAAACTTTTCTTAGTATGTAAAGAAAGCAATGCTTATAATTTATTAAAGAATGAGTATCATAGTTTTGAACTTCGCTTATTAACATGATAAATCATTGGTATATCATAAATCTACAGGAAGCTGAAAGCATACTATAGTATACATATAGCATACGGTAATTTTATTTTACTGAACCAGTAAACATACTGTAGTTAAAGAAGAGCGCACGAGCAGCTACAGGCACACATAGCGTCTACAAGATGGCCCAATCCAGCTACAGGCACACAGAGCGTCAACAAGATGGTCCAATCCAACTATTTACTAAGTTGAGAACTTTATCCCTGAAACTGTTAGGAAGTAAGTTCCACAGTTTTGTACCAAAAAGAATCTAAAACAATGAATGACATACCTAGATATTCTCACTCTAGGCATTTCTTCTGTATTGTCATATGTAAAGGTGTAGGAAGCTTGTTTAACAGGTATATGATCCTATATATAAATTGACGACTTCCCGTTTATAATCTTGAAAACCTTTTGTGCAATCGATCTCAACCTTCTTATCCGCAGGATATATATATATATATATATATATATATATATATATATATATATATATATATATATATATATATATATATATATATATATATATATATATATAAACTTAAATAGTAATCATAAATGAACCCAAAAGCTCTCTCCCCTGAAGTTTCTTTTTCAATTTTCTGCATTTTAATAACTTCACAAAAATACCATACTAGTAGGCAAAATGAATGATTAGCAAATTGTTAACTCTCCTAATCTATTTAGTACTTGAAAATTCTTTTAGAACCTTAAGTTGTTTTGATGCCTTCTTACATTATTCTGATATGTAAGTACTAAATCTCAGTTGGCAATTCTTTTTAGGTCAAAACAGAGAGATCTTCTTGAAACAATGCTTGAAACTTCTCTAGGTCTGCATTTATTCCCAGAGATACTTCCCAAATTAATAACATTTGGCGGACAAACATCCTTTAAGATGTGCAAAGAATAGATTCTTATAAAATAACAGATATTGATAATAACACTCTACGACGTTTCAGCTATCAATTAAATATCTAAATTTTTATTTTTTTATGTTATATCTGCAACTTCGTAATTTAAAAAAATGGAGATAATCATTAGGTTTTAATAATCTGAAACTATTGTTTATGTTGCGATTAGTGATGACACGTCATCGAGTCGTTGTGACTTCAATAAAATTAATATGACGTAGTAAAAACCACGGGCTTGGAGGCAGTTTGAAATAGCCACTATTTACATTCGAAGTAATCTCTTTCAACCAGACCATCGCGTGGCTCCGTGAGATCTTAGCCATACAAGAGTCTAGTATACAATTGAACTTTTCTCGTAACGCCAAAGCAAGGCTTTTTCCAAAATTGGAAAAGCAATTTCAGTAGCTAATCAGATGAGGTGATGACAAGCCATTGCGATGATAAGGTGACGTCACGATTCACTACACATGGACATTTTCACTGGCTGATTTAGACACATCTCCTGCAACGGTTGTAGTGTTAAATGATATCCTTTTAAGTTTGCAGCACTATTTTGTTTTGGTTTGAATGATTGCAGAAAATAATTTTATTGAGCAAACATATCTTTGCAGTTTAACTTCTACAAAGTTTAACCGAAGCGCTTTATATCACTAACAGAGATCAATGAAACATTTGACCTGACCCTCGTATGGCGAAGCTCTCACGGAGTCAAGCGTGAGTCAGGTTCAACGAGACCACATCCAAAGATTTTCTCTAGCATGCGACGAAAAAGGCCGAGGATGTTCCGATTGAGGTTCTGACATTACATCGCCAACGTGTGACGTCAGAGCCACTCGCCTATTGTAAAGTTCAAAATTTGGCACCCTAAACAAGGGACGGTGGGGTTTGCGGCCTATATTTCATAACGAATCCATGGTAATGTGTGCCTGGTAGAGGTCATTAGCTTACATATTTATCTTTATTTCAATTAATTATTACGCGCCACCTCACTCATCTATTATTGTTTCTGTTAGACTATATTTTGCCACACTACTGGCGTGTCTGACATCAAGACAGTCATGAAATGGGAGGCTACAATAAGATGGCTTAAAAATGTCGGCAAACTGAGAATATAGGTTGACAGGGATAATTTGAGGTTTGTAAACAGTAAATATTATTTTAAACAGACCATACTAACACCCTCAATCCGGCACTATGGATAGGTCATGAGTTGCACTTGTTGTTACAGAGGACATCGCCATGCACACTTTATGGCACGCAGTGTACCCGATTACATTTCAAAATAGCCTCGCTGGTTCTGGTTTACTTACAATATTTTATCCTTGTGGACCTTTAAATAAGTAAAGCTACGCCTACGAATTATCTGACTTCAAGAAATAGTGAGGAGTAAAGAAAGAGCTAATACACTTGAAATGTTTTAAATCAGAAATGTAAAATATCTTATTCCTATATGAGAAGATTTCTGGGCCACGCAGTTTTTAAAACAAAATGCACCTCCATGTTCTTAGATCATAGCTTTATTTCACATTTGGACTACCATTTAAAAAATAACCCCAAAAGCAACAACAACAAAATATAAAAAATACACATCCAATGTTCCTAGACCATACTGTAATTTCTTAGATGGACCATTTATATTTTTATAACTACCCAAAGTACATTCTAGTTATTAAATTATACTCTTCTGATTGTGCATTTAGTAGAGGGAAAGTAGACTAAGATATACGACCCCCAGCAGAAGATCAATAAACATCTTGGATATGTTCCTAAGTTATGTTAACTCAGGGGCCCCGGGTGGCCGAGTGGTCTTAGGCACTCGCCTTTACAGATCACTCACTCTTTTCTCTTATGTCCGCGTGAGCTCGAGTCTCAGCTCGACCAGCGCGGGTGTGTGAGAAAGTTTGCCAGTAGCTTCCCGTGGAAATGTGATTTTTCCTCATGGTCTTCCCAGGTTCTTCCTCCACCAAATATACTGGCCGTCACGTATAGCCGATCGTGTGCTGACAAATGGCATTAAACCAGAAATCAAAGCAAAAGAAAAAAAGATAGATCTTTTAAGTCAATGCTTGAAACTTCTCTGGGTTTGTATTCATTTGGTTATTTGTGAACAATTCTGTAAGATATATCTCTTCTTTTTCTATTATTTTGACCAAATATTAAATATTTTCATTACCATATGATAAGGTATTATCATCTGCATAATTATAAAGACCATTATCTGTTACAAAATAAAAAGTATCATTTAAAAATATACCAAATGAAACCGGCGCAAGTGTCGTTCCCTGTGGAACTTCTTTGTATATATCCTGAAATGTGTTGACTTGATAGATAATTACATATAAAAAAATATGTATATACAATGAAATGAAAATAATCAAACAAGTTACAAAGTGATACCTCGACCAAAGTAGGAATCGAAACCGTACCGCGATTAATGGCACCTATTGTCTAGGTTTTATGAATGGAATAGGGATTGAAGATGTTTCAAGATAATTAGGCTCTTCGTTAAGGAACAAGCAGCCACTTAGATTGAAGAAACAAAACAAAAGTATATGTAAAACCACGGTATATAAATATCAGGGTAATCAAGAATTACTATACTTGAAAACTTTAAAAAATAAAATCGTGAAGAAAAAACTCTACAAAGTGAAAACTACATCTGTCTTCTAAAGGGAGATAAAACAGCCTGAAATGATATAAAATATAGCAAAAAACACAATAAGTTTAAGAGAATGGTCTCTAAAGATGTATAATAATATGTTAGGTCTCAAATAATTGTACAGAAATTTAACTTTAACAACAAGAGTTCTTGGACAAACTGAACTTATCTATATCATATTACAGCTGGCTAGGAACGAGCTAGTTCTGGTTCGCCATGGTTTAGGGTTTGATATATTTTACTAACAGAAAATCATTTTCTTAAAGTCTTTTCTACAGGTACACGAGTAAAGGATTTACAGATACATTATTATAACTATACGTTGATCGTGTAAACCGTACCATCTCAAGTGTGTGAAGACGCGTAGCGTCGAGTATGTTCCGCTGATGTAACATACCCATTCAAGATGATACAGATCCTCCGATTAACGTACTATACTGATTATGCATTTATTGTATGCCTTTAAAGAAAAAAATTCTATTTAGACTAAATACTGGAACTACTTTTTACAGCGTAAGAAGGTTACTAATTGGAAATGAGACAGGTTGTAACACGCATATATATATATATATATATATATATATATATATATATATATATATATGTATATAGGCATATATACGCAACACATATATACATATTCTCAGGAGTGTGTTTACCTTGTATTTGCTCGATATTCGTGTCAATAAGTTAAATCTTCCCTAGTTTAATTATTGGGGAGTAATTGTAGAAGTTTTGAACAGTTTACCCCAAATAAATGGTAAATGGGTGTAAATGGATGCAAATGACATAGTTATTTTCCAAAGGAATTGTCCCACATTTGTATATGTAGAACACACCTATATTGTATCAAACCCGAATGCCAAAACATTATTGGCGAGTAATTGTCGAATTTCTGTCAACATATGCGCTTCTTTTACAGCAGAGTATATCCTTAAACTTTTCTTTGAAAGTTTTAAGGTAGAATGCATACAATATTGGATGAAGACAGCTGTTTAAGTATGTCAAACCATCGGCCACTTCAGTTAGGGCGTGTCTCAGATCATCAGGGTCTTTCATCACAAAGACGTTATACAAAAGTAGAATGTTATATGGCAGTAAGCAAATGACATAGACCATCACCACAATCATCACCATCTTTGTCACACTTTTTCTATATTGCAGTCGGGCACACCCTGTGTGATTATTTAATCCAGGAATGTTTCCAGTTAGGAACACTCTCATTATATGTCCATATACAACACAAATTAGAATTAATGGCAACATGAAAACAAACAAGAAGGAGCATATAACAAGTGTTAGATATATTTCCTTACCCAAATCATCTCCTTTGGAATGGAATATCCAAGGAATATTTCCTAGTAAGCTAATGCTCCAAATGATTATAAGTAATCTGTTGCAATTTCGTTTTGTACGCAATGACAATGCCCTCATGGGATGAACCAGTGCAAGGTATCTGTCTAATGATATCAGGACGAGTATGTACGAACTCGTACAGGTGCATGCGTTCCTGATATAAACATAGATCGTATGCCATACGTATCCAATGGTCCCCGTCCACGTGGCCGCTTTTATAACTTCGAGGTGAACAACAAATACGATCATGATTAGATCCGATACTGCCAAACTCATTATCAGGATATAGGCAATACCTTTTTTCTCCTTGTTACGCAAAACAACAGCTAACGTTAGAATGTTGCCAACTAGGCCAATAACGGTAATTAGTCCATATACTATTGGCACACTTATGCTATAATACTTTCCATAGCCTTCTTCATAGTTTTCATACAACATTGAAGTTGTTGCCTTATCCGTAGAGCTGTCAAGAAAAAGAGTACCATTAACTGAATTGTCCAACAGTGTCACTGTGCTTTCCATTCTTGCCATTGCACACATCCCTTTTTCTGTGAAGAAAAATGATGCCAACTGTATAAAGATACTTTGCATACATACACCATTTACCATATTTAATCGCTTATTTCATATTTAAGAAGACAATAATAATAATAATAATATAATAATAATAATAATAATAATAATAATAATAATAATAATAATAATAATAATAATCTTTATTCTGTAACGTATGTCACAGGCCATAATTACATAGATGGATGAAAATATGGTGTAAGTCCAAATATTCCGTGCTTTCTTTATTGTCTTCATACAACATTAAAGGTGTAGGGTTATCCGTAGAGCTCTCCATTCTTGTCATCGCACACAAACCTTTTTCTATCAAGAAAAATGATGAAAACTGTATAAAGATACTTTACACACAGTCTCCATTTACCATATGTAATCGCTTTTTTAACATTTTAAATAATAATAATAATAATAATAATAATAATAATAATAATAATAATAACCTTCATTCTTGTCAAGTAGGCCATCAGCCCAAATTACATATATGCATGAAAATATGGTACCACCATGGTATTCTCTAGCTTTTAAAGCTTTTGATAGATAAAGAGAAAAAATATGTAAGAGATTAATATTATTATTAATTCACTGCAAATACTTATTGAACTTGATGTAAGTTGCCTTACAGTAAATGTTCGAAGGTAAATGAGCTTTTTCAAATTATTGTAATTGGGACATTTAATATCGAAGCAAAACTCGTCTTCTATATCTGCACAAAAAGGACACAGTCTATCAACATAGAGGATATTTTAAAATCTACATATTGTTACACGCAAAGGGTCTCACAACCGAGCGAATCAAACAACTCATGCGTGAGTTTGGCTGGAGGTAAATGTTTCCACTATTTACATGCACATCAAGACATCAGTCGTTGTCAGCTGAAGGGTTCTTAAATGCGCAAGTACCACAAATGATTTTCTTCTAATCCCCTAATAACCACACACACACGAGGCACTAATTTCACACTTGCATGTTTTTTCTTTCTTCACATTTGTATGACCCTTCAGTACACGTTTCCAAGCCGCATATTGGTATTTCACAATATGCATCACCAAACACGATCCAAACACCTAATACAAGAATTATTCCTATTTCAATTTACTAAACAGGATTACATGAAAATATCCCGAGAATTCCTTATCTTAAGAAATTATGGCGGATCCATTTTTCGAAGCTAACCCATGCAACCATAAAATCTCGTGAATACTTTACATTATGACGTCTGCTCCTAGAAATTGGCTAATTACTCAGGTTGAGAAATATCTTCCAAACAGCGACTCCCCATAATCAACAAATAATCACTAAAATCTAACAAAACAGAGAAGGAAGTACAAATAGCACATACCCTAGATTTACTAAAATATACATGTGTATTTACCATCTTTGGGAAGTTTCCATTTTTCTGAACATACATAGTAAGCAAACACTATATGAAGAATTTAAACAATCTATATTGACAACTGATGTCGTTTCTGGTCCTGTTATAAAATCGTAACTTATACATTGAATTTAAATCTCAATTCAGTTAATGTATAAAAAATATATTTATATCGTTGTTTAAATATAATTTTGTATCCCCAAACATCTTCAATTCCGTGTGAAAACAATAGATTTTTAACTTGATTTTTTTTTCTCCAACATTCACAGTGCCCGCCCCGTTGACTATAATTTTGTTTTTGAATCTATCGTTATTCATCTATAATATTCTGAACCGCAACCTAAGTAGTCTACGGTATCTTACTACTTGCATTGGCATTCGACCTAAAAATTCATTGTTCATTTGGTGTAAAATATTTGGAATAGCGTTTCTGTAGATGATTTGTCAAAACCATATAATCTGGTCTTCAGATCATAGAGTGACTTTGCTGCTTGTGAAACATATACCACGAGTTTTAAGAAGAATATACGGAAGCAACAAAATAAGATGACGTCGATATCAGGCTATCACTTAAACGTCAACTGTCATATTCTCTCCAATATCCTCCTTTCCGAAAAACTATGATTTTAGTCTTCTCTAGGTTTCTTTTTATGTTGCAGTATTCTTTTGATGTACTTCGTTCTTTGATGCTAAATAGCAGTTTTGGCAAGGCCGCGACGTTATCTGCATATTGCAGTGCAAATAATTGATCATATTCTAATGTTATACCACTTTGCTGGTCAGAAATGTGTGTCTTCAAGTCATCTAAAAATACTGAAAATAAAACGGTGATCCATCAGAACCTTGCCTTACACCGACCGGACAGTTAATTGTTTATGTTAAGCCATTGGCGTTTTCACACAAGCTTTAACACTGCATGTATCACATTAAATATGACAAGCATTGGTAGTGGGCAATGGTGGAGGGGCACAGTGAAATCTTTTAAGGTCAATTATTTAGGTCACTTTTTAAAAACCATGTGTTTTAAATTTTGATGGTCAGTTTTTGGGGGGTCAATTTTTATGGTCAATTTGTTGGGTGAGTTTATATAATAACATTTTTATGGACAATTTTGGGGGTCAATTTTTGTAGTTATACAATTTTTGGGGTCAATTTTCGGGGCAATGTTTGGGGACAATTTTTTAGAAGAAATGTTTTTGGCACATTTTTCGATATAATTTGGGGTCAATTTTTGAGACATTATTTATGGAGATTTTAAAAACTCTGTATTTAAAATTTTTAAAAACAATATAATTGAAAAATGAGTTGAGTATTTCTGAAAGTAAAAAGATAGTATTTTTGAAGGTTCATACAAGCAAATTGTTAAAACTAATCTCTCCAAATGCGTACAAAATGGGTATCTTAAGGTGAATTTAGGGCGAAACTACATTTTTTACGAAACTTACATTTTTGATGGTAAGAACGAATAAACGATGGTGTTAAATAGATGATTTAATGAAGAAAAATTAAAATAGATTGATTCACATTTATTTGGGAATATCTTTATGTATGTATGCTAATGCATCTGGCAAAATATATTTTTCTGTGTCAAGGGGAGAGAGACTAGTTTTAAGCATTTTGTATAATCGCATGTTATGTTTGTCACTTTTAATATTATACATGATATGTTTTATTTCAACTGGATTAGTTAATGTTTTTCTGAGTCATCAGCAATTTTATTAATGTCATCTCGAAATTTGTCAAGTGATAGATATTGAAATCCCAAAATTGGTAATTGTTGTATCATTGCCTATTCATATCAATTGTCGGAATACATTATACATTTACCATGTTGTATCCTTATCGGGATGATAATCATCACATAATTCATTATTAGCTTTTGCATATCGTAATGATACCGTCGAAATACTTCCTCTTAATTCCTTTGTTACGACTCTATGGTCTAAGAAAAATGTAACAGAAAGAAAGTGAAACCAACAAATCAAGTAAAAAATCAACAAGCAATTTATTACTAGATAATTAAAATGAAAAATCAAAAAGTCACTTACAGTAATGTGTTTATGTATCCTAATAATCCAATAAGAATGATTGTTCTAATCACAAGTTCTAAATATAGAATGTGTCCTTGAATGTTATTATGTGCTAATGGTCTCCAAAGTCCTGATGTACTAGAAATCTTGATGTGCTGAAGTCAAAATGAAGTAATCCAAAATCTCTGAATAAGTTCACATAAATTCCAAAATTGTCAATCAAAATCCAAAAGTTTATGAGCACTGTTATAATCCAATGAATAATTAAAATAATTCCTCTCTTAGAATTTGGAATGAATTTTCACAACTGTAATAGCTCTTTACAAGACTGATGGTAATGTGGAACTGCACAAAATGTCTACCAAACATGGTATATATAAAGATTGGTCACATGACAGAATGTTCTAGATTGGTCACATGACAGAATGTTCTAGAATGTGAGTCATCTTAATGGAATTCTAACTGTAAACAAAATCAACCTTGACCTTCAAATTGAGAAAACATATTGATCAAAACAACCTAATTCAAGGACACTAGTTATACATGTTTTTCCTAACAAACATAAAGATTTAAGCAAATATTAAAGTGAAGAAAAATTTATAACCTCCCAAAACACATATACAACATTATATAAACATCATACATAACACCTCCCGTCATAAAGAAAAAGAAAGATTTATATAATAAAGCTTTCTTTTGAATATACATCTAATACCACAATAACCAAAAATACATAAGAACATGTTTTATGATACTGGACTTAATTACATCAAGCAATATTACATTTCTAGGCACGTGAGAGTGCATCTGCAATCACATTGTCTTTTCCCCTGATGTGTTTAATGTCAATGTTATATTCTTGCAATATCAAACTCCATCTCAACAATCTCCGATTTTTATCTTTCATTTTGTTGATGAAAGTAAGGGGATTGTGATCACTGTACACAATAATTGGAGAAAGAGCTGAGGTAACATACACTTCAAAATGCTGTAAAGCCAATATCAAAGCCAAACATTCCTTCTCAATTGTGGAATAATTTTTCTGGTGCTTGTTTAGTTTTTTAGAAAAATAACACACAGGGTGATCCACACCACTTTTGTCTTCCTGAATCAATACTCCACCAACTCCTACATCACTTGCATCAACAGATAATTTAAATGATTGGCTAAAATTTGGTGCAGAAAGAACTGGTGCATTCTTAAGCATGGCCTTTAACTTGTCAAAAGATTCCTGACACTTGTCAGACCAACAAAATTTGGTTTTCTTACTCAATAAACTTGTCAAAGGTTCAGCAATTTTGGAAAAATTGGAACAAAATTTCCGATAATATCCAGCCATACCTAGAAATCACATCAGTTGCTTTTTACAAATTGGAACTTGAAATTCAGAGATAGCTTTGACCTTAGCTTCTATAGGTTTAACTTGACCTTGTCCCACAATATGTCCTAAAAATGTGACACAAGCATGGCAAAACTCACTTTTGCTCAAATTAATTGTCAGATTCGCATCACTGAGTCGATCGAAGAATTTTCGAATGGTTTCCAAATGATCTTCCCAGGTGTTGTTGTAGATAATGACGTCA
The DNA here is from genome assembly GCA_029931535.1 of Margaritifera margaritifera. Classification (NCBI taxonomy): domain Eukaryota; kingdom Metazoa; phylum Mollusca; class Bivalvia; order Unionida; family Margaritiferidae; genus Margaritifera; species Margaritifera margaritifera. The sequence continues at coordinate 6,171,046 of JAQPZY010001681.1, forward strand.
TCGATATAAGCGTCACAATTATCAAGACCAAATGTTATCATGTTCATCAGACGTTGAAACGTTGCAGGCGAATTTTTCATTCCAAACGGCATGACTTTATATTGATAAAGTCCATCTGGAGTTGCAAATGCTGAAATTTCTTTTGCCCTTTCCGTCAGTGGAATTTGCCAGAATCCTTTTAAAAGGTCAAACTTGGTGACATATTCCGCATTTCCAATTTTATCAATGCAATCGTCCATTCTTGGGATTGGAAATGAATCAGTTTTGGTGACACTGTTGACTTTTCTATAGTCAGTACACATACGGAATGTATTATCTGGCTTGGGAACAAGAATACATGGTGAACTCCAGTTACTTTTACTTGGTTCTATGAAATCATTCTCCAGTAGATACTGAATTTCTTTCTTCAAATAGTTCTGTTTGAGAGGATTCATCCTATAAGGATGCTGTTTCACAGGCGCAGAATCTACAATGTCAACGTCATGATAAATTTTTCTTGTTCGTGTTGGAACATCAGGAAACAAGTGCTCATAGTCATGTAATAGCTGTTTTAGTTCATTTCCTTCCTGTTGTTGTAGATGTGAAAGTTTCTGGTCTAGGTTGTTCAATATTTCTGAATTCCGAAGATTGGTTATACCAGAGTCACTATAGTCTGATCGTATTCCATCGTTGATATCTTCACTGTGTGGGACAGGTACAACTAAATTAACTGAATAATTAGCTGAGCTATCTCTGTCAAAATATTCCTTTAACAACATATTTATATGACAAAGTTGTTTCTGTTTCCGTCTCCCAGGAGTGTTAATGATATAATTTAAGTCATTTACTTTCTTTTCAACGGTATAAGGACCATAAAATTTAGCCTGAAGAGGATTCTGAGGTATGGGAAAGAGAGCCAGAACGTTGTCACCAGGTTTAAAACTCCTTTCCTGTGTATTTCTGTCATACCTTAATTTCATATTTGACTGAGTAGTGTGAAGATTAGTTCTTGCTACTTCACAGACCTTTGACAACTTGTATTTGAAATCAGAAACATAATCAAGAAGATTAATCTTTGCGTCTTCATTTGAAAGAAGTCTCTCTTTCAATAATTTCAATGGTCCACGGACAGTATGACCAAAAACTAGTTCAAAGGGACTAAAACCCAACGACTCTTGAACTGATTCCCTAACAGCAAACAACAACAAATGAACACCCTCATCCCAATCCTTTTCTGTATCAAAGCAATATGATCGAATCATATTCTTTAAAGTTTGATGAAATCTTTCCAAAGCACCTTGACTTTCAGGGTGATAGGCAGAAGATTGAAACTGTTGGATGCCTAATTCATGCATAACTTGTTGGAAAATTCCAGACATAAAATTTGACCCTTGATCTGACTGGACAGATTTGGGAAGGTCAACAAGTGTAAAAAACTTCACCAAAGCTTTCACAATAGTTTTAGTTTTTATATTTCTCAGAGGAATTGCCTCTGGAAATCTTGTAGATGCACACATGATGGTCAACAAGTATTGGTTGCCTAACTTGGTTTTAGGTAAAGGACCAACACAGTCTACCATTATTCTACTAAATGGTTCATCAAATGCAGGAATAGGTTGCAGATGAGCCTTAGGTATCTTCTGATTGGGTTTTCCTACCATTTGACAAGTGTGACAAGATCTGCAGTATTTAGAAACATCACTTTTGAGTTTCGGCCAATAAAAATGATTCAAGATCTTGTGATAAGTCTTACGGACTCCTAAATGACCAGCCAAAGGAGTTTCATGGGCTAAATTAAGAATTTCCTGTCGATATGACTTAGGAACAACAATTTGATAGCTCACTGACCACTCGTCACCAGCGGGTACATCAGGTGGTCTCCATTTCCTCATAAGAACCCCATTTTTCACAAAGTAACACACTGGAACTTGTGTGGCTTCAGTTTCACTAATAGCCCTCTGAAACAAACAAGATATCTCGGGATCTTGCTCCTGTTCAACGACAAGAGATTGTCGTTTGTCATCCTGAGTAGGACAAAGAGAATGAGTTGCCAAAAGAGGATCACTGTGATCAATACCATTTGATTGATCAATACCTGAGGAAAAGGTGACCTCATCAAAAAACTGACCAATACATGTGTCAGCTAAAGGAATAATATCCTGATCAACATCAATCTCAAGAGCTCTTTTTGCCATAGCTCTAGTAACTGCACAAGCAGGGTACAAATCAGGGATTTCAGTTTCGACAGGATCAACTTTCTGATCCAAACAAGGCTTGTCAGTTACAAGTGGATTAACCACAACCTTATCTCCAGCTAGGTCATTGCCTAGTAATAAATGAACACCCTCTATGGGTAAAGAAGTCACTGCCCCAACAGTCACAGGTCCAGAAACTAAGTCTGATGCCAAATTTACACAATGGAGAGGAACATTTACAAAGCCGCACTCAACTCCCTGAACAAGAACACTTTCACTTGAAGAAGACTCCTCAGACAAAGGCAAAGTACCTGATAATAAAAGACTCTGAGAAGCTCCAGTGTCCCTTAATATTTTAATTGGGATAGGTTTGGCAGAATCACCAATAAGTGATATAGAACCTTCTGACATGAATGGTTCATAAGCCTCTAAAATAGAATCAGACTGGGATTTGTTTGACCCAACAAATGTATTGCTTTCAATACAAGACCGTGACCTTGACCTCGTAGAAATAAGAGCATTTGGAAAAGCTCTGTCTTTTCTCTGTTGCTTATTTTTCAACTTGAAGCAATCAGAAATAACGTGCCCTTTCGTTTTACAATAAGTGCACGTAGGAAGAGATAAGGATTTCTGATCAGTCTTATCAGATGTTTGATTCCTAACAGTTGTGCTGTTGTGAAATTTGGAAGTACTCGAATGAGATTGAAATGGTTTTTTACCAGAAAACTGCTGAGAGGACGACTTATTGCCAAATGAAATTTTGTGAGTCAAGGAATAATCATCAGCCATACGAGCAGCATTTTCCAAAGTTTCCACTTTCTGCTCGTCAAGATAGGTTTTAACATCACTATGGATGCACCTCTTGAACTCTTCAATTAATACGAGCTGTCTGAGGTTATCATAAGCTTGATCAACTTTCTTGGCTGAGCACCACCTATCAAATAGTTGTTCTTTATCCCTTGCAAATTCGACATGAGTTTGTCCAGTTTCTTTTCTACAATTCCTAAACCTTTGTCGATATGCCTCTGGTACCAACTCATAAGCTTTCAAGATGTACTCCTTAACCAAATCATAATCAGTGCTTTGTTGTACTGACAGTGAAGTGTAGACTTCACGAGCTTTGCCAATAAGTACACTTTGTAATAACAAAGTCCAATGCTCTCTGGGCCATTTCAAGTTTTCAGCTATTTTCTCGAAATGAAGAAAGTATTTATCTACTTCTTTTTCCTGAAAAGGGGGGTACTAACCTAATATATCTAGTAACATCAAAACCTGAACTTGTGTTTAAAGGAGTGGAGTGTGCTCTGTTTGCCAGTTCTAATTCTCTTAATTTAAATTGCATTTCCCTTTCTTCTCTTTGCATCTGCATTTGCCTCTCTTCTTTCTCTCTCTCCATCTGTATCTGCATTTGTCTCTCTTCTTTCTCTCTCTCCAACTGCCTCTCTTCTTTTTCTCTCTCCCTCTGCCTCTCTTCTTTCTGCATTTGGATCTGCCTCTCTTCTTTCTGCATTTGGATCTGCCTCTCTTCTTTCTGCATTTGGATCTGCCTCTCTTCTTTCTCTCTCTCTCTCTGAATCTGAAGCTTTGCCAATTCTAAATCAATCTGTTTCTTTAACTCTAATTCCCTTAATTTCCTGTCAGAACCAGATACAGGCTTTCTCTTCAAACTTAAAGCACTGCTATCAAAAATTCCCTTTCCTACTAAATACTGAATCAAAATAATCTTTATCTCCTGTTTTGTCAATGATACTTTTGCCTCAGATAGACTGTATTTTCTGGCAAGCTCGAGCAACTCATCCTTTCTCATGCACTCTAACCCCTCCTGGGTAGGTTTTGAAATGAAATTCTGAACATTAGATGCCATTGTAAATGCTTGTTGGTTTTACACAAAACAAATTTCTCTATTTAAAATCTTTGCCAAAGACAAAAAAAATTCAGAGACAAAATCAATATGAATTTCAAAGATAAATTTAATATCTCTAATATGCTTTAATGAAATTCAGATCCCGGAACGGCCCCCAATTTCTGTTACGACTCTATGGTCTAAGAAAAATGTAACAGAAAGAAAGTGAAACCAACAAATCAAGTAAAAAATCAACAAGCAATTTATTACTAGATAATTAAAATGAAAAATCAAAAAGTCACTTACAGTAATGTGTTTATGTATCCTAATAATCCAATAAGAATGATTGTTCTAATCACAAGTTCTAAATATAGAATGTGTCCTTGAATGTTATTATGTGCTAATGGTCTCCAAAGTCCTGATGTACTAGAAATCTTGATGTGCTGAAGTCAAAATGAAGTAATCCAAAATCTCTGAATAAGTTCACATAAATTCCAAAATTGTCAATCAAAATCCAAAAGTTTATGAGCACTGTTATAATCCAATGAATAATTAAAATAATTCCTCTCTTAGAATTTGGAATGAATTTTCACAACTGTAATAGCTCTTTACAAGACTGATGGTAATGTGGAACTGCACAAAATGTCTACCAAACATGGTATATATAAAGATTGGTCACATGACAGAATGTTCTAGATTGGTCACATGACAGAATGTTCTAGAATGTGAGTCATCTTAATGGAATTCTAACTGTAAACAAAATCAACCTTGACCTTCAAATTGAGAAAACATATTGATCAAAACAACCTAATTCAAGGACACTAGTTATACATGTTTTTCCTAACAAACATAAAGATTTAAGCAAATATTAAAGTGAAGAAAAATTTATAACCTCCCAAAACACATATACAACATTATATAAACATCATACATAACACCTTTTCAATAAATAAATCCATGTCAATATCTGTTAATAATTCTATTTCAACTTTTGTTAATTTTAATAATGCATTACGTGCCATTCCTGGAGATGAAAAGTAATAGACTGGGTATAATTTATAGTCTTTCATAGCCATATCTTTAAAATTGTCAAAGACATCAGCTAACAACAATACATCAGTTTCTAAATATAAGTCATGATATTCACCAAGATTTTGCATTTTGCATGTTTCCCATGCATTTTGTACATAAGCATACTCTGCATGTTTCCCATGCATTTTGTACATAAGCATACTCTGCATGTTTCCCATGCATTTTGTACATAAGCATACTCTGCATGTTTCCCATGCATTTTGTACATAAGCATACTCTGCATGTTTCCCATGCATTTTGTACATAAGCATACTCTGCATGTTTCCCATGCATTTTGTACATAAGCATACTCTGCATGTTTCCCATGCATTTTGTACATAAGCATACTCTTCATGTTTCCCATGCATTTTGTACATAAGCATACTCTTCATGTTTCCCATGCATTTTGTACAGAAGCATACTCTTCATGTTTCTCATGCATTTTGTACATAAGCATACTCTTCATGTTTCCCATGCATTTTGTACATAAGCATACTCTTCATGTTTCCCATGCATTTTGTACATAAGCATACTCTTCATGTTTCCCATGCATTTTGTACATAAGCATACTCTTCATGTTTCCCATGCATTTTGTACATAAGCATACTCTTCATGTTTCCCATGCATTTTGTACATAAGCATACTCTTCATGTTTCCCATGCATTTTGTACATAAGCATACTCTTCATCGTTATAGGAGATTGATACAATAATGAGTAGAATGCCTATTTTTCGTGTAGTTTTGTGCCATTAAATTGTTTACAACTATCAATATAATCATATGGTTAATCTGGATCAGTAAACTGAATTGTTATCTTAAAATTTGCAACATATTTTATTTTATCTTAATCAGTAAACTGAATTGTTATCTTAAAATCTGCTTTTGCTAAATTAGACGCTAATTTCTCCAGACTACTATTAAGAAGTTGTAGGGAATCAGTAAATTGTAACTGACCAATCGAAAAAGACATGTACCTTTCCATAGAATTAGAAAATGAGGTTATCTGACTACGTAATTCTCTTTTTTCAGTACATTCTATTATTAAATGACCAATCCTCGCAGATTATGAAAGGCTACTGGTATTTTGGTTTGCAATGGAGATTTGTAAGTTGTAAATTACATTTATGGTGTGTTGCAACAAAAACTTTACCAGTAATATGAAAATAATATATAGCCTTATCATCATCTACTTTTTGATTATACATATGGCAATCTGTTGCATTTTGATTATACATATGGCAATCTGTTGCATTTTGATTATACATATGGCAATCTGTTGCATTTTGATTATGCATATGGCAATCTGTTGCATTTTGATTATGCATATGGCAATCTGTTGCATTTTGATTATACATATGGCAATCTGTTGCATTTTGATTATACATATGGCAATCTGTTGCATTTTGATTATACATATGGCAATCTGTTGCATTTTGATTATACATATGGCAATCTGTTGCATTTTGATTATACATATGGCAATCTGTTGCATTTTGATTATACATATGGCAATCTGTTGCATTTTGATTATACATATGGCAATCTGTTGCATTTTGATTATACATATGGCAATCTGTTGCATTTTGATTATACATATGGCAAACTGTTGCATTTTGATTATACATATGGCAATCTGTTGCATTTTGATTATACATATGGCAATCTGTTGCAAATTCAACGTTAAATTTGTCTTCAGTTGTCATTTTAAGTTTAGTTGGATTTTTGAAAATGTTTTTTACTTCATCGTGTAATTTATCCAGGAATTTAAAACAGCACATGGGCCACAATATAATCCATGCTTCATACGTTTACCGTCATATCTCACAGTAACATATGAAATGCCAGATGGCGGCTGATTTGTAACTTATCTGATATTATCAACCTTTTTTATGCTAACCTTTTGATGTAATGTTTCAATATCAGGATAAATTTTAAATGGAGTCTTGATCTGATTTTTATGATTTTGAGAAATTAGAATATTGTTTCCTTTTTCTGGTAAGACTATCTTTTATATACCTTTAATTCAATTCCTTCACAGTCAATACTATATTTTTTCCTAAAATTTCTCATCACGGAAAATATGTAAACATCTTCTACATATGTTTTTTTAAAAGCTGTATGCCTGGAAAATATGTAAACATCTTCTGCATATGTTTTTTTAAAAGCTGTATGCCTGGAAAATATGTAAACATCGTCTACATATGTTTTTTTAAAAGCTGTATACCTCCTGGCAAATATGCAAACATCTTCTACATATATGTTTTTTAAAGCTTTGTGCCTGCTACTACTGTATAATAACATAGAAGCATTTGTAATCAACACATAATGATTTTTTTCATCATCTAATATCAATTGTAAATGAATATTATTTTTTTCTGTTTTGTTTTTCTTTGGATATTCTCGTTGGATATTAGCTATCATTATCCCAACCAAACACATCAATGGCTATTCCATTATTCAATTTTTCAAATGTATCAATGTCATGTAATGAAAATTGGAATTTGATATTTCCCAAGTTCATTTTTATTGGAAAAGTCTTTATATTTTGATGCACGATCTAGATTACGTTTTGGGGGTATAATGTCTCTATCATTGATCCGTATATTAATACATCCCAGCTATTTTGGTAACTTTTCGGGCAACCTTTTACCTCTAATTGGTTTATATATTTATATTTTTATTCGAATAGATATAATTGTTTCAAGAATCCAACCAGACCACATCTGGGTAAAAATCTCAGCTTTATCTTCTAATCAGAGAATATTTAATTTAAACTAACTAGCATTTATATTATTCATTTTAAGTAGAGCTGCGGCTTTATTTGCAAAATATGCATCTATACTGTCCTGAAGGTCACTCAAAATCATCTTTCGTTGAAAATATATTTTTAATACAATCTTATATTTTAAAGCATTATTTATATGTCATTCTTAAAAATATGTTCAATTTTAGGCGAGTGATTATTAATGTTATTTAAAAAATCATTATTATTTGGAGTTGTTTTCATTTCGTGTACATCAGATTCATAATCAGAAAACAAATGTTTGACACTTTTTTAAGAACAAAAATAGGTTATAGTTTTAACATACCTATTCCATGTAGGTTCAGCTATATATTTGATATTTCGATATGACCATGATATTTACAAGGATGATCCAGTTGTATTATTTTCTTTTTAAACATTCTATCCCAACTTGGAGTGAATTGCTTATTTGGCAAAGATTCAACAAAAAATTTCTGAATATCACTAAAGTTTACGTTGCTCATATACATATATTGAACATGGAAATACAGATAATGTTAGCAAAATTTAAAATAAAAGTAGGTGCTGACAGAGAAAATGTAAAGGAATTTATCATGCAAAACACTAATGCACATTTATTTAAATTTCAAAATTATACCAAAAGGGGATTAAAATATTAAAAAATTTAAGAAAAGTAGATTTTTCACACAATAAAATTAGAGACGTTAACGCATTAGAATCATTGTCTAATTTAATTATAATAGTCATTGAACATAATAATATTGGAATCATGTATACAATTTCTTTCCTTTTTTACAAATGGTTAAAACATTAAGGTTTATCCACTAACAAAATAATATTCCCATCCAAAATTCGAAATTTACATAATCTCGAATATTTAAATCTTTGTCGTAACAATATAGAAAATATATATTTCAGGAAACTGAAGAGGTGTGTATTCTCAAATATTTGTTTTGGCACTCAATGGTATCAAACAAATGCATCCCAGAATTGATAGTATGGTTATTTTATGTACGTTGAATATCGAATACACATCAATCAGTAAGTTTCCTAGTATCATAATGAATTTAAACAACCTAAAACAAAGAAATAATTGTTCATGTGATGATTAAAATTAAAAAGATTTCAATAATAAGTTATCAACTCTGAATTTAATGTTTGCGGATTATTATAATATAACCAACTTACCAGAACAACCAGATAAGATAATATTTAATGAGTATATTATATAGATTAATATAATGAATTTATAGAATATTTTAGTTACATGCAAGTTATATATTAATAATCAAAATTTGTTTTCAAACTTTACATGTAGTTTTTTCAAACTAGATATAAATTTACAGATGCATTTAAATGATTATATATATATATATATATATATATATATATATATATATATATATATATATATGTGTGTATATATAAAAGTTAAGTGCAACATAAAAATATACAGAAATCACAATACAACAGAATTTAGCTGTCGAGAACCAAAAAAAAAACGCTAAAGTATTTACCTGACGAAATCAACTTATTAAGAAATTTAATAAAACTTGACCTTGCACACAATAAGATAATAATAATAACACCAATAATAATTTTAAAAGTATAATAGAACTATACCTGACAGCCAACACAATATAAATGATACCTGACAGCCAACACAATAGAAATTATACCTGACAGCCAACACAATAGAAATGATACTTGACAGCCAACACAATAGAAATGATACCTGACAGCCAACACAATAGAAATGATACCTGATGAAATTTGTCAGTTAAACTAACCTAAAAGAAATAACTGATACTAGCAGAAAAATAGAATTACCAGAAGAGTTGAATGATATCATAGAAAGCAATAACCAATAAGAAAGATGTTGTTTTTTTAATGTGCTTTTAAAAAGGGCTGAAGAAATATTATGTAATATGCTAAGGCTACAAATCTTACATGTGATGAGATAAATTATATTCTCTGTTTTGCAATTTCTGTTTTTGACCACGTATGTTCAATTTTTCGCTCGTCGATGTGCTAGAGAATGTGCTGGTCCCTATGATATGTTGACAGGTTCGGCACCATTTATCACCACAGGGACCACAGGGACCAGTTTTGCCAGGATGGTCTTGGCTTGTGATTGGCGTTTGCTTCGCTTTGACTAGGATGTCTTTGAGGTTTTTTGGTCTGGGGTAGGCTACCACTGGTTTTGTTCGGGAGTATAAACTTTAGTCTCTCACAAGATCCAGTGTTTCTGGTAGTTCAGGATAAATGGTATCTAATCAACCTTTTCCTTTTCTCTATATTTTAGTAGGTCAATGTGGTATGTTTTGTTGCCTCGGCTATCAGGTCTTCAGACCTTTTTTGGAATGTTTCATCCTCGGAGCAAATTCTGCGTATTCTCAGTGCCTGCCTATACGGGATGTTCGGAATACAATATTTTCGATGACAACTGGGTGGGAAAAGATATTGGTGTGTATCACTTGGTTTTGAGTAGACGTCTGAGTGGAGTTTGTTTTCTACCAGTCTGGTTGTTGTGTCCAGAAAAACGTGGTTTGAGTTGGAGACTTTGCCGTCACATTTATTGAAGCATGGAAGCTGTTTGCTTTTGATATGAAGTTATCCAGATTTTCTCTTTCATGTTGTCACTTCATTTCTATATCATCGATGAATCGTACCTACCGGTATGGTATAAGTTCCACTGATGCTAAAAATTGACCCTCTATTCTTCTCATTAAAATATTAGCATATGGCAGGGCCATGTTTGTACCCATTGCGGTTCCATTGATTTGGTGTAACTCCAGAAGTTTAAGAGAGGAAATGAGTAGACAGATCGTCTACAGTTCTTGTTTCCCATGCTTCCTTACACCCCTGGATCCCTTTACTGTGCGGTATATTAGTATACAGGGATGTTACATCTAAGAAAATAAGCATTGTATCTGGCGGTAATGGTTTGCTTGTTTTGCTATTTATGAGGTAATCTGTCGTGCTCTGAAGATAAGATGGCAATCTGTCGACATGTGGTCTCGTGAAATTATCCAGATATTCTGATATCCTCTCTGTGGGATGCCCGTTAGCGGAGATTATAGGTCTGCCCGGGTTTCCTTGTGTGTGGATTTTAGGTAGAAAATACAATCTTTCTGCTCAAGGGTTTCCTGGGCTTAAGTAGTCTTTGGTTTGCTGGTCTATGTGTCCGATTTGGTCATCAATAATATTTGTAATGGTTTTTGCATAGTCCAGTGTTGGATCTTTGTCAAGTTTTTGGTAGAACCTTGCGTCGCTTAATTGTCTATTTGCTTCATTTATGTAGTCTTCCCTGTTCATAACGACCAAAGCGGAGCCCTTATCTGCAGGCTTGATTATGATGTATGTTCTGTTTTTCAACGAATGAAGGATATCTTTATCTAGTTTGCTCAAGTTTGACTATCTGCTAGCATCGTTGATGTGTGTTAAAGTATCGTTTTCAGCTGAGGTGATGAAGGCTACTATATTTGAAATTGTGCTTTTTGGTGGCGTCCAACTACTTTTCTTACGGAACACGGCTAATATCTCCGTCTGATTAATTTTTTGGCTGCAGGGCAAAATGGGCCTTGAGTCTAAGAACAGTTGATTGCAACACTACCAAAAAATAGATTATCGCAAACTGCAGGCCATTATTCCAAAACAAATAATACATAAACTCCGGCAATAATACAACAAGCTCTTTCTCCACAACATTTACCAAACATTATAGCAGATATTGAGAAACATGATGTTCCATAACAGCTTAAGATTACTATAATTACCCCAAATATTTGAACACTGTAGGTGTAGATGCTCTGCAAGAAAAGGGCACTGTAGGTGTAGATGCCCTGCAAGAAAAGGGCACTGATATTATAAGAAAATTGTGAAGCCAGAATGGGGCAGCAATCATACATAAGAAGACGGAACTGACAGAAGAACTAACTAAAAACCTAAACTCATTAGATAGATACAAGGAACAAATAAGGCAGTTCAGTATTATAAACGTAATACTCCAGAACCCAAAAACAACAAAAACAGTCGAAGATGTGCCTAAGGTAAACAAAAATTTAAAAAAATACAAAAAAAAAAAAAAAGACGCCAAGGATGTGATTTGTGGTAGAGCATCAAGAACAAAAAAAAAAAAAAAATAAATAAATAAAGAAAAAAAATAAAATAAAATAAAAAAAATACATAAACAAAAAAAATTAAAAAGGATTGGAGATAGAATACGACTCGGATATTGAAAATAAATTACCCAGATCATATAAATTAATAACTAAATCATATTATGGTAAACTATACACTGATCCTCTAAACTTAAATCAATTTACACATCGATACCTATCATAACAATAAACGAGTGTTATCTAAAAAAACAGATTATGACCTGACTGACATAATATCCAATAGATTTAACACAAAAAGAACATACAAATGTTATTATATTTACTACAATGCAGTATATTTGGTGTATGTAGAGATATAAACAAAATTTTTCGTGGTGTTACACACCGCATAATTTTAGGTAGGAATCCACCCAAACAATATATCATGAAGGCGGTTGGTGCAGCTGCACCCGCTAAAGGTAAGTTTAATATTTCTCATATTAGCTCATGGATGCCAAAACTTGAATTATCTCTGTCAATGGCAAGTGATACTGAATCAAAATTGGTCAGCGGGTATGCCAAAAACATGTATTTTGAACCGATGAAAATATATAGACAATAATATTACGCAAGTGATACAACGTCAACATATAGAATAACAACAAATGCATCCGAACAACTTCCAAGGCATGTATTTACAGCTTTTAAAGCTACAGCAAGAAATGATAGCCAGGAACAAAAGAATAGGGTATTTGCAAATTTAAGATGAATACGTGTGCGAGTGAACTCTGCGCAACATCCAGAACGTACTTTACAATGTAATGTTTCAGCTGGAAATGAAAATTACACAAGAGCATATATAATGTTTCAAAAGGCTGTAAATAAATATTCAAACCTTGACACTGGTACAACTGTAAATAAATATTCAGACCTTGACACTGGTACAACTGTAAAAAAAAATTCAGACCTTGATACTGGTACAACTGTAAATAAATATTCAGACTTTGAAACTGGCACAAATGTAAATATATTTGATTATGCAACACTATACCCCATATTTCATTTTGATGTTAATATACATGATGAAAAGCTTGTAATGAGTGCCAGTGATATTGAGGTTATATAGGAGTTAGATGGTAATTTTCAATATGCCGGCACACATGCCTCATATCATTGTTATGCTGTTATATTAAGTGGCAGTTACCTATCATTAAACGTTATTAATTGCAAACTGCAATTTATTGTAATAATATGTAATATAATGCTTTATTCTAAAGTTAATGTGTCTCTTACAAATAAACAGAAAAAATATTGAAAAATGCTTATTCAAAACAAACCAGTTGAAATAATATTAAAATCACACCAAATCAAAACAGGACCTGACCAAATTGGCCTTACAATAACTCAATATGATTACTTTATGACTGCAAATGTAAGAAAAAAATCTTAATTTTGAACAAAGAGTATTAAACCCATAATAAAACAAGGTGGTTTTCGTCTTGCAGGTACTATAGCATTGCTAAAAATGGCTGCACCTTTTTATATTAAAAGCAGCGTTATCGGCATTAAGGCTAGCAGTCGCCACATGTGCAATATCCAGTGTAACACAAAAAGCAGTCACAGATTATGGTTTGTGAAAGAACAAAGTCTTCAAAACGATTATAATATATATATATATATATATATATATATATATATATATATATATATATATATATATATATATATATATATATATATTATATATATATGTGTGTGTGTGCGCGCCATATACAGAATTTGGATTAAAGCTAAATCTTCATAAAAAATAAAATGCAAGAATATGCATAGAAAAAACAATTACTTTCCATAGAACTTGAAAAAGACCAACTACATTGTTCAAACAAGCTTATGTTAACTAAAACGCGGTGTACATATAAAATTCTCAAAACCAGAATGAAAAAAATCGGCGGAATAATTCCATTAATATCTCTGCTTGTTGGAGCCGCTGGCTCTCGTTTGGCTGGTTTGTTCGGTAAAATGTTTGGTGGGAGGGATTTAACGCTTCTTGGAACAGGAGGTCGTGGTAATAAAGGTAGAGGTCTATTTTAACAGGGAACAGGAGGTCGTGGTAATAAAGGTGGGGGTCTTTTTTTTCCAGGGATGTGGTACACATTGTGTCGCTGTTGACAATAATCCTAAGAGCCATGAAATCAAATATTTTGATTCATTTAGGTTGCCCCCATTTAATATTGTCAAAAATATATGATGGGTAGTAAAAACATTTTTATTTATAATTCATCAAAGATACACCATGCTGATAGTTTCATGTATGGTTATTATTGTGCGTATTATATCATGCACATATACCATGCAAGAAAGCAATAGGTATATTATTTGATTTCAAACAACAGGCAAGTATTTTTAATGAGCGCTTGATAAAACAATATGCAAATTTAATAGAACATAATTATATAATACATGCTATCATATTGTCTGAAGTGCAAAAAAAAAAAATTATACAAAAAGTAAGGTTATTCGCCATACACAAATAATACAAGAGCTATGATGGGGACATGTTCAATATGTTGAACAAGGAAAAACACATTTTTGAGCCATATGCTCCGATCTGAAACTAAAACAGGGAGTCCATATGTAGAGGTAATATTCGTCCCAGACTTTTACCATTATTAGCCAAAAAAAGGATTTACATTACACTCGTATAATTATTGTTACCTTGGAAATCCCTTATCAAATGGCCCAGCCTAAAATACATTACATGCCATATGTTAAAGTAGTTGTACACATAAATCACAATCTGCTAAGATAATGCTTGAGGCATTAGATAGCCTAACTGGTAAAACAATATCAGAAAAAGCATCAAAACATTCGTTGTTAAACGAGTCAGAAGATTAAACATAGACTGGGACTGGGCAATAAAAAAATAAGAAGAAGCGCTGATGTGGACGACACAATTAACTGAAGAATTATATAAGCCTGAAAGAATAAAGTTCAGCGCCGAATGATCACAGATAAAATAGATTCAATTTGGTCTGCTGATTTGGTTCACATGCAGCAGTTTAGTAAGTAACTGTAAGTGATACGTTCAGTAAATATGCATGGACAATACCACGTCAGAATAACACTGGAATTAGTATAACAAATGCTTTCCAACAAAATATAAACACATGAAAACCAGCAACGTTTTGGGTTTGAACAGGTAACAGACTTTTATACTAAAACCTTGAAGAAATGGTTCAGAGATAATAATATTGAAATGTATCATACATTTAATGAGGGTGATGCTGTAGACGTTGAAGGTTTCAACCAAACTCTCAAAGAAATTAGGTGGATATTTTTTTACGACAAATAGTATATATATAAATATTTAGATGTTTCATCAAAATTAATATAGAAATATAATACTACAAAATACAAAAGCATTGAAATGACACCTACACAGGCTTGTAAATGAAAACAAATGATGAAATTGTTTATAAAAATCTTTATGGTGATAGTGATTGTTCTGGGGAAAAAAACACTCAAAATTTAATATAGGTGAGATGTTTAGAATATCTATAAAAAAAGAAGAAAACCAAATAAAAAACCATACATTTAAAAAAGTTAGACTCAAAATTATAAAAAATAAATTTGTTTAATAATTAATATCAGATTTACAAATCCAACTGTTTCAGAAATAGAAGAGATTGAAAGGTGAAGAAAAAATCGATGGCACATTTTATGAGTCTGAATTACAAGAAACAACTCGGGAGATCTTTAGAATTTTAAAGATATTAAAACGTAGTCAGAAGAAAAACAGCACCAGAGAAATGGAAACGTTATGGATCTAAATTTAACACATGGGTACCATTTTCTGATATATAAAATATTTAATATCTTTTTATTAATTTTTAATTTTTTAAAATTTATTTTATAACTTAAAATAAATTTATTTTGTTTACTAAACAAAAAACATTTTTGTTCTTGTTTGGAGCAATTAACTTAAATAATTTGGTTGTATTTACCTTCAAAAACACTATATTTTTTCTTCCTTATCAATACCTTTCTCATTTTACAATCCAATTTACAATCAAAATGGACACATAAAACAACATTTCTATTCTTTATTACTCTATTTAATATTTTCTATATTCAATAACATTTACTTTAAAACTTTAAAATATATAGTTTTTCAAACTTTCAAATATATAGTTTTTCAAAATTCTATAAATATTGTCCCGAAAATTGACCACAAAAATTTCAACCACCACAAAAGTTTACCATCAACATTTTAGATATATAGTTTTTTAAATGGGCCTTAAGAATGGACCTTAAAAGTTTAACTTACACATTTTCCTTAAAACTTGACCTTAATAATTGCCACTGTGCTTCTACTCGAACTGTCCTTACTACTAGCATTTTACTGCATAGATTTTCATTTATTTATTTAGGGAAAAGTAAGCTCCGATCACTATGGTCCAATTCTTTCTAATAATCAACAAAAAGATCATAAAATCTACCTCTTTGTTTCCTCAAATATTTACATGGCGTGCTTAGAATAAATATTTTTTTCTTAGTTGAGCATTCATATTTTAATCCAGCTTGTTCTTCACCAAGAATATAATTTGCATTGACCCAGTTAGCTAATCTTTCATTTAGAAAAGAACTAGATATTTTGCTGAGGACTGGAAAAGGTTAATCATTTTATGATTTTTGGGCATATTTATATTCCCATTTTCTGTGAAATTGGTGCGATAACAGCTTTTGAGCAGCAGTTCAGAACGTATATGAGATAAAACAAGTATTTTGAAAATAGACACTAAAACAGGTATCGTGATATTTCTTGTTGCTTTAAAAAATCATTCGAAAGGTCATCAATACCACCAGATTTTACACTTTTTATAACGTTTGGTACTTTTTTAGTTATATTACCGTCTAAATTTTTAACGGAGAATGTCAGTTGTTTCGTTTGACCTGAAATTTGTATTCATCTAATAATGTATATCTTATAATTTTGATAAGTACTGGTGCCATGCTGTGCGATTTATTTATCCACACAACGTGGTATTGGACATTTTAAAAGCCGGAAACGTTTCTAATCTTTCTTGAATGGCGCTTGTTCAAGACTGGATTTTTTCTTTGTGTTGTACAAGTTACATTAATGTTACGTTTTTGTACATATCTATATGGTACTTGTATAAAGTCATGTTATCCATCGTATTATTATTGCTGTAGTTTCTAAGTGTATCAAGTGTGTGGTGATTACATTATACCAGGAGTGTTTGTTGACCGAAACCCGATCACATCGTTTATTGATATTAGTTTCATCTACCCTCATCGTCTGTATTGATTCACAAAAACTCTACATAAGATATTTTAAGGCAGTGTCGATTTGTTTATGCTCCAACATTATGAGTATAGTATGAGATATTTCTAAAAGTGGAGAGCTAAGGTTTTGGACAAACATATTTCTTTGTGTTTCATATCAAATATATCTAACTCATTGGAGTAATAAATATTTCAATGGAATCTGCTGGACCCAAATGAAATATTATTAGTCGGTGAATGGATGATTCTCAATGATATTATTACCATCAAATACAGTCAGGTTCTGTGGAGGAATAAGCATTAAAATCATCAATAATAAATTTGTGATTTGGATACAAAACTATTTATTGAGCCAATTCGTTTTCAATATTGATAAACACGATGTCTTCTGCATGTACTGACAAGTATTCGGGTGATATATGTTCTACACCAAAAATTAAGTCCAGCTGAAGGGTTTGTACATTGATGGAAAATTTCAGCCAAAGATATTTTCGTATTTGCTCTCAAGCTGATAAATGCTGCACGTAAGCATTACTTGTTCTTTTTCTTTCACATACACAGCAATACCTCCAGTATATCACGCTGTGTATTAAAGTATTTATCACATACACAGCAATATCTCCAGTATATCACGCTGTGTATTAAAGTATTTATCACATGCACAGCAATACGATCAGTATATCACGCTGTGTATTAAAGTATTTATCACATACACAGCAATACCTCCAGTATATCACGCTATGTATTAAAGTATTTATCACATGCACAGCAATACGATCAGTATATCACGCTGTGTATTAAAGTATTTATCACAAACACAGCAATATCTCCAGTATATCACGCTGTGTATTAAAGTATTTATCACATACACAGCAATACCTCCAGTATATCACGCTGTGTATTAAGTATTTATCACATACACAGCAATACCTCCAGTATATCACGCTGTGTATTAAAGTATTTATCACATACACAGCAATACCTCCAGTATATCACGCTGTGTATTAAAATATTTATCACATACACAGCAATACCTCCAGTATATCACGCTGTGTATTAAGTATTTATCACATACACAGCAATACCTCCATTATATCACTCTGTGTATTAAAGTATTTATCACATACACAACAATACCTCCAGTATATCACGCTGTGTATTAAAGTATTTATCACATACACAACAATACCTCCACTATATCACACTGTGTATTAAAGTATTTATCTCTGACACTTATGAGACTCATGAAACCATTTATATTTAATAATTGCAGGCCTCAGACTCTGTTTCGAGCGTAGACGGTCAATTTCAGTTTCGAGTCATCTAAATCCAAGTCTGCTGTATGCTGCGTTTTCAAGACCTCGATGGGAGTCTTAGTGAGTGTATCGGAAGTCCCAATGAAAGATAATATCTGTATTTATAAAGCTCCGAAGAACAAATATAGAAATCGTTCCAAATACTCTATAGAAATCTCATTGTGAATATTTTGCATTACTATACTACATGAGAATTTCTTAGAAAATGTAAAACATTATAATACCGACTATATTTGATTACATATTTAGCATTCAGCACTACAGGCTTGAATTTGTACGTTTTATCATCAAGTTTATTACTGTGTCAAAAAGGTGAGGAACTGATTCGGGCTGCGCATGCATTTTGTATTTTGCTGAAGGACCTCATGGATTGTAAATCATAACGGCTCTCAATAGTGCTTAGCTTTTATAAGTTCTGATTTCAAAAACTATTTTCCTCGCGCTGACATGAACATTTGGTAGTTACATAAAATTATGTACAAAAATCAGTGTCTCATTGAGTGATGACTCTTAAAAGTTAAATTAATGTTTCATCACAATCCTTGAAGTTAAACTAAAACAAAAATACAATTAATGTATATCTAACGGTTGCATAATAGAGATTAACTTTGTCCTCTGGAGGAAACTTCAGGTTTTATGGTATGTTGTTCACATGTTTGCAAAATGAGATTCCAGGTTCAAAGAACGTTATTTACTAACTTTGAGACAACGGCGATAAAAAGGTAATAATAAATAAAACTTTCTTAGAGTTGAAATTTTATGAAACTCTATGGCAGCAGAATTTGATACCACCATGCGAGTACTTTTCTTTTCTAAAATAAAGTTTATGAAAAAGCATAGTAAACTGGAACAAAACAACTCTCTAAAGAATGCTTCGATTATATTTAGCGCAAAATAGCAGGAGTACAGAAGTTATTAAAGAAAAAGAAAAAGAAAGCAAGATGGAGTGAAGAGAAAGGAATAAAGATGTATTGATTCACGTCAAAGTCCGTTTTAATTGCTAATAGTTTTGAATTTACAACATCCGTAGCACACAAATATCCTCTTAATTATTCTTTTTGTTGATCAGTAAACAATCTATCAACATTTTCTTCTCGAGTCATAGATCTTTCTAGGTCATTTTTTAGCTCTTGGGCTTGATTCCTAATATCAATATTTCCTTATTTAAATTCTTATATATTTCTACTATATCATTTGAAGATTTTTAAAAAAAAGTTCTTTCGGCAACACTGTCTTTGAAAGCAATCATTTCTATTGGAATTATATCGGCTTTAACCCATATGTTTCCTTTTCTTTTCCACCTATAGAATTCAGAAACTTTCTTTCGCTTTTACTATTTATAGTGTTACATGATAAAACTTTTGTCGTTTATCAATCGGAGAAAATTGAATATTAAGATCACCAATTATTTTGTAATACAATGTTTTATTTATAAGTTTCAAATTATGGTTATTTAATATATACTCTTCTTCACTTAGAGGTATCAAAATTAAACTAAATTTAATAAAATTTATATTAATAAATGGCCAGCAAAACGAACAACATAACTAACACTATTTACCATGCTGCATTAAAGTCAACTCTTACAGTATGTTACAGTATGCTTTTGAAGGGGATATTTAATTTCAAAATAGATTCCCCATTTAACTAGGGTATTGAAGAAGTGCTAAAACTGGCTATTCCAAATTCTTTGGGCCAGTTTCCAATTGACTATCTAAAAGCACAAAATAAACTACCAGAAAAACTGATAAAGTAGTTACATGGAAGATAAATTACCTAACGACCAAGCAATTCATTTTACGTTCATGAAAATTAATGAAATCAAGAATTATTTAGTCAAAGAGATGGAACATTATAAAGGTGTAAGAAAAAAAGTATGAAGCAGTATAAAAGATTTTAAACTTTATAGATGCTGGTATGGCAAGTGTTTATAGTTAAATAGGTATTATAGCTTCTAGTTGAGGAGTTGTGGGGGCCTGTACCATAGAACTTATTATGTGTATATCTTTATACTGTTTGTAGCAACGTTACTAGGGTTTGTTGAAAAAGTTTAAAAGACAAACTAGTATACAATAAAGTTTTGAAACACGCTAAGATTGTAACCTATGCTATAACTAAGTTGAATACTATTGA
Source organism: Margaritifera margaritifera (assembly GCA_029931535.1). Classification (NCBI taxonomy): domain Eukaryota; kingdom Metazoa; phylum Mollusca; class Bivalvia; order Unionida; family Margaritiferidae; genus Margaritifera; species Margaritifera margaritifera. The sequence continues at coordinate 6,191,757 of JAQPZY010001681.1, forward strand.
TGAAATGTTTAGTAAAAGAATAAGCGATAAAGAAATAAGTCACGACGAATTAAATATTATATTTAATGAATACAAAATCATTGGGACGTCTTAATCAGGGTTCTTTTCCAGTCACTTAAATACTGAAGCCAAGATATATTACTGCGGAAGGACAGACTGAGAAAGAAATATATGTTTCAAATGTTAATTTATAAATGAGATAGTAAATTACACATTTAGTTACACATAATATATTGTGTGGATGGTTATTATAATATTTCAAATGATCAAAAACAATATATTCTACAATATAGCCGATAAGAACGAAATCAAGACAATATTAATACCTGACGGTTTCTATAATCCTGGAATTTTCATGAACAAAAGTCACAGAGGGAATAGCCGCTAAAGGCGATAAAGTAGAAAGCATAGGTATTGAACGTCAGGGACATAATTCTTCAGTTTTAGGAACTTTCTCGGTAAGTTAGATCATAGTAAAACTGATGCAGAGAGAGAAAGACATGATTAAACGCATGACGGATTGCAGAAGAAAATAGCGAGTTCGATGAAAACAGTGCAAATACACTTGATTACATAAGTGAAAAGTTAAGAAAGCAAGGTTTGTTTAGTTAGTATTTGTATTATTCGGATAACGTTTGTGTTCTATATTCTACTACTCATCCAGACGACACTTTAGACCTAGTGATTTTTACCAACCGTCTGATGAACAGATATCTCATGAGTCTGTTTTTATTGCAGCTATAACGTGTGTTAGTGTTTATATTTCTTTTATATAAAAATATCTTTCATAAGTGGGCGAAGAGATCATGTTTTAAGACGTCATCGAATAAGTACAACTAGCTAAAATAATAGGATGGTAAAATTAGGAAAAAACACCACAGCGTGTAAAGAATCTTAATCACACACATCATTGAATTACACACGCTCCAAGTAATGTGAAACCTAAACCAAACTTCCATGATGAATACCTAGGCTAGGACAAAATATTTTAATTGTACCCAGTAGTCTTTCGTTATTGTTCGATATAAAGGTTAAATGAGATGCAAATTATTCAGTTGTAAGCAATCTTAGATAAATGCTGATTAAGGACGTAAACTTTTCTTATGGTATTGATGACATTTTTAAGCTGAATGATTACATAATTTTCATGACATTGAAAGACTTGTTGTAACCAAAGTCTGTAAGAATAAATACAGTAGAGCGAAGTATAATGAATAAACAAAACTGAGAAAGTTAAATCAGGATCAGCTAATGCACAAAACACTGGTACAAAAACTATTCATTTTATTGTATCCTCAAAGAAATGTTTAATTCCACTCGATTTTTAGAAACTGACATATCATTGCCCGTTGTGTCCTTTTGCTCTTCCTCTGGATTTGAGAGGTATGCTTACACTGGAAAAAGCAGCCGAAGTTATAGAAGTTGCAAACCAAAATTATGAATCCAGGACGATACAATTACTTCTGATTTAACGGCCAATTCTGTAAGCAATGAGTACATAAATGGAATTTCTTTCTTTCATAATTATATCACAAGAGAGAGAATTATTGATTTAGCTGGTTATATAACTGTAACAAATGTAATACTTGATTCAGCAAGAATAAGTCTAAAAGGTGTCTTAATACTGTGGGGAAAAGATGGAAAAACTGATCCTGAGAAGTATTTCAATCCAGCAATACAAAATAATAATGATAACTGTGGAAGGATTACCTAGAATGTTTTATTCACAGGGATATATGTTGGATCAGCAATTTATAGAAGCAACAACCTTTTTCGGCGATGCACAATAATAGGTAATAATATTAGTATAAAGGATTGTTATACTAATCATCATTTCTTATGACTGGACTTAAGAAGAACACATGATATCAGATTGCATGGAATAGGTTATCAATTAGCAAATGTTCAACAAGAAATACACCTACAGATAAACAGAAAAAGAAACATAGATGCACACAAAATATATTTTTATTTTGTTTTTGATGCGCAGACAAATTTTCAGAACTAGCAATTAAAATCTATTCTCTTCTGGGGACTAGTGAAGCAATCCTAAAGCCAGTTTAAGAGTCCTGGCGTCCTGAGAACGTGATTAAACAGTTAATAAATCTACATAAACGAACCTCATATTATGTTTACACGCGGTGTTAGAAATTGCGGAAGACAACACTTGCACTAAATTTGATTGAAACAGAATATACAAAAAACGTTTATTAATATATATTATTGTCATTATCTATCCAAATCCTATGTACAAAAAGACTTGCAACAGACAATTGCTATTTAGAGACAGGAATGTAATTCTAATAGATTCTGGTAATAAATGAGATTAATGGGTAGAATGATATGGCGCATTTAGATGATGTAAACAAGAAAGCAACAAACTTAACAGAGGTAGCATTTAGTTGTATGTATTATGGAATATCTTTGTGAATAATAGTACAAACGTATAATCCTGTCATAAAAGATCTTCGTGAAAATGTTAGATTTATAGTAGTCTTTTACTCAAAAGATAAAGAGTCTATGGAAAGCATTTTCAATGAAAATGATAAAATACCAGCAGTTATTATAGATGTAATGGTTGAAAGATTAAAAGAAGAAAAAAAAACTTTGAATGTGACTGAAATATTCGTTTGGTTACAAGGTAGAATTAGATTAACTAGTTAACAGATTACTTAGCTAGTTAATAAAAGTAGTCATAAGGTAAAATATTCATGTTATCAACTAAATATCTTTTATCATCATAAGGCGAAAGTGCAACCTTATCTATCGTGAAATTGTATATTTCGTGATCGTATGATCTAATTAATCTCATCTCTTGGTGATTTATAGTTTGGTTAAATTAACAAACTTTGTACATATATAATCTGAGATTTTGTAACAACATATTTCTAAATGCCTTGCATATTGTTGTTTCTCGTATGTCAGTCCTGAAAATACATAGCTACTTCTAAGGCCACAAAATTATTGTATTGGTACACCATTCATCTGATCTTTGAACAATCCAGCAAATTTCTTGTTGGCTAATGGTATTCCATATATATTTTGTTTCATATCATTATACAAGTTGTCTGTTTCAACACTTATGAATAGAGAATCTGTATCTCTCATTAACAACTTCACTATATTAATTGGTTAGCTTGTTATAGTAAACGTCATGCATCAACAACTTATTTCTAGCACAGTTAGGCCACTATAAATTGGTTTTGCTCATTTATTTTCTTGTTCTTTAATCTACTTAATACCATATTTTCACCTAGTATTGTTCATCTTGCAGATGAAATATCCCTTTGAAGTATACAAAAGTTTATTTTGTAAGTACATAGTTTTACATTAGTTCTCCTTCTTATATTTTACATTTGTTTGGGTTTATAACAGATTCTATTCCAAAGAAAAACATCTATTGTCACTGTTTTGTACAGTACGCTAGACTTTTTTTTACTTTTTAATCCAATCTTGTATTGGTCTGAATCTATCAAAGTGTAAGGTTATATATCTTGTTACAAAACAATTTGTATCTATACTTGTTTCTTGATCAAATCTTCATGTAGTATATCAAACAGTTCTTCAATTTTGCTTTCTATTTCATTTCGTTCAACATGTTGCTAGGTTCTGTTCTATGATATCAATGTACATTATGGCGATTATATACTACATCTTCGTCTATTTTCTTTCTTACGAGTTGAATTGATAAATCTTGCTGGACTTTTACGGAATCCAAATGTCGTATTTTTCTACTTATTATTTTCCATCTACAAATCTATGTTCATTTAAACGTTTATTAAACGAGTCTTGTAGTTTCTTGTGACAATTCATTTTTCTATTAGTTTAATTCACAGTTCTTTTTATTTCTCTTCTAGCTTGAAAACGAATTAGAGGAAGTTTCAGAAGCTGGTATTTCTGTAGCAAGCAAATTCTGTGCCATTTAATATAGTACTATTTTTTAAGCTCAAAATTTCGGTGAACACTTCTTTGAAATTTGTTAGGGTTTTTATAATCATAAAATTAGTGTGAAATGTACTTTATTGAGATTTCATTACATTTGCACTATCTTAACATTGTGTGTAGTGCATATTTCGACGTTTAGTTTCATCAAAAGGCTTAAGTTGATAACACACATAACATGTAATTGGTTCCATGTTTACATATAACTAATACGATGATTTATTGGACTATTAATCAGGACCTAGAAGTGAGGACTGCTCCGCTAGTGGGAAAATATTTTCTTCCGGATCTCACATATTAAAAAATTCGTCATATCCTGTCCTTTTGCTACGACATAATTTTTCCCGTTCATTTTTAAATAAATTTTCTCACTCTTGAATACATCATCTTCCTTATCATTTATAGGTAACTCCTCCTCGTAAAATAGTTCTTCAATATTCTCTTCCTTTAACTTTTCTAATTTATATACCGCGGGTTCTCCCAAAATTACTCCTAAAACTACTTCTCTCAGTATACAAATCTCTTCCGTGAAATAGCATTTAGCAAAATAGACTTATATTTTGAGATCCTGACTATTTTGAAAAGAGATCTATCACTGCGAAAACATACCTATAACTATTATTAAATGTTTGTTCTGCTTGTAAATCAACTATATCTGCCTGGAACAGAGAATTTGTGTGACTAAGATAAATCTTTCCATATGGAAATATTCTTCTTTGGTCTGTGTAAAGTGTAAGTAGACTGTTTTATCATCCAGTCTTTAAGTTCGGAATATCTTATAGAACTTAAAGATTACCTTGTTTCACTTGCCTCCACAATTTATTATTATATGTAAAAGCAACCGGACTTTTATGGTCATAGTATAGGTCCATTAAATAATGTTCTTTTTTAGCGTATGTCATTTAACTGCATAGGTTTTATTAGTGTATTAATATTGCTCTAAAAATGTCATAATAATTATTGAGTTATATACGGTAATAAGCACGTGTTTCATCGATCGGTCTATTTACACCTGCCCTTGATTTGTATAAGAGACGGTGTGCAAATTATACACGTATATAGGGTTGGTTTCCTGAGAATATTTCACAGGCCCATTCGTAAAGCAACCGTCACTTAGGGTATCAATAAATACTGTTGTTTGTTAATGCATATCATTTTGTTATATAGGTTTCATGGCCTTCACATTTTACGAAGAAGAAAAAACCCCACTATTCCTGCTATATACAAAAATCAATTATAAAAATCCAGCGTGCGTATTTCCCAATATATACGGTATTATGCGCGTAGCTTATTATATATACCTGGTTTTATTGGAGACATTTTTAGGGTCTAGAAAATCTAATTCTATAAATGTGTCGATGATACTGCGGGACTGGACGTCAGGACTGTTTCCTTGTATAATAACTAACTAGATACTTGTTATTATTGATTGGTATGAGTTTATAATGTAGTTGACTTTACCCATCGAGCTGTATAGGTGAGAAGTTCACACCTGTCGATGTGACCTTGAGCTGTTTACAAGACATCTGCCGTAGGTAGGTTTTATTTATCGGATTTATTAGTAAGTACATGCAAGTACATGTATTGCCTGGAGACATTTATGAGCCTAAGCAAAATAAATTGTACAAAACTACAGCACGGAACAGAAGTACCTCGTATTATTGGTTTAAACAAATAATATCTATCTAAGTTAACTAATAGACGGGACGTGTATTCGTGCCTCATATAGGCTAGAAATTATAGTATTAATAACTGAGGGAGATGGGACAATTGCTCTCAGCGTCAGACGTGTAAACCAAAAGGTTTGTGGTTGTTTATGGTTCGAACTCAGTGTTTCGCCTAAAATATTTTGCATATATAACTGAACATCACCTTACTGCTTAAAGCAAACAGCATAAAAAGCGGACAAAATAACTCCAAAGAAATAAAAAGGCACCAAATAAATCAATAACAATAAAAACCATACTGCTAAAGTATGATGCGATGCAGCATAACAATCTCGTGTATGCAAATAAAAATTAAAAAAAAAACAAACAAACAAAAAAACATATTGCTGAAGCATGACACAGAAACTCGTGTACACAAAAAAGAAGTTCAACATTTCGATAGCAGTGAGTAGAACAAAAAGATCAGCAAAGAAACACGGCCTCACCCCTGTGAGTAAGTTCTTTCTTTTCCACGTTTATTCACGGAAGAGAGGCATTAGGCAGTAAGGTGGGCTATGTGCAAATACTTTCATAGCTAATTTTTATCCTCCGTTTTTGTATATAAAATGATGAATAGTTTTTTAGATAGCTGGAAAAGAAGAAAAATACACTTTTTTCATTATCTGTGCTAGTTTTTGTTGGATTGTTATTCCTAGTTATGTATCCAAAGGCCTGTGATTACGTTTAAAGACCAAAATTGGAGTGGTCTAATGATCATTCGCTTAAATTCATTGGATCGTATATATGACACACTTTCTCTCTGTATCTGGGTTCATTTTTTCTAGTCTAGTTGGTTATAATATTCGTCTCTATTTTATGGTATCATTCTTTTCATCATCGTTTGAATGTATCATCCACTTTCCTGCTCGTATCATGTATGTATTTTTGTTTTAATATGTTCGTGGAAATATCTATATTTAATAGTTCTACCACATAAATACTTCAAAGGGTAATCACCAAATTACGTCAGCAAGTAGGACTACACTTTCAATCTTCCTAACTCAAGCTGGTTCCTAAATGAACAATCTCTACAACTCTACAATCAATTAGTAAACCATCAATGGAAATGTATACAAATTCCATTAAATATTTACTTAGCCTAAAGTTTTGTTTAATTCATCCATGGAATCAGGCAAATGTAATGTGGCTGTCTCGGTATATGAGGCCACTTACTAACCAGTCTAGCTGGTCCAAACATTTCAGTTTAGTTGTCTGTGCGCTTGACTATGACTATGAAACAGACGTACAAGGTTCGATTTCCGACCGCGACATTTAGACTTTGTCCTCCTACCCATTACATTGCGGGGAGGGGAAGCTCACCCGACTCTCAGTAACTGGTAGCCCGGTTAAGAATGGGTTTCGATCGCTCTGCGAGGTGAATCAGCCAGACATTCATGGTAAGAAGGGAGAAGTGAAACGGTAGTCTAGGTATATGAGACCAGTTACTAAACCAGTCTAGCTGGTCCTAATCTTTTAGTCTAGTGGTATGTACGCCTAACTGTTGAACAGATTAACCGGGTTCGATTCCCGACATCGGCAGTTAGACTTTATCTATTCACCCGCTACGGTGTCTTTAGTGATGCAGTTCATTCAATGATCCCTGGAGTCACCAGTCTTCGAGCTGATTATAAATGATTTTTCCCCAATCACAAGACGTTAAATAGTGAAATGTATGTTACATATAAAGTTAGTGAAATGCATGTTACATATATAGTTAGTGAAATGCATGTTACATATAAAGTTAGTTAAATGCATGTTACATATAAAGTTAGTGAAATGCATGTTACATGTAAAAGTTTTCAAAGCACTCCCGTGCACATAATTATTGTTTGTTAAAGTTACGTTTACAAATGCATCTACTGCTCTGTCTCTGTTAATTATTTGTATAATATGCCACTAGTGAAAATAAAAGTTTAAACAATTGTATTTTTTTTTTAATTATATAAGAGATGGAGTAGTTAGGTCTGATTGTGATCCGTGTATTAATCTGAAAAGCGTTTTGATAATTTTGTGATTGTTTTTACTGCCATAAGTACATGTGTATTAATTGCATCGATATACATGAACAAAATATAAACAAGCTAGGGCAGTACTGTGGCACATGTACGGAACCCCTCTGAATGAATCAGACATTATGATGTAGCACATGTACGGAACCCCTCTGAATGACTCAGACATTATGATGTAGCACATGTACGGAACCCCTCTGAATGAATCAGACATTATGATGTAGCACAGGTACGGAACCCCTCTGAATGAATCAGACATTATGATGTACATTTAACAGATTATTTTTTTAATTGCAGAATAATCCTAAAACTCAGACTCTTATAGGTTTTGTGTTGTTATCTCAACAACCATTGCCAATAGAGTATTTCATGAACTAATGACTTGCTGTAGTACAAGCATAATCTCTAATCCCACTAACACACGTTTATCCTCTGAGTTAGGGATATAAAGTCAGTTTAAATTGTAAATATTTTAATTTTCCCTAAAATCGAATATTTGTGTTGCTGTTGTAAGACATGAATGGAATACTAATAGTTTTCATTTACTTTTATCTATGAAGAAGTGAAACACATGAATACGTAAATATTACATTTAAGTTATTAAACATCCCATATAGAACACGTCTGACATGTCATAGTTTTGCTATCGTTATCTCTCGAAGTGAAAGCTATCATTTGTACCCTTTTTTCGCAAACGTTTAAATACTACAAAAAATTGAAAAGAAAAGACAAGACAAGAACAGCACAATAAAACACCTATACTCTTATTGGAAAACTCTGATAATTTAGGAATAATACACGATTGGCTGTGTGCAAACGTTTGCCAGAGCACGCGGAAAGAGCTTAAGCCCCAGACAAGGGTGTATTATAATTATTCTTACATAATTAATTGCCAGGTACACAAATCATGTATGTAATACCTAAAAAAGAGAAATTTTAAATACAAAGAAGCCTGTCACTCGAACTGAGGGGAATGCCGATGTTTGAGTGCAGCTGACGTCACAAACCAACAAGACGTCAAACAAACTGGAACCAGGCCAATTATGTAAGAATTTAACTGATAGCTATACGAAGTTAACACTTCTCATTCTGGCAGGGCCGTCATAAATGTTTATATTACGTGTCTAAGATCTTTTGAAAGTTACATAAAGTGCATCAAGTTCTCCTCTACGGTAAGTCTTACGCAGAGAGAGAGAGAGAGAGAGAGAGAGAGAGAGAGAGAGAGTATTTACCAGTCCAAGTCTAATTTTGTCCCGAGAATGTTTCCAGTCCTAGGTCTAATTCGGTCAAGATTGTATTGCTGTTGAAGAAGAGAGATGAATGAAAGCTCCTGTATGTCCTGTTATGTTTCCGTCTTGGAGATTATCGACGATAGTACCTTACTGTTTATCTTCGACTTTCCTGACTTCATCAAATCAAGGATGTATTTGCGGAACTGAAGTGTCGCAAGGTCCGCACACTGCAAATGAGCATTTCTTAGGTTTCAAGATTCGTCTCTTATCCAGGCTATGTTTTCAAATAAGTGTTTGTGATTATTTGGGTGATGCAGTAAACTACATGTACAAATTACCTAATGAATACTTATTATATAAAAATCATAACATTTTATCCCATCCTGCCACGTTTTGATATGCTCTGGAGATTTTTCTTGTCTTAGTGTATTGTATTTTGCATCATCATAGGAGTAGAAGTGAAATAGAGATCTGGGACCACCCATAGAAAACTTTTTGTGGCTAGTATTAATGCCAGTCGTAGATAACACTTGCTGACTAGTATCGACACTAGTCGTAGAAAACTGTTGGTGCTTAGCATTAGTACAGTTGTTGCTGAGGCTACCACGATTTGCGGCTGCCATTTTCTGCACAGACCGTCTTAAACCTTTGACGACTAGCATCGACGTCGGCCACGATTGCTTGCACGCCCATCCAATATTAGATGGTTTGTGATAAGCGACGCAAACGTGGCCACACCATGAGGAGCAACGACATCTGGCTTTCGTACGAGGTTGAGTGGCGTTGGTATGAAGACCCCTGATTTAACTACCTATTTCCCCTAGCCGTAAACCTTTACCTTGCACGCCAGGGGGAGACAATCCTTAGCGTATATAACTGGTTGAACAACGGGCCGTCTCATTTAACCCGCTGGGGTTACTCGGTCCGATCAGCACCAGAAATACGCTGCGGGAAATCTTTTACAGTTTGCCAGAGAGTGGACGGTTTTATGTTGATGTGACAAAAGACCCCTGTCAGGCGCTTGTTTTGCTAGCTGCGCCCATACGTCGTCGTCGCGGCTGCCTGGCCGCTTCGCCATGGCTTTGTTTTTTATATAAGTTTTCAGAAGGGGAAAAAAAAAAAAAAAAAACAGTGCAAGAATGTAACATTGGTAAAAGATCTCATATTTGTTGAATAAATACCTTCAATTAAAAGGCGGTACTTAAGATAAGTATTACATCGTTAAAAGAAACAAATAACTCTGTTAAAATTCTCTATCACTGAGTCTAAGGCACAGTTTTCATGGAATTCATGATACTTTTAATAGATTCTGTATAACCGCACGTTTGCGGATATTTTGTGATAGTTCATGTCTGTCGGCCCTTCCGTTGATCAGTCACCGTTTTCCTTGTGACCTGAACTCATTGTATACCGAATGAGAGAGAGAGAATGATCATATTTATATGATGTCTTGAGGAGGATAAGTTGATGACAACGATGGTTCGTGCCCGGGAAGCTGTTACAATGAGAAGAGGGATGGGAGTCAACCTGAAATTCATCGATATCGATCCAGGGAGGGTGGTTATATTTGGTATGATGCTGTAGGTGAATCCTGAGCGCAGCCTCGAAGTTGTGCGTTGGGGGAGGGTGGATGTTGTGGAAAAATTGGACAATTGTTTTTACTTTCCGCTCTTGTTCATAAATTGTCCAAAACAGTATTCTAATCGCGTATGCCAACAATGGTTAAAGCAGCTAAGGCGCCCGTTCCCTGCGCGTTGACGATGAAGCCCTCAGACCAGATGGCGTCCACTCCTGCGAAAATGGACGCGTAGCTGGTTGTGAAGATTTTGTATTAGACGCTGGAGGCCTTGCTGCCGCTATCGTTTTGGGTCCGCAGGCCCCCATTTACGCGGACCCGTAAAGCGCCGTCCACGGCCCGACGCCGTGGATCCCGTGGAGGTTTACTGGATGGTAATAATGTTGCTTTTGTTGCTGAGGACGAGACCGTCAACGTCCTGCGTTGCATAGCAGCGGTAAAAACCTGACGCGTCAAAAACCTGACGCGTTTTGCGCCTTAGTCCCAACGATCGCCGCTGCGTCGTCTGTGAACCACACAATCGTGGTGCTTGGCGCCCCTTGAGGTGCACAAGCCGCGAGGTCGGCCTTGGTTGCATGCTGGGACAAATTGCCCGGCGAAGGGCCTGCCCTTTGTAAGCGTACATAGATGTCTAAAGGCATGCCGCGATCTGTCATTTGATATCGACGATCTTTTATCGGGCGGTGTTTTAGGGAAGCTCTTCAATAGGTAGCTGGGTGGGCATGTTTAAATCATCTAGGCTAGTATTTCGATGAGTTCTTGCGGGTTCTTTGTCACGATATGCTCGATTTCGATATAATAGCTCGTACCTAAGTTTGGAGAATTAATAGCCGCCATATGAAAATATGAAAATTTTGTTGTGATTTACTTTATCCTTCTCGTGTAATATGTTTTGGGCGAGCAGCATGATACCGTCATCGTCTCTTACACTATCACGGCGCATAATGGAAATGTTAAATTTCTTGAGAGCTGAAGAATCCAATATCGCATACCCACTGACTGAAAAACGGTAAACCCTAGCTTCTACCCAGTCACTCGCATCAAGTAAATAAATATTAGGGCCCTCTACTCTCGCCAAACGAGGATTCTACCTGGACTAGATCAACAGGACCAGAATACTTTTCTTCGGCGTAAATATATTTTCTGTCATAAAAAAGATTTCAAAGTTGGACGGACGTGCATCTCTTTTCGAAATAGGCCTTTATAGCCACGTCTTGCAAGGCGGGCGGCGTGATTTTGGCCGTGGGCAGAACTAGATTGCGGCTTTTTCCACGGTTTTATTTAATACCGGCAACGGCGACGGGCTTGTAGCCCTTCCTTGACGGCGAACGTGTTGATGGCGCAGACGACGCGCGAGGCCACAGCCCTGGCGAGGGCGTTAAGCGCGTTACGGACGGCGTTAAGGGGCGGCACTAACCATAGCTCGAAAGATGTTACCAAATCCGTCGCCGTAGCGGACTCAGTAGGCTGGCAAGCGGGCTACTATATCCCGCACCTCGATCGCGCGTGTGAAGCGCAGCTTGGTGATGCTAGGCTTTGGCAGACCAGGCAAACGGGCAACGGTGGCGCGAAGGATAGAAGATGGCCTGGGCTCGGGTCCGGGGTGAAGCTGTAGAGCACGTAACACGTATCTATGGCCGCTAAAAGGGTTGACTCCTTGGCGCGGATGCTTACGTTTGTGTCGTTGCCCCACCCCCTCCCCTTCGACCGACCCTAACCTGCCGTTGGACCTCTTCATTGATGGTCTGATGAGATTCCTTCTAACGCTGCAACGGTATCTTCCTCCTACTCCTAGTAGGCCTGCTTCACGCTTTTGACCTCCTCGCGAGTTTCCTCGGCAGCCTTTGCGACGGCCTCTGCGTGCTTGATGATCGGCGCGAGTTTCGTTGAGACCTCGTAGATTGTTTCTTCCCGCTCAAGCTGCTGGACGTTCAGCTTGTCGCGCAGCGCGTTGCGCGCAGACATGCGCTTCTCCAGCAGGTGTATCTTGTCTGCGGCGATTGTCATTCTCGCAAACGGGATGGTAGCAAGATGGCGCCAGGATGCAGCAAGATGGCAACCGGCGCGCTCTAATTTACCCACGTCCTATCCAAGCCCGCTCAAAACTTTGCCGGCCTGTGCTGGTCAGGTCCAAGGTGACGAAGTTGTAGGGGGTGATCATCGCCTCGTCGTGAAAGTGGTGGAACTTTCACCAGACCATATCGGCAGCGTACCATGTGGCGTGCACGTTCCGCAGACCGTATGCGTCGGTCTCGCAGAAGAGGAAGACCATGTTGGCGTTGTTGCGGACCACTTTTGGGATGTAGGCGAAGTGCTGGGCCAGGTATAGCACGTCAGCGTTTTTTGCCTCTCGCAGCCGGAGAAGCTGGTGGGGTATTTTCTGCTCCTCTGGCATCACTCGCCGTAAACGATGGTGTTGTCTTTTCTGCAGTCCAGGTCGTCAGGGCATAGGACCGCGTCGACGCTAGAGATAAACGTCACTGGGTCTTTGACAGCGCACATACGACGCGTCGGGCAGCTCGATTTGCCGCAGCACATCGTGGTTTTTCCTGGTGGTCCGCGCTGGGCGCGACCAAGTACAGCTTGTACCATTTAATTCAACGTCTTAGGAGGTTTAGCAGCAACTGTGCCTTCCCGCTGCCAATGTGGGATGCGCCGTGCCACCGACACCGTGTGATTGCTCGAAAGATACGCCCTAGTCGACCGGTTCAACATCCCCGGCCAGCCCTATGGGTACCATCTTTCTGGACCCAGTTCTCCGCGACAAGGCTTCGTGTGGGAGGAGCTGCATGTTGTACCACAGGATACTCAGCTGCCGCCTGGGGTGTTCTTACTCGGTGAAGAGCCCTTTGAGGCACTTGTGAAGCCGCCCGTGCAGCTCTTGTATTGTCCGGAAGTGGCCGTAGGCCAACGTCGTGACTGCGTCTGGCGCAATCAACTTTTTCGTGTCCAAAGGGGAGAGGCTTGTCCAGGGGTGGCGGTACATTCCTTGCCTGTGGTGGTTGCTTTGTATGGCAGCCATGACATGCCGCTTGTCTTGGGGTGACGGTACACTCATTTCCTGTGGTGGTTGCTTCGTATGGCAGCCATGGCATGCCGAAGTTCTCTTTTCTCCTGGAGACACTCGAGGTATCGGCGGTGCCAGAGGTCCACCTTAAGTGTGGCCCGCGCCACCTCCTTGACTTTCTTGAACTCAAAGCTGTCGCCCTGCAGAATCAAGTACATCTTGAAGCGCAGGCCCACGAACTCCGAGATCGTAGCGCCGTTGCATTCATCCTTAAATTTTCCAACGATCTTCTTGTTAGCGTTGCTGCGAAGAGGGTGACCGCCTGGGTAGTCGCTCGTGTCGTACAAAATGTCATCCTTGGCCATGTTCCGGTAGAAGTATTCCGTTTTCACGGATAGCAGCAGGCTGTCGGTGTCGGTGTACATGAGTGTGGTATTTTCCCCGTAGCGCGCCTTTGAGAGGTCGAGGATCGCCTGCCCGGTGTAGATATGGCGGTTGAGCTTGAGACGGGACTTCGTCGAATGGACCACGACAAAGTTTTAGTCAAAAATTGTCCGGGTTAGGAACGCGGGATCGGCTACTAGGCGCTGGAGCGTGTCTTCCTTGCCCTCGGACTTAACAACGTCCACAGGGATTCGCTTCTGGAGATTCTCCATCGTTTAACCAAAGACGGAGTTATTCACGAGTTTAAAGAAGTCCCTCTCTAACTCGTTCTTTGCATTGACCACCAGGCTGGTGTTAAGCTGGATGTACTGTGCCATCCAGGAGCTCTAGTCAAACTCTAGTGCCCGGTGGACCTTGGTTACCTGCATCCCAAGGCTTGTGTAGAGCTGGAGGTTCCGATAGTTGACTACGTAGCTCTCTTTTGTTCTGCAGATTCGGAACGAGCTTCGTACAGCTGGCAAACGTGCCTCCTAGCTTGTCTGCAAGGTCGCGCTGATAGCCGTTGAACGACTCCTCTGGGATGACCTTGGCCTCAAATGCCAGCGGGTGGTCGCTGTGCGCTTCGCGAAGCTCATCCGGGTACTCGAGATCGACCTCGAGGGTGTAGCCCTTTAGCGAGTCGGGTCTTATGGAGCTGATGGCCCTTCCCCACTCGACCATCTGCTGGGGCACCACCCAACGAAACCCACCTGTCGGCAAGCTTTGCATCATTGACTACCCTTATAGATTTTTGGAACGAAGGTGGGTGATGCAGCTGTTGGGTTTGTTGGGATCGTAGCCGGCGCATAGCGGTTTGATTGCCTTCGCGTGCCGGAGTCTAATCATTTAGATACTTACGCAGATACCCTTCTCGATGAACAGGTACATGTCGATATCTGTGAGCAGCCCGAGCTGCGCGCCTGGGGTTTTGAGCAGGTTGTCCCAGCTCATCCCTGGAGAGATGTTGTATTGGGCGGAGTCCAGGCCGTATTACGTCATACAGGTGGCGTGGAAGGTCTCAAACACATCTGACAGCAGAAGCACGCCCGTTTGCAGGTAGAAGTCGTGGTAGTATCCCAGGTTTTGGCACTTGAACTCCTTCCAAACCCTTTTGAGCGTTCTCGTAGCCTCTTTCATCGATTCCCGCGTGGCTCAAGCTGCCCTAAAAGGTCTCGAAATTGGGAGGGGAGAGCTGCGTCTTTAAAAACCCTCCCAGAAGCTCATGTTGGGGTACACGCCCTTGGGGTGACCAGGCTGACATCGTGCTCTGTATAATGACTTGTGATGTCTAACTCCTCCTTGGGTAGGTTGGCGGCCAGCTTGTCCGGGCTGCTGTTAAGGAACCGGAGGCTGTCCACAATCTGCAGCTGCCCCATGGAAAACTCCATGTACTTCTCCGTGTTGTTGGGAATGGCTCTGATGCCATAATAAGGTGGCCGTCATAGCCGCGCAGGGTGTGGGTTACGACCGGCACCTTGGTTTGATCCGGGCTGATGTACAGTTGGAGGTTGCACGTGTTGTGGGTTGCGGCACGGAACTTGTCTGATATGTGGCAACGGTCACGCACCCGGTCCTTCCCTAGGGACTTACTGCAGATGTTACAGTCCTTTGCGCTCTGGAAAGATTTGGTTCTGCACAGACCTGGTCGGCGGTTTTTTGTGTGCTGCTTTTGTTCGGATCGCAGGTGGGACCGTCCACCGACACGTTCAACGCACCCGAAGTCTGCGTAAATAACGTACGGGCTTGACGGTTCGCTGCGGTTTTTCGCCTATGCCGTGCCAGTCTTCCGTGTGGGACTCTAGAAGGATGGCACAGCTGAAGACGTGCAGGCATTGGCGGCAGTCGTGCATCTTGTGTTCGTACCTGCTGTTTTTGTATACCAATCGGTCTAGGTCTCTCATCCAGAGGTAGTGACTTTTAGCGGCTTTGCATTCCACTTTAGACCTTATGGCAACAGAATTTAATATCACAAAGGTTACGAAAATCGCATAGAAAAAGTACAAAATAATTCTCTAAAGATATATATTCAGCCCAAAATAGCAGGAGTTATTAAGGAAAAAGTAGCAAGATCGAGGGAAGAGAAAGCAATAAAGTATTGATTGGTTTAGGATAACGGGTATATGTCAATGAAAATGAGGTAAATTATTCAGAGAATAGCTTTACTTGATTTGCAGTTTCTAATATGTGAATCAAACAAGCTCTAGGACTAAAATTAGAATTGTGGTCACTTTGTAAAAAGAATTCTAATGTAATATGAAACTTACCATATTGTAATATCTTGCAGCTATGTTCCTCATTATTTCTGTTTCTAGTGTTTGCTTATTCCAGGGTTTGGAGACAAACAACTAGAGGCTAGTATTGTCTTTCTCATCATTTAACTGACTGACCCTAATTTGCCACTACATAATGGCCCAGCAGATCAGGGTCTATATTGATCACCATGGAATGTGTGTTATACATACTGTGAATCACTTAAATTCAAGAGGTACCAACTTTCGTTGTTTCGTGGTTAAGCTAGAGCTCGAAGCTGATGTACCCCTGCGCCGTAACCATGGTAAAGCATGACTCTTTTGCGTACCTGTTTTAATACAGGCGGCATTTGAAGTGCTGGTAAATGTTTATGATGATACGTTTATGAAGGATAAGGAATAATGAAAATTTAATGACGACGACTATTCCCATGCCAAATTTCTTAAACTCGAAAGATTTGTCTCAATGTAATGACTATCTAATGCCATAGTAATACATTACTCACAGTTTGTGTTCTTTTTCGCTTCCAAAATGTGTATATCCAGTAATTAATGCTCACTAAACTTTATGCAATCCATTGAAATTGGGACAAAATCAGAGAAAGAGGACGATATTAAAGTTCATGAAAATTAAATGTCAGATTTTGCGTTATTTTGAAGCACACGTATTCCTGAATAACGTTAATCTCTATTTACCCATTAAATATTGAACATAATAAATAGATCACGAAACACTGTATTATCTAATGTTGTGAAACTCATGTGATCAAAAGTATTTCCAGGAGAGCAGGAATTTAAGATGCTTCAGAAAGCAACATACCTCATTACCAGCTGTTATTTTATCTGGACCACAGTTCCGTACATGATGAAGAATAACCAGCTACAAAAAGACCAGAGATTATATTTTCATGACGATCACTTTAGAAGCTATTAGAATGAGATCACTGATGATTTTATTCCATTTACCATCATTTGAAAGGGCAATCCAAGATATTTATTGTTTTTAAACAATGAGATCGATGTACCAACATATATTAAAAATCTTAGATAAAAGCTCGCTGCCATTAATATTACTTAATAAGATGGTTTCTGTTTTCGGTGGATATGAAGTGGGGAGCTACTGCTAGGTCGAGTTATTGATTACTTCACGTCATCATTTAATAGTATGTTTAATATCTTGAAAGTCTGAATATAAATAACCGAGAGCGCTGTCATGGAAATAATCAACTTGCACTAGATAAGTTGTCTGAAATACAATATATATATATATATATATATATATATATATATATATATATATATATATATATATATATATATATATATATATCTATATAATGGATCCTTGATGGACTCCTGGATTTGATCATTTTCAAATGACATTTTTTAAATCTAGAAAGAACTTTTGTCTCCGTAGAGACAAGACAGCACTTTTCAATGAACGACATATTCTTGAGGCGTCTTTAATATGCATATGTGTCAAATGCGATCCAAAGCTTTTGATTTGGAAATATCACAGAAGATCATGGACATATTAGTATGCGTTTCAAGTAAATGTATCATTTCGTTAAGTGCGTGAATTAGTTAATATACTGTGTAGTTTTTGGGTAACAATCCAGACTTAAACCTATAGACAACTTTATTATCTTTTGATAAGTTATAGAAGTGCCTACAATTCATTATTTCAAAATGTTTATTGTTCAACTTACAATTGCAATAGGATGGTAATTTAATGGTGAGCTCATGTCGCTATTTTATAAAGAATTCTGATTACTTTTGATGTTTCCGACATCAGGGGAAATTCATTTCCTTGAAGAATCTATTGATAAAAACGCAATTGGTCTAATAACGGAGGATGAAATACATAGAGTAACGATGACTTATAAGATTAGGCCCTATGGTCTTGTCAAGAGAAAGCAATTTCATAGTACCATATGCAACGGTATTGTACAATATCATAGCATCTGGCGGAGTTGTTGTAGAACAATGGGATGGAATCACCAATGAAGAAACATAAACATTTCTTAATTATCGTGTTAATATTTTATTTTTCTAACAGATGAGCGAACGAATATTAACAAGAAACATTTCTATAGCTTCCCTTTAAATATTTCCTCTTATACTCCGTGCAAATGTCCAAATACTGTGAAATTAAACACTGGAAATCTGCTTTGGGATCTTTAATCTCAGGTACACTTTGAAATTCTTACATGTCGTCCTTTGCAATTTTGTAACCTATATTGTCATTCATACCTGGCAAAATCAGCATACACCTTGTGTTCTACGACCGCCGCTATTACATTCAGAAAGGATCGTTCTCCACGCAGAGTGAAATTGTAATTTTCTGATCAACTATTTGTGATGTTTCACAAGAGAAGAACTTATGTGTGCTCATCTTCAACATAAACAATGTGAACAGATATTGGACCTTTGATATAATCATGCATTTCACCGAGAGAACATCGCACAATAGTGCTAATAAGTGATAAAAATATGCAATCTAGGTGCTAAGACATTATTTATATGATTGAAACTGAAACATTTAGCATTTATGATATTTATTTTTCTCGGAAGATTAATCATATATCACCAAGCGGCAAGTTATGCTGTAATCTAAGCGAGAATACGTGTATACTTCGATCTTCTGTTTTGTTTTTCGGGTGGGAGTTTATGTTTGCATGGTTAGTTATTTTCACAATGATTATGATTTTAACAACTATTTAAATCGGTCAAATGCTTAAAGTAATGTTTACTATTGCGAAAACATTTTAGCTTCAAAAGCACCGATAGGGATTCTAAACCTGTAGAGTCTGTTATAAAAGATACACACATCTGTCTTACCTGCCTTACCTATCTACCATAAGGAAGTATTGAAAATGCTCAATTTGTAATTTTCGCTTATAAATAAAGGCTGGCGCAATTACTTAGCAAATTAAATAAATAAGAATGAGAACAAATATTCAGTATATAAGTATATCCTTATTAGTTCAATTTTACTGGTCGTGAATAATAAACCTTATAATTAAATGATGTCAAACTAAAATCTGTGATACGATCCTGGCATAGTAAACATTTTTTTTAACTTATTTGTAAAACCAGCATGTGTGAAAATGAGAATGACTGTCTCGCCACCCTTCTTGATTTAATACAGATTAAATATTGTTCTGACCGATATCTCAGACAAGCAAATTAAATGAATTTCATGAGATATGTTTATTTGTTTCTGTCTCTGTCAAAAAGATGAATTAGGAATTAAAGCAAAATTATTACAGATCTAGTTTAAAGTATTCATATTCTCATCTACGAGTTCCATTTTTAGAGGACACATGAGCATTCTCTTTTATTAGATTGTTTTGTTTTACATGTGGATATTTTGGGGCTGTTTTTATTTCTTGAAGTAAAAGGCTACTTCCTTATTGAACTGCCTTTTTCACCCTCAAGAAGAAAGGTATAATAATAATAGCATAATGGTGTACCAGGCACGTAGGATGTAAATAGAATGGATTGTCAGACAATATAGGACAGTTTTTCACACCTTTATGCAAGCAAAGTTATGTTATAATAACATAATAGAGTACACGTCTCTAACAAAGTTAAACAAGAAAGAAAAAAAATAAAAATCCGTGTACACGACAAAAATATATTTTTGTTAATGTTATAATGTCCTATTTTCGCTTCCTGTGCACGCATTGTGGGGGATGGGGAGCGACGGAAAGGTAGAAAGCAGCAGTTTTAAAGCAAAATACATGCTCTAAAAGGATACAAACAATAATTTACTCCAAAAAGATTGATTTTATTTGCTCCATGGATATCCTTCTTCAGTCAGGCAAGCATTTTCAATGAAAACAGCAGAAAATCCCGTTGAAAGAAGATCAAGTTTAGACGTACGTAGGGGTTTCACAGTCTCAGAATAAAGCATGACTACGAGTAATATAATCACATCGAGCCTCAGGGTGTAGCATGAGATGAGCATAGCATGTAGACCTTGAAATGCTTTCGCGTTAATTTCTGTGCTAATTTAGTTAGTTCAGCTCAGCATCGCGAATAATATCCACATCTACAGCTCAGTGAATTTTCATGTGAGCGTCTCTAGATGTAAATAGAATTACCTAATTCATTTTCGCGCACGTTTGATTTCACCAACATTTGTACCACTCATTTGATGCATGCTGCAAAACAGTGATCTGTGTGCATGTAATGCGCCATTTTTTTATATACAGGACTGAGCGGTTATGGGTGCCGTCGTGTGCCACAGATAAACAAACATCATCTGCATCATCTAATGTTCTTTGAGCAACTTCAGATGCTTACTTAATATCTGTTTATGATATGATTTGTCTAATGTGTAGAGTATGAGTAGACCAGAGTAGAGTAATCACTACAAATGGTGTTGAACTCATTCGTGCGCGAAACGAATTCGGTAATATTAGTTACATTTAGAGACGTTCAGATGAATATTCACTGAGCTACAGACGCAGATATCGTTCACGATGTAAGATGACCAAACTATAGAAGACTATTTACGGCTGTTGCCGATGGGATGAAAAATCGTTTTAATGCACAGTAATGTATTCTCCCAAGATTAAAGCAGTTTTGATCCGCAGTTTTAGAGCAATAGATAAAACAAGTTATTTGTTGTGTAATGGGACCCTGGGGATCATTCAATATGTTACTTAGGAAACGTTTGCGCTCTCCAAGTAGTAGCATCTGGCACTTTGGGATCACAAGGGGAAATAAACAGGATAGTTCACAACGTGAAATGTTATGTTAAATATGTCCATAGGTTTAACATGTGGGGGACGATATAGGGCATACGGAGAATTTAACATTACGCCGTAAGTTTACATAGGGGGTCGTTTTAGGCTGTTTCCATGTTAAAATATTATGCGGCACAATGGGAATTTAACATGGAAATGGCACTTGGGGACACAAGGGAAATTTAACATTACGCCGTAGGTTTATATTGGGAGTAGTTATAAGCCGTTTCCATGTTAAACAACTTATGGGGCACAACAGGAAATGTAATATTGATATTTCTAGATGCTATCCAACACATCACTTTATGAGTACTATCCAACACACCACTTTTTGATTACTACCCAACACCTACTTTTTGATTACTATCCAACACCTACCTTTTGATTACTATCCAGCATCCACTTTCTATTACTATCAAACGCATACTTTTTGAGCACTATCCAACATCCACTTTTAGTATTATCCAATACCCAATTTTTGATTACTATCCGCCACCAACATTTTGAGTGCTATCCAACACCCCATGCATACTATCCAACACGCCGTGTGTAGTGACTAAAACCCCCAAGAAAGGTATGATGTAAAAGAAAGGTGATGAAATATGCACACACAAGCAAGCAAGTTCGGTATGTGGACGTGAAAGAAAACATCCCTCTCATTCAAAGATTGACAGAAAGAATGTAAAAGAGCATGTTCAAAAATGAATTTTTGTATTAAAAAAAGAAATTATTACTATTTTTTTCTAAATCGACATTATTTGTTCAAGAAGTCCCACTAACTCAAAACGAATGAAGAGAGAGAATTAGGGCGCGTCCCTTCCTCGTCATTTACAAATACTAAAAACATTAAACATGAACATATTTCAAGGGTTGACAACGTTGTGGTGACTTCTAATGATCTAATACAGTGTCATTTGCCATTAATGCACACTACGTTTCTGAGTTAAGAAAATAGATAACAATAATGTTCAGAAAACCACCTATTTTATCATCGTTTCTAGAGTACTCATTGTCAAAGAATGATAAGTCATCAGTTCACACTTAAATTTTTCCTTGAAAAGTCCTGTCAGGTAAGTCTAAGATGTTGAGCATTGAAATAATATCCTGTAGGAATTCCCATGGTAAAGGTGTTCAAATGAGGATTCGCTGTTGATTGTTTTTGGAATCGTAAACGACAAGATCACTTTTGTCCAACTGTTTGTGAACTTGTTCGTTGAATATATCGAAGATGAAAATGTTTTGACCTTCGTTGATATTGACGGCTTGAGTAGGATGAATGATTTCTACCAACGCTACTTCCCAATGAATTTCTTGATCGAATTGTGGGGCTTGAGGCAATTTGTCTGTGAAACAATATAAGATATTGTTGGGAAACACTCATAGAACTGTCACTTGGTAATGTTAAAAAAATTTCGTAATTCAAAGTTCGATGGTTCTGGTCTCTGAAGAGTCACTCGTTGTCAAAGGAGAATGATTTTTCAAATGTTTCAGCAGAGGGCTGCTACTGTAACACTGGTCTACAGCCAAAATGCTTCCGCAAAAAATGTTATCAAACTTTACTAATTCTGTTACTGAGAACGAAAATGATGCTTAAAATTGTTGATTGACTCTAGTTTAAAAGATATTATACTTGGTCAGTATATACGACCCTTGACATGGGAATGGCGGAGGATAAGTGAGTTATAAAGGGAAGGGATCTCAATTTAAACCAGAAATGACTAAAATACATCTTTTGACTGGATCTATGAATAAATCTATGACTGGGTTTGGACAATACTTGCTTTTTAGGCAAAACAATGAATGATGCAATATGAAGTTGGTACTGCGTCATACATGATATGAATTGCATAATGTTATTCTTAGAAGTCATGTATGATGTAATCATAACTAAGCTTACATCACTCTGCTGAAGAAATGGTCCTATATCAGATCTACAAATCATACAGTGTCGTGCTCTCTTATTTGTCAGTGTTTGATTTTGCAAAGTGATACATTTCTGTTTTGAAAAAGTGAGCAGAGATGCCTCGTACTTGTGTGAACAATGCAGATAACTTCTGCTATGTTTGTGGTGAAGTGACTTTTGCATCACAAAAACGCAGTATAACCACTATGGTTAAGAAAGTCTATTACCTTTATTTTGGCTGTAAAATTGGAGATCAGGACAGGAGGTGGGCCACACACATATGCTGCAACACTTGTGCAACAAATCTTCGCCAGTGGTTGAACAGGAAAAGGAAATCTATGCCTTTTGCAGTGCCAATGATTCGGAGAGAGCCAACATATCATATCAGCAATTGTTACTTCTGCATAATGCCTCCAGTTGAGAAAGGTGTGTCAAAGAAGAAAAAGTGGACTGTGCATTATCCAAACATTCCGTCAGATATACGCCCAGTACCCCACGGAGAAGGACTGCCGGTTCCTGATGCACCAGAATCATTCTCACTTGAGTCAGACGAGGAAGAGGAAGATGATGAAACTTCCACTCATGAAGCATCAATGTCACATGACCCATAATTTCTCCCATCCTCCTCCTCTGAACCACACCTCATAACACAAGGTGAACTGAATGACCTTGTCAGGGATTTTGGACTACCCAAGAGTAAGGCAGAGCTGTTGGGCTCTGGACTACAGCAGTGGAATCTCCTGGCAGGTGATGTTAGGGTTCCCATGTTCCGTGACCGTCAAAAGGATCTTGTCCCATTCTTCTTCATGGAAGGTACTCTTGTAGCCTGCAACAACATGGATGGTGTGATGGCAGCCCTCAACATCGTTCATGATCCAGATGAGTGGAGACTGTTCATTGATTCATCGAAGACGAGTCTTAAAGCTGTTTTGCTGCATAATGGCAGTTTTTTGCAATCAATTCCAGTTGGTCGTGCAGTCTATATGAAGGAAACCTATGAAAACATGAAACAACGTTTGAGGTGCATAAACTATGACCAACATCAATGGCAGCTTTGTATTTTTCCACCGAACTGCGGAGTAGTGAGCGACGAGCACGGTGAGCGATTTCACCAGGACATTGCAACAATGGAGAAAAGCTATCAGGGCAAATGGAGCCCATCAATGCTTGCAGACTATTGCTGGACAGTGACAAGAGATGCTCCATTTAATGAATACAAGAGACAAGCCAAGAAGCGCCAGGTAGACACTGAATAAGGACTAAACTATGTACTTATATAAACATAATAGATTTTTACATTTGTTTCAATATATTTTTTATTTATATAACACTTTTGTTGTTTTTTAAAGTGTTACATAAACAGGACAGGTGAAATATTAATATGTAAAGCAACCATAAACACATGAAAAGACCTAGGTTTACAATTTATGATTAAAACTCTACTATGTACACAATATACATAGACGTAAAATGTAAAAACTTAAGTATCTTGGAAACAGTATCCAATCAGTTGTTTTAATTGTCATATTTGAATTCAGCACATCAAAATCCCTAATAAATAGAGCACATTTTATCTCTGAAGCAGACGACTTCTAAAAAATTGTAGACCGGTGTAATTGGAAGAGTTGGGACTGACGTTGGCGGTGAGGCTACCGTTGTTGTTACTGTCGGTATATTTCAACGAACCATTGGGAAGAAGATAACCAATACAACATGTGACTACCATAGTCCACAATTGTCCATCTTCTTGTTACAAACTTAAATTTCCAATGGCTGCTCCGATGACATAATACGAAACAAAGATTTGGCAGACAAAGACGAATTCATTTTTGGGACAGGTTCTCCACACCACACCCACAGGGGTTGTTGTTGATGTTCTTGAAGAGAGGAACTCTGAGAAGGAGATGTAGCTATGTTTTACGACAAGTTGGTAACTTCTACCTCTTTTTATAGTAGATTACTTGTGAAGCAGCAATCCAAGAATTGAACTGCTTGGATATCCTTTTCAACGAACTTTCACTTCTTGAGTTTTATTGTGTGCTGGAACAAAACTACTCTCTCCAACTATGCTACAGCCTTCTTCAAGCAGTCTTTTATACCATCCAGCTACAATGGGCAAGAGGTTCCCATGAATTTCTCGCACTTTTTCAGTGTCTGACATTGTCAATATTTTTGTGTCAATTATCCTTCTTATATCATCTGGATGCCAAATGTGGACAACTCTTTGGCATTTAGGATATGTTTGTTCTTTGCGTTTCACTTCAATCTTGGCAAATTCTCTGTAAATGCGTTTTCGCAGTTCCAAAGGTAGATTCTGAATGTGCTCCTGTAAACTAGTAATTTTTTATGAAATATTCACACGTTTGCCAAATTGAATCTCCTGCTAAGTTATATCGAAGAAATTATGTCATTATTTCAATACACATCACACGTCGTGAAGGAGCTTCAACTTGAGGTGATACTTCTTTTAAATGTTTTTTTTTTATATTCCTGTAAGTTTTCAACCTTTTCCTGGACTTCGTTCCATGTAGTTGTGAGTATCACTGCAACAGTGTGTGTAGAAGTCGTGACATCCAAATCTTACAAGAGGCTGGTGGTCGTTGATCAATGTCTGACCATTTAAACATCTTCAAACTAATCAGCTTTTTATAGCATTCAGATATCAATGGTTAAAACGTTTATGTCGTAGAGGATGCAATCGTTCTTTGCGTTTCACTAGAATATGTACAAAGTCTCTGTACATGCGTTCTCGCAGCTCCAAAGGTAAACTACAAAGCCTCTCTTCTAAAGTATCCATGAGCCTAATAATCTTTTAAGACGTCAAAGTGGACCACTTGACTAGAACGATAGTTCAGTGTCAGTTCTTTCACTTTACATTTGGTATTAAGTTTTCCTTGTTGATCTTGGTACTGGTAACCGTAATATTTAGGTCCACCACTGGTAAAACTCAAAATACTGTAATCGGGATGTTCATCGGTCCAAGCTCCTAATGTTCGTCTTTGATGTGTGGGTAATAGCTTCCTGGACGATCGATGTACATGCAATTATTGGTGTCAAAGTAAAGGGCTCCATCTCCTAAAGGTTGCAAGACATAATGCAATTTTAAACGGGCATTGACTGTCACGTACGCTACAATAAGTACATTTCCAAACTCGTCGGGGGTGCAAACTCTGCGATTTCTTCGTAATTCAACAAGGTCAAATCTTCACGTATGATGTACAGGTGCTTAATGCGTTTTTCTTTATCGTCGATGAGTTGAAAGTATCCACTTGGATGTGCCAAGTATTTCGTCTTTGGCAATATGGGAAGTTGAGCCATTTTCCCCACTATCAAGTCAGCATGACTTTTGCAAACGATCGTCTTCCTTCGTTCTTTTCCACGCGTTCCAAGGTGATGCCTTCTAAGGATCGGTACCGTTCTTTGTACGCCTTTTTGTCTTCTGGAGTCTGCTATGAAGAAGGATATGCGTTAGCTTCTTGCTTCAGTTTTAGAAATTTGTTGACGTTATTGCTATGTGGTAGGAAAGTACCAAATTTCTTTTACTTTTAAAAAAAGGTGTCCACGATCCAGAGAATTCACCCACGTTCCTGTCAAGGCTCGTTCTTGATCATTGTGGCGAGAAAGTCTTGATTACATACTTCAGCGCGCATACGGCATAAAGGAAACATCAGTTTTCCGTGGCGATGATGTAGTAAAACAGGATGGTACACGTTCGACGGCGGCCGCACTATGAATTTGATCAAACCTTCTCATTGCGAATGTGTTCCAATTCGATGTGTTCTGTCAACATTTCAGCATGTCCAGTGGGGAATCGAGCATATTTGCATACCCAAGGATACAAGGATACATCGATGTATTTGATTAGCTCTCCTCGAGATTCGTCTGCTTCGTACAACAAGCGTGTCGCATTGGTTCTTCCTCCAAGCAAACTATCGCGTGGATTTAAAGGTTCATTGTCCACCAGATCGTAATCTCCGACGATACGTTTAAAATATGGATCAGTTTTGAAACGCAGACGTGTTCCCGCATTTCTGTTACTTCGTATCCTTGACTTCCTAAACTCACGTGACGTTGATATGTTTGGTCGTGCAACTGTTTCATTGTGAACTCTGAGAAAGGCCTTTTCAGGTCTCGATGAGGAAAACAAGTACGACATCCATGAAATAAACCGTTTCTACCATGTTGTAGTATCTAATTGTCTTTAGATTTATACAAGTAATGTAGCCAAGGCAAAGCTTTGACTGAATATCGACGCTAACAGAGAGATAGGACTGAGGTTGTATTGTTCTCGGGCATGAAGCTTTTTTGGTAAACTAATCCACACTCTTTGGCAATGGTAAAAACTTCCTTCAAGGGATTGATATATCCGTTATCCAGAAATAACACCGTTATGTTTACATCGGATCGACAATATTTCAACATTTCTTCTTGAAAATCAAAAGAGTCTTAATAGCGGAATTGGTAACAAGCGTAGAAAACTTCTCGTTGTTCTGTGTGCATACAGTCATTGTCGTAGTAACTAACTTCAGGCAAATGCAGGAGTACAACGTGTTGATTAGCTTCGGTATTGAAAAAGTATGTCAAATAGCCTTGAGCCATTTCTGTCATTCCTAACGTCTTAGGCATTCTACTCAAAGGCATAGTCTTTAAATTGTACGTATCCCCTCTTTAATGTGAATGATTTTGGCTCCATTCATAGTAACTGTTGGAAATTCGGTGCGTTGTTCCGAATAATATTTCAAAAGAAATTGTCCGTCGCATCCTAGGAAATTGTGAGCCATGGGTGTAGCACATCGATGACAGTTCCCTTCACGTTGGATTTCCTCTTCGCTCCAAGTGTTGTAAGTGAGGTCTAAAATCCATTCAGCAAAATGGGAAAGAATGTGGGGTTCACAAAATATCTTTTCTCGTCCTCATGGAATCGTTCTACAATATGGACAGTGAAGAAATAAAGGTTCTTTTATACACTTTTCAAAAGCGCGATGAGCTACACAAAAATCAGGGATCTGAATTCCAGTCTCTTGTGAACATTCAAAATTGAAAAAGATAATATCCACACTTTTCTTCTTATTATTCTTGTTCTGATCGTCATTTAATATTTCCTAGAGTTCATTGTCATTGAATGTAACACAGTTTATCGAAGTCCACAATTTGGTCACAGAAACGGCATCATTTCTTTCCTGGACAAACGTGTGACTTTTGGTTATTCGTTCGAACAAGATGTCCACAAGTGGAGCACACTCTCAATAATTCGCAGCACTGTTTTGTCTTGTAATTCTTTCTTTTCATTCAGGAAAGATAGGTCTGGAAGCTAAACACTCACGACATCTCTCTCCACAATGAATATGTTGCCCCCGATTGTTAAATCTTTGGTTACATTTCTCGCAATATTATCCATATCCGAGAAATCATGTGATGGCTGTAATGGTATAGAAATAATTGTGATGATAATAAACGTGAATGTATTTTCTATCTGGGAAAACCGGTCTCGAAACACGAGAGCTCTGCGAACGACTTGAGTGTACTCTTTCAAAGTATAACGAGGTGCCAACACGTCTTGAAGTTTTAATATTTCAGGAATTCTACACACAGTCTCTTTAGAAATGCCTGCTTGCTGCAAAAGGAGTTCTGCTTCTCTTTGATGTTGTGTTCTGTTTCTGTCCGATTTTCAAATCCTCTTCCATGATTGTTTCTATTGTGCTGTATCGTTCTTCTTGGCCTAAGTTCGAGCCATTACGATGATCTTGATGGTTGTCTTTAATGAAACCCGATGCTTTCTCTGGTGAAACCTGAGACTTAAACTCTTTAAATTTCACCTGTACGTGTAATCCGTCGTTCGAAATTGTACGCAAGTCACTTTTTTGGGTAGGTCGAGTGTAAAAGTAATCTTCGGGAGGCTTTCTTTCTTGGCTGATCTTGACTCTTTTGGTCTTGTGGTAGAGGTCGACGGTATTGACTCAGGCTCACTCGTGTCATCTTCAAAATCGCAAGCATGAACTTGTGCAACTCTTCACTTAGCGTATGAGGTGACACCGAGAGTTGTCGTTGTCTCTTGGTTTCTCTTTGTTTCTTCTCGGCAAGGTTTGATCTTTTCATCTTGATTCCAAAATTTGATTTTACTAGGGCACTCACTCTCTTCCTATATATAGAACATCCCTCGACCTAAGAGAAAACATTCATTTGGTTTCAATCTGTGAAGATGGAAGAGCCACAACAGATCACACTTCTCGTCAGAGATTTATAGAGAGTCATTCGAAAGAAGACTTCCAACAAGACTTCTGACTACTCCACTCGAGATTAAAATCAAGATACCTGCTATGTCTGTCAAGAGAAAGGACACTGGGCTCCAGAATGTCCATATGATCGAATAAGTAGGGAAAAGAAAGACAAAAGTAAAGATTCCAGTTATCAATATAAGAAAAAGGACAATGGTCCTCAGAGTGTCCAAATAAAAAAGAAAACAAGGAAGTAGAGGAGTTTTCAGCAGAAATATAAGAAGAACCCATACGAGTAAAGAAATTCAAGAAAGCGAGACAAATAGAAGAAACTGAAATAGAAGAACCCATGCCGGTCAAGAAATTCAAATGAGAAAGACAGTGAAAGAAAGAAAGTAAGAAGAAAATGGACTGTGTGCAGTGTTATGAAATTTAATTGTGACTCTCATTTCAGAAGAATATACACAAACAAAATAAGTGTCTCTTTATCTTTATTGTTTCTTTTAGTATGGATAAGATCTTTACATACTCACACACGCACACACGCACACATTTTATCATGTAGGGATTTAAGCTTTATTTGACTTGAATTTTTTTTTTTAGTGGTATCTCTTTTCCAAGATATAAAGGTGGCCTGGAAAGGTCACAACACATGGCATATGTCAAGGCATCGTGGACCATAACAAGGACCACGGATACAGCTATGTGGAAGAGACGAATCTATGTGGAGAGGCAAAGAAACTTGAAGCGTGTCTTATTCTACCGACCGGCTGTGAACAGTTTGCAGAGAACAAAAGTGAAGAGGTGTGGTATGTGTTAACCCTCTTTGGGTAACATACCCAACGGCAGTTTTCATGGCCACCCAGATCTACAGAAAAGAGAGATACCACTCAAAACATCGCTAATTTTTGTTTGTATGTCTATGTCTATGTTCACAACCCAACCTAAATTAAAAACCCATCCCCTCTCTTATGTTTGTGGGTGTTATGTGTCTAGAAACACTACCTACCCTTGCTTGTGTGTGATAGTGTGTGTTTATAGTTTATACCCTTCTTTTATATCCTGCCCTTTTCGCTGGATAGTATATGTGAGGTTTTGGATAGTTTATTGCCGGGCATTCGATAGTACACACAACGTGGGTGTTGGATATTAATCAAAAAGTGGTGTGTTGGATACTACTCAAACGTGGGTGTTGGATAGTACATTGAAAGGTATTTTTTGGATAGTAATCAAAAAGTGGGTGTTAGATAGTAACTAAAAAGTGGTGTGTTGGGCAGTAATCATAAAGTGGGTGTTGGATAGAAATCAAAAAGTGGGTGTTGGAGAGTAATAAAAAAGTTGGTGTTTGATAGTAATCAAAAAGTGGGTGTTGGATAGTAATCAAAAAGTATGTGTTCAGTAGTAATCATAAAGTGGGTGTTGGATAGTAATCAACAAGTATGTGTTGGAGAGTAATCAAAACGGTGGGTGTTGGATAGTAATTAAAAAGTATATGTTGGATAGTAATGAAAAATGTGGGTGTTTGATAGTAATTAAAAACTGGTGGGATAGATAGTATTCAAAAGTGCTTGTAGGATAGTAATTAAAAAGTGGGTGCTAGATAGTAATAAAAAAGTATGTGTTGGATAGAAATCAGAAAGGGGTGTGTTGGATAGTACTCAAAAAGTGGCATGTTGGATGGTATCTTGTTATGTCTAATGTTTACATATTTAACTTTGTCCTTGATTGTAGGATGTAAACAAGTTGTTTACTTAGAATTCGAGGTCAATGTTGCTTTTGTTTACAATTATGTTGGTTTTTCCACTTGAATTACTGCTATTTGTCATGTATGCATATGATTTTCTGGAAAATTCTATAAGGTGTCTTGTGTTTAGATATAGGGAGTTTAGTAAGCAATAATTAATTCTTGTTCTAATGGTCAGTCTATGAAGTATCATTTTAATAATCAGATATTTACAGCTGTGTTGTGAAAATCAGAGCAAATTCCGAGAGAGGAATTATTTATTTAAAATATTCATTGGATTAATAAAGTGCTCATTCTCATTTTGGATTAATACATGATTTTGTGATTTTTGTGTTTTCATTCAAAGATATTCTGGATTACATCATTCAGGCATATCAGGACATTCAAGACTACTGGCACATCAGTACATTCAAGGCTACTGGAATTCATTCTGAACATTCTATATTTAGGACATTTAATTAGCATCCTTAGGATTATTGGATTATTTGGATTTTAATTCAAAATATTGTAAGTGTCTTTTGAATTTTCATTTTAATTGTCTAGAAATAAATTGCTTGTTGATTTTACTTACATTGCTGGTTTCACTTTCTTTCTGTTACATAATTTTAGGCCATAGAGTCGTAACAATCTAAACATTTTAATATTACATTTCCCGTTGTCCCCATAACATTTTAAAATTACATTTCCCGTTGTCCCCATATTATTTTAACATGGAAACGGCCTATAATAACCCCCAATGTAAACCTACCGCGTAATGTTAAATTTCTCGTATGCCCCAAGTGTCATTTCCATGTTAAATTCCAGTAATTGCCCCATAAATGTTTTAACATGGAAACGGACTATAACGACCCTCAATGTTAACCTGCGGTGTAATACTAAACTCCCCTTATGTCCTATATCGTCCCCCACATATTGCTTTATTGCTTGTAGCTCTGTTTTAATACCATGCAATTTCATGTGTGCATTCACATTTATCGCTAATGCTAACACCCATAAAAAATAAATTGTGGTTGTAATTACCTATGTAACTTGCTAAACTGGCTATGCCAAGTGTTTTTTTTAGTATGTACGACTCAGGCGAAGCAGGCAGGACATCACTGAACAGAATTTCCTGTTGCTTCATTCTTAACACATACCTTCAAATTTGTACCCATTATAAGCGTGAGAGAAGAGACAAAATGTTTCATTACGTTTGAATTTGTGTTTCATGCAATATTTACCTCGCGTACTATTTGTTACTTTCCAAAGTACCAATTATATTCTTGTCCATTCAATATGTCAAGTTCAAAACCAGCGTTGAGGATTGAGATGCAAGCTCCAAAAAACGCATCTCGAAGTATGGTTGTAATATGAGTCTGGAATATCTCAGAGGGAGCATAATTTATAGCTTTACTGCTACTCAGATTCAGACAACCTCAATATTCATGCTTATTTTTACGTGTAATTTCAAACAGAGGAGACAGCTTTAACACACACACACACTGACTGATGTACACTATACAAGTGTTCACATACAAACGCATCAGCCCACACATTCAGGACTGAAATTTTGCATTGGCAAAATGACAGCTTAGCTGAAGCCCTTTCAAAATTTTAAATATTCCGGCAAATTGTTGTAAAATAAATAATGGTGATAAATATATACTGCGGGTAAAAAAGACTGTATGGACTGTCAATCTGATGGCACTGGCATATCGTTCACATTAATCGCTCCATCATGGAAGAAGGGCTGTAGGAATCATAGTCAGTCTACGTCAAGACTCTGTAGATAATTGTGCACGTTTAATGAAGCTTAATATTTCCGCTTTACGGTTCATGTCGACGAAATTCTACTCGAAGACATCAGCACACAAACGTTCCTCGAGGATTCTTTTGCTAAATACTGTATAATATCAAATTACAAGATTAATCCCATCTCATTGTATTTGTACTCAATTTATCTGCACATATGCATTTTTATAAAGAATGACAGGTCTCGTAAGAATAATATAAGTTTTAAGTTCAAATTGTGGTCAGCTGACGATATCACCTTTTGTTTCTCGAAGACAGTTAAGACTGCGAAGATTAATTGTGCTTATATATTAATCGTATAAGAAGTATTAAAAATAAATTATATCATTCTTGAATTAAAAATGTTGCTATTCTGTATTGGTCAGTATTCACGTGATATTGTTTCCTGCCAATAAGCAATAGCACTATTCCTGCATTTCAAAATGCTCATAAACCATTAACATATTCACGTCGACGAGAGCAGTACAGAAGAAGAAGCTTTACAATTTTATTTCTTTTCTGCTTAAGTCGACTAGGGCAGGGGTGTCAAGCATACGGCCCGCCAGACTAATTATTTATTATTATTATTTATTATTATTTACAGAATATCTGGCAAACCATAGAAAATGAGTTTGACACCCCTGGACTAGGGCTAACATCCTGGCTAATGTTCTGCCACATTTTAAGATAAATAAAAATAACCACCAACAACAAGATTACATCTGATCCATAAGACATGTATAACATTTATTTAGGCATGGAATTATAAAACAAAATAGATAATACAATTTGCCACGAGTTAAGCCTACGTCATACATCTATGTGTATGACATTCAATACTATATACCGAAGAGGATTTACATTTGTTTCTGATCACGTGGCACAGTGCTAAGCCAATGCATATGTTGCAACCTCTAAAAAATAAAACTGATTTCTCAAAATATTTCGAAAGAAAGAAAGAAAGAAAACAAACAAACAAATACCTACATTATAAGTGTTTATCTATTTACTCACATTGATTTTATTTTGAATCATTAATGTTCCCGGCAGTATATATTAGTCAAATGACTGATGTTACATACAAAAAATGTTGTCTGCTTCAGATAGGATTTTCCATAGTTAATTACATTCAAATAAACAGAGAAAGTCTGCATCTATTTTTATTTTTAACAAAAATCGTAAGTTCCGTGATGCTCCAAAACGCTGAATCTGTTCTTTTTCCCAGCCTGTATCACAGTGTTAGGTAAAGGTTTTTTAGTGACAATGTATCTTGTATGTTATTTCATGCAGGCTGTACCTTCCTCAGAAAATGATTTAAACAAAGCCATGGACAGAGTGAGGACAGCGAATACAGGTCCTGGAATTATAGACAACGTTATCATTATTATACTGTGTTCATATTCAGGGTATAGTTAAAGACCAATGAATTCTAGTAAATATTATAAAAGAGCCAACCAGCATAAACGGGAGAAAATTATCTGAAGAAAAAAAAACAACTTACAAAGACGGTGATATTGTCGCAATCATGAAATCGCGCTCAATCACAGTAAAACCATATAAAGACAGAGGATGACATAAAGAGCTGTGGTTTGGAAAGAAATAATTTCTACAACATAAATGGCCAATAAAACAAAGGGAAAGAAACGTGAGGTTTGCTTTTCTCATGGGGTCACTTTGGTCTTTTCGAAATGTTTTCATGTTTGAAAACTGATATCCAAGAATCACCCGATTCTTCAATTCTTTATAGTATAGGACAAAGCACAGAAAAACATGGCTGGACATAGTCTCTGAGTGTGCACAGACTTTAAGACTTGAACACTAAACATGGATGCCAGGATGACAATAGCCATTCATTATAAAATGTGACCATAATTCATATATAAACTTCAAATGTAGTCTGGTTATATATATTAATAAATCCGTAAATATTACTCAGAGGATGAATATAAATTGACTGGTGTCAGGTTTGCCTGGCGTATGAATACATGTCAAGTTCAGGTGTTGTTCGGCCCTTGCTGAACTAGACAAAAGTGGAGTTTTTTTCTTGAGTCATTTCATAGTGATCCATGTCTGTTATCTATGTTTAACAATACATTTATTACTGTCTTATTGTATTTGCCTTTGATACATATGCAACCACAGGTATATCTCATATACTTTTCATCACCTTATATATTTTTATTATCAAAAATAATTTACGTTAACATATAGCTATAAACAAATGGGGGATTGAGACCTTTATCTACATAAGTTAGAGTTGCTATTTTGTGGAAGAGAGCCGAAGTAGACCAGGTAACATATGCTGGGTTGGGCAGGAAAAATTCTAAACATTAAATATGCTTTTGTCCAATCAATGCCTGAAAAGGGAACAATTTAGACACCATAAAAATGAATTAACAGCCTTGGTTTTCGGTGAAATTATTAACTCGGATATGTACTGAACTTATTGTTGGGTATGTGTATCTTTTTTGTCTTTTTTATAATCTTTTTCTTTTCTTTGTTGGTTGGAGAGTTGGGGGTGGGGGGCAGTGTTAATATTTAGTAAAGCCAGGTCTACTAACATTCTTTTAATATCAAAGTTATAATTGCTAGCCGGTTCTTAAACACTTTTTCAATATACTGCTTCTACCTCGCTTTCCAGTAACTGAATTTATATATCTGAGTTGTTTCCAGTAAATGAATTGTATCTATTTGAGCTGTTTCCAGTAACTGAATTTATATATCTGAGTTGTTTCCAGTAACTGAATTGTATCTATTTGATCTTTTTCCAGTAACTGAATTGTATCTATCTGAGCTGTTTCCAGTAACTGAATTGTATCTATCTGAGCTGTTTCCAGTAAACTGAATTGTATCTATTTGAGCAGTTTCCAGTAACTGAATTGTATCTATCTGAGCTGTTTCCAGTAACTGAAATGTATCTATTTGAGCTGTTTCCACTAACTGAATTGTATCTATCTGAGCTGTTTCCACTAACTAAATTGTATCTATTTGAGCTGTTTCCAGTAACTTAATTTATCTATTTGAGTTGTTTCCAATAACTGAATTGTATCTATTTGAGCTGTTTCCAGTAACTGAATTTATGTATTTGAGTTGTTTCCAGTAACTGAATTGTATCTATTTGAGCTGTTTCCAGTAACTAAATTGTATCTATTTGAGTTGTTTCCAGTAACTGAATTGTATCTATTTGAGCTATTTCCAGTAACTGAATTTATCTATTTGAGTTGTTTCCAGTAACTGAATTGTATCTATTTGAGCTGTTTCCACTAACTAAATTGTATCTATTTGAGCTGTTTCCAGTAACTGAATTTATCTATTTGAGTTGCTTCCACTAACTAAATTGTATCTATTTGAGCTGTTTCCAGTAACTGAATTTATCTATTTGAGTTGTTTCCAGTAACTGAATTGTATCTATTTGAACTGTTTCCAGTAACTTAATTTATATATCCGAGTTGTTTCCAGTAACTGAATTGTATATATTTGATCTTTTTCCAGTAACTGAATTGTATATATTTGATCTTTTTCCAGTAACTGAATTGTATCTATCTGAGCTGTTTTCAGTAACTGAATTGTATCTATTTGAGCTATTTCCAGTAACTGAATTGTATCTATCTGAGCTGTTTCCAGTAACTGAAATGTATCTATTTGAGCTGTTTCCACTAACTGAATTGTATCTATCTGAGCTGTTTCCACTAACTAAATTGTATCTATTTGAGCTGTTTCCAGTAACTTAATTTATCTATTTGAGTTGTTTCCAATAACTGAATTGTATCTATTTGAGCTGTTTCCAGTAACTGACTTTATATATCTGAGCTGTTTCCAGTAACTGAATTTATCTATTTGTGATGTTTCCAGTAACTAAATTGTATCTATCTGAGCTGATTCCACTAACTGAATTGTATATATTTCAGCTGTTTCCAGTAACTGAATTCATCTGTTTGAGTTGTTTCCAATAACTGAATTGTATCTATTTGAGCTGAATACATACTCTAAGTTAAGAAGTTTTATGAGAACTTTTCTAGGACAATGAAAGATGACACGGCCCTTGGTGACACCCCTACTGTGAATATGTTTTACCTGCTCTCCAAGCTGATGACACTGGAAGAATGTTCTGATCATATCTGTCCAGCACTTTGACGGAAGTTTCCACTAGTTCACCTCTCACTGAAGTCGCGCACCGCTTTCTGACGGCTCTGCTGCTCTGCTGATAAAATCAAGTATTAATTCACATTAAATTACTATGTGATATATACATACATACATACATACATACATACATACATACATACATACATACATACATACATACATACATACGAACATTTAATTGTCTTCATTATACATTTTTGGGGTAGTTTTAAAGCCACCCAATATAATTATCTTACGTCCAAAACCAGTTTCATGACACATCTTTCGATTATCTATCAGGTCGTTCCCAAGACAGTCCACATTTTGTTCTTAGCAATTCTGCATAGACATATATAGGAAGCTGTTTAACAATTATTGACCTGATTAAGTACCTCCAACCATTTTTACATGAATTTATAGAACGTTCTGAGGTCCTTTTCAGAAATGTGTGCGTTTATTTAGCTTTGTAATACATAGGTTTTCCGTACTAAATCTCCACTGAATAATTCGTGCAGAGTGAAACGCAGAGAGAACACATGCAGACACATGATACATGTATAACCACGCATTTTTTTCAAGATTAAATACAAATGACTGCCACAGTCAAATACTTTAATTCCTTTGATAGGAAGGTTGAAATAAAAAGCAAAATAGATGTATTTAATTTTAAAAAAAGACACAGGCATAGGTGTCACTAAAGTGAATAAGGAGTACGTGGGACTTTATGTGTGGAAAAATAAATAATTGAGTTAGTAAAGGAAAACATGGTTTGTGCGAATACAGATGTAACGAATTTACGGATGTAATGAAGTGAATTTGTATACCCAATGAAGCATAGTGCATACATTATTATAGGAATAACGAATTTACGGATGTAATGAAGTAAATTTTCATACCCAATGAAGCATAGTGCATACATTATTATAGGAATAACGAATTTACGGATGTAATGAAGTAAATTTTCATACCCAATGAAACATAATGCATACATTATTATAAATAAACTATAGATACAATGAAGAGTAATTTTAGGATCCTTTCAGATTCGTTATAATGCATTTTACTTTAATTATGTTGATCGTAAATGAGGATGAAAATAATCAAGGACATTTTGCACGCAAAACAAATACCGGGCACCATCATCATCAGTAGCAAAATGTTATTTTATGGGTGTGTACTTTTCAACGTGGAAATACGTATGCATATTAGTATTTGTCTGTGGCCATTCAAAAATGTACGAACCTGTGTATGACAGGTCACATCGGGACACACAAGGATTTTACACTGGTATGTGACATCTGAGGATCCTACGAAGTGAAAGGCGTACACGTTGATGGTGATTTCGCCTCTCCGTCCATCATTGGCATCATCTATAATGGCTATATCTTTAGCTCTGTCAATAAAAGCAACCAAATCTTGACATTTTTTTCATAACAGAGACAACAAACTTTTATCGTTATCACTTCTGATTTTCTATTTCCAAATAACTGATGATTTTAGCATCCATATAAGCTTTAACATTTGTATTGCCCAAGTAATTTACTTTAGTGTCTAGCTGTGAAGCATATTTGGAGTAAACTCCTTCGCAACATTGAAACCTAAATCAATACAACTTATCGAGTTGTGAAACCTAATTCAATACAACTTATAGAGTTGTGAAACATAAATCAATACAACTTATAGAGTTGGTTTTTGGACCAACGCGCAGCACTTTAAACATAAAGTGTGATTTTTTTTAAGTCTTCTTTTAGAATAGTAGATAAAATTGTGGTATATG
Source organism: Margaritifera margaritifera (assembly GCA_029931535.1). Taxonomy (NCBI): domain Eukaryota; kingdom Metazoa; phylum Mollusca; class Bivalvia; order Unionida; family Margaritiferidae; genus Margaritifera; species Margaritifera margaritifera. The sequence continues at coordinate 6,230,192 of JAQPZY010001681.1, forward strand.
AGCAAATGAGTAACTATGTGTTGTCCTGTGTAGCTGGAATAATGCTAATATATTTGGCCATATATATAAATATATATATATATATATATATATATATATATATATATATATATATATATATATATATATATATATATATATATATATATATATATATTAAAGTCAAAAGCGAGATGCCGATATTTCAGTTGTAGTTTTAGATGTGAGGAGCGTGTGAATGAATGTTCTGATATAAATCGGATGAAAACCCAAATCTAGTTGACTTGTCAGAACGAATAGAAGAATATAGCGTGTGAACTGTTGTTTGGGTGGTCTGATTTCTGATTTGACTAATCCGTTTTATGCTGGTATTATGAATGAAATATCTTTTCTCTCTCTCTCTCTCTCTCTCTCTCTCTCTCTCTCTCTCTCTCTCTCTCTCTATATATATATATATATATATATATATATATATATATATATATATATATATATATATATATGGCTATGTTAAGAACATGATACAGTAAAAATTACGGTGAGACCATGGCAATTTCTTTCTCGTGGCCTAATATAATTACTTTTCATTAAAAAAACAATTATATCACAATCCGAGAAAAGATAGGTACATCTGTTAAATACATGTATGTAATTAGAGTCTACAATAAAGTCTATGCACAAGTTGCTTATTAAAACAGGCATCCGTAGCAAAACATTTACAAATTTCGGTCCGATGCAATTCAAGAAATTATTACAATTGTGAGTGAAAAGGCAACACGACTATGTTATCTGTTCTATGTTCATGACTCAATGATTACAAAATTGACGGCGGACCGAATTACAAAACTCAAACATCAGTAAAGTAATGTCACTAGTCTAAAATAGAAATATCTTGCCCTACTGTTAACCTGCCAATAATTGGAGTATTTAAATTCGATAGGATAACGAACCCTCATGCGTTGGGAGTAGAGCTCGTTAGGAGGAGCAAATTATATTAAATAAATAGGACGATTCACTTCTCAGTGTTATTCGCTTAGTAAAGCTGTATAGGAAGATGGAATTGTCGAGAGGTGCAATGTAGTGCAAATTGTAGCAGAGTGCTTGATGAAACTTCAGATGATGGATATACTGCACTGGACACAGGGCGAAGTCGTTAGAATTTAATGACAGGAATTTCGTTGTTGCAAGGGATCGATTTCTTTATTTGACATTTACATGTAGAATATAACATTTTTTGTTCAGGGTTGTTGTATAGTAGTAGGAATTATCACAATGACCTTGCATGCGATGATACATAAGGAAAGAAGTGTTGACAGGGTACAGCCTTGGAATAGTCGGTCGGTTATTAACCCATGTGCTGGTTGAAAAAGGTTTGATGTTCACCACATCGCTCTTCCACATAATCAGTTGTCATATAAGCAAGGATATGCTATGGGGAGTGCTAACTCCGACTGTGGGGAAAATGCGATACGTGTAGATCCATCAATTAGAAGAAAATTACATGGAACTTTAGTCATAGATAGACGTATTTACTATATTTTTTTTTTGTAAGCGGTCATGCGTGAACCAGTTAATTTAGCTGTCTATACCAGGAATTTTGAAACCGTCAAATGTGTTCTTGTCAGATAAATATTTTGCACAAACAGGAGATCTATTGAATTTTCTGATTTGCAGTATGCTCTCATCAGGTTAAGGCTTTGGTGAAATTAGTTTTCCGTTCTACTGATATTCTGTAGTTGTATCTGTTGCACATAATAACATCTATAACATTCTTGGCTTTACAGTTTACCCTTAATTGGACATGTATAGATGCGCACACTGTATCGCTTTTATATGTACTTGATTTGTTTGCGTGTGTTTCTATTTTTTCATTTAATGACAAAATTGCAGCATACTTTTCCATATGGCTTTAATTTGTTATTTGGGGTTTCTTAAAAATAGCTCTAACAAGAAGGTCCCTGTCGTACCTTTACCTTCTGAAAGCCAAAATGGACTTTTCTCTGGAACTATTGGGAAGATCATTTCATGAATTAGTATTTGGATAATGTTTGGATTTGATGTTCAGCATATTAGTCAAGTTCTGTGCTCACGTGTCAAGTAATCAGGTTCGTTTACTAAAGTCATATCTATTTTTGTGTTGCTATTCTTGGCGGGACACTTTTGTATTATTGCCTTGACTTCTTCTGGTTTGCTTACACTCGGGTCAGATGTCTCAGTAAATGCACAAGTTTGTATTTTGAGTAAGTTTAATTTGCGATATGTTACTAGAAGGACAAATATTGCGGTGCAAAAGGCTGGAAATAGATTGGACCCTAGATAGTAATTTGTATTTTTAGTAGCATGATGTATGTTTGTACTATATGCCAATGAGCAAACTATTTTTGTTATTTAAAGAAAGCACATGCTGAAGACGTTTCAAAACCTGAGCTTGATTATCATACTATACCATTCAATTATCATACTATACCATTCAATTATCATACTATACCATTCAATTATCATACTATACCATTCAATTATCATACTATACCATTCAATTATCATACTATACTATTCAAGTGAGATTGATTATCATACTATACCATTCAATTATCATACTATATCATTCAATTATGATACTATACCATTCAATTATCATACTATACTATTCAAGTGAGATTGATTATCATACTATACCATTCAATTATCATACTATACCATTCAAGTGAGATTGATTATCATACTATATCATTCAATTATCATACTATACCATTCAATTATCATACTATATCATTCAAGTGAGATTGATTATCATACTATACCATTAAATTATCATACTATACCATTCAAGTGATATTGATTATCATACTATACCATTCAATTATCATACTATACCATTCAAGTGAGATTGATTATCATACTATACCATTCAAGTGAATCTCTGTTTACACTGCGTGAGAAGAGACCAGTTCGTATATTGACGAAAATAGCTGAGGTGTAGAGATGAAATCTCGGAAATGGTTTTCTATCATAAAATATTATATAATGCTGAGGCTTTAAATCAAAATGAGTTAAAATTGCGTCTTTTACCTGAAGTCCTTGTACAGCACAATTTTTTCAACTGCCGAGTTAACGGACGTTCCGTTGTACGCGGTGCATTCCTCAACAAACATGTAATACGTATCTGGAACATAATAAGAATACTGAATCATATGAAAACATTTTTTTTTTAAATGACCTTGCAGAAACCGTTTGATAATATTTTATCCAATTATCCTTTTTCGAAATTAGAAGCTACATCTAGACTAATAAGTATATCAAAACATTTTATTTATTAGTTAATCATTGTACTGTTTCTGCGGATTTGTGTGTCTTACGCGGTAGAGGCACATCTGTAGATTTCTCGGGAAAAATGATGCTGAACAACCTCAGAACTCTTTTATATTTAATCCATTTCCACTGATATGCTGCACTTGTATTGTACGATTTAAATGGCAAGGGTCCACAAGAAACGGATGTTGCGTACACGTATATGTATTAAAGAGAAAATCTCTCTAATCTTTGTGCTAGACCATCGTCAAACGAATGTTCGAATTTACAGATATCCCGAACTCATTTGTTTTCAAACTCAAACACACCCCGACACTGAGAGAGAGAGAGAGAGAGAGAGAGAGAGAGAGAGAGAGAGAGAGAGAGAAGGCAAACATACCTGGTCCTTTTATGTGAAGTACTTCCAGTTCTCCGTTGATAAAAGTGTTCTCCGTTTTGTTTGCTTCATTGGTAACTGTTATTTGAAGATCAAAGTCAGGGGTTTTTGTGCCAAGAGAAACAGAAGAACTGGAAGGCGTGCCACTGGCAAGATATACAGTTCCCAAAAGAAAGATTGTTACAGAGCAAAACAATTGTTATCTGTTTTCGAGATAATATATTTCTGATTTAACAGTATGACAAAGAATTCAAACAATATCATTCTTATCTAAAAATGAAATTGGAACAACCTAAATTAGCTGGCGATATTTGTATTGACGGGGAAGATTGCGAAATAATTTATATAGATGGGACAAATTTATTTAAAACAATTTGTCTTTTCTTCTAAAGAGCGCACAATAATGTTTCCTTTAAACCAAACATTGCTCATAATATTTGTATACTCTATCACAACACATATTTCAAAAGGATTAAAAGAAAAATTGAAAAGAGGGTGGAGATGAATGCATATGACCCATTTATATCAGTTTTGCAACTGTTTTCTCTGCCTAAGTATTACTTGCGATCATTATCCTAAATAACATGATCTCTCGTGTGACTTTTTAAACTCATTTACTGTGGGACCAAAATGTACAACTATGCATCCATAAGGGCAATACGAATAAATAACTGATGGTAATTTATATTTTCATAATCCTTAAGTCCTATTATCGTCGTTTATAGTTATGCTAGAAAAAATATCCTGTAGTTTGTAGTCATGCTAGAAACAATGTCCGGCAGTTTATAGTCATGCTGCAAACAATGTCCGGTAGTTTGTAGTCATGCTAGAAACAATGTCCAGTAGTTTGTAGTCATGCTAGAAACAATGTCCGGTAGTTTATAGTCATGCTAGAAATAATGTCCGGTAGTTTGTGGTAATGCTAGAAACAATGTCCGGTAGTTTATTTTGAAGAAGCATAATAGAGCAATCAAAATTGAAGCTCGGTAGCCAAGATGGTAGCAATTTCAAAAGCAGGCATATAGGCATTATATGCGGTAATCTCTATACCTGCCATTTCTTGATGACGAATGTAGAATTATGATCTTGGTTATTCCATGTTGGGGGATTGTATCACATTCAAAGGTAAATTCCATGAAGCTCCTTCCTCCGATTATGTTCTGTCTATGCTCTGTTGTCAATGTGCCGTGAAGAGGAGTCTGGGAAAATAGACAAAAATCTAATGCATGGCATAAAATGAGCAAAAGCAGCAACAATTTTAATTTCGTAATAATTCCTGAGATAATTTGAAAACGGCAACACTCATATATTGCCATTTAAATTCTAGTTCAGCCACGAGACGATTAAAATGAAGGGTTTATTTTACAATTATGGTACATAAATATCAGATTGAGATGTTGTATTGCAGGATATTGAAAACTACAATATAAATATTATTATCTTATCACATTCCTTACGTTATCTACAGTTGTATGTGTTTTGGATAAATAATAACACTGCAGCAATCTCAGACCAACACTGATTATCTTAAACAATGAGTTTAAACTTGTTTTGCCTAAAAAAAAAAATTTGTGCTGACTTTGCAAGTAAATTATACTAATAAAAATGGCAATTTAATACCAAAGATAGGATTTTGAAATACAGAACATGTGTCGGTTTCCATAGATTAGAATACTGCATCATTGTCTTTGGTATCTTATGAGAAAAATACATAGAAAAATTTCATATTGCATTTAGATACGTCTTCATTCAGACTGCCTTGCGAGTTGGTTCTCCTGCACCTCAAACCCTTTCCGTTCACCCTGGTCCGTCCTTTTTTGAGAATGAGCGCATGACCGAATGGATTAGAGCACTTGTCAATGGGAACTAGGTTACAGGCGCTGTTACTCACAGCGAGGGTTCGATTCTTGCTTGAACCGAATTATAACTCTACTCTCTAACACGTTTGATTATATTTGCGTTATTTCTATACACATTGATTTTATACAATTATGTACCTCAATGTGGGATCCACGGATAAACACGTTCCTCTCTGAAAGGTATATATATATATATATATATATATATATATATATATATATATATATATATATATATATATATATATATATATATATATATATTTGTTAAATTCGTACTCTACGGAGATTCGAACCGGATCCGCGGGTTACGACACTCATCACCTTGCCTGTAAGAATCAACCCCTATACTATCTCGACCATGCACACGTTACCAAAAAATGATGCTACAAAGTCGGTGGTATAGACATTCGTGCGTAGCAGACACACCCAGTAATTAATTCGCATCTAAGTACACAGTCCATCTGGATTCCTACTACATAAATCAAGGTATATAGAAAGTTATTATAACGAATTACAAATGTACACCAAACAGAGCGGGTTCGAATCTCCGTAGAGTACGAATTAAAATTCTCTAACCTGTATGATAATATTATTTATTCGTATTTAAAAATGCTACTAATTTTATCAAGCATTCTCCTGTAGGATCCAGGGATAGCACTTTCCGCTCTGTTTGGTGTATATTTGTAATTCTCTCTCTCTCTCTCTCTCTCTCTCTCTCTCTCTCTCTCTCTCTCTCTCTCTCTCTCTCTCTCTATATATATATATATATATATATATATATATATATATATATATACACACACATATATATATATATATATGTGTGTGTGTGTATGTGTGTGTGTGTGTGTGTGTGTGTGTGTGTGTGTGTGTGTGTGTGTTGTATATACCTTGGATTTCTAAATAGAAATCCAATGGATTTGTGCATTTAGCTGAGCGTTAATTTCTGCTTGCCAAGCGAGCTGATTCCCGTGTACCTCGAGCCCTTTCCTTCAACTCTGTTCCATCCTTTATTTTATTTAAGGGGGTTGGGCATTTGGATTCGAGTGCTGCGACGTGACAGCCAGGTGATACGTGCCTATACTTTCTACTCGCAGCGCGGGTTGGATTCCTATTTGGAGCGAATTGTAACTCTTTAACATGTTTGATTATATCTGAGTTTATATATATATATATATATATATATATATATATATATATATATATATATATATATATATAATATGTGGAAATTCTAATGTAACTGTATATATTTAAACTGGAGTTTGATAACGATTCATTTACCTGTAATATTCTAGTATATGATGTAAATATTTAATAGAAGCATGAATATTCAGTTTTTTTGCCTTTTATTTTCTCTCCGTCAAGCCAGAATACACCTGATAAACTAAAAAATGCTTGTTCCAGGTAAGGATTCAGAAATATCGTTTGAAGTGTGGTGGGTGGACGTAAACAAGTAGGCAAAGAGTATGTGGAATAGAACCCCTGGTGGGGGCCAAGATAGCAAAGCCCCGGAAGCTCCTGCATTTTACGCGTTTCCAGAGCATAATTGTAACACTCTAAGTGTAAAGAAAATTTACTCAAGGAAACGTTCCGGTTGTTTCTCGCTCATGTTGTGTGTGTAGGGGGCCGCCGGCTCCCCCCTCCCCCACTCCCCGTTTACGGATTTTCCCCTGTATTCCTTTCATTCCACCAAAGCCATCACAATAAATTCTCAGTTATCAGGACCAATGAAGTGATCATTTATAACTATAAAACAATTTAATTTTTAATACGATGAGGAGAAGTAAAATCTACAGTTGAAGTCCTGATCACAAAATGACCGTAAGAAACCCTACTAAATTATTTAGGTATCTGCTTTACATATCTTACAGTTGACAATTATGTATAGCCCCAAATGCTATTACTGAGACGAAGTAGAAAGAATAAAACTGAACTCTTACATTAAAGCAATCCGACCCTTGAATAGAGAATCCATTTTTCTCCTTGGTTGCGGTACAGCTGATGCTGGAACCATCTGAGGCATTTGTCAGAACTAGAGACTTGAAGGAGTCGACAAAGGGAGAAGCGAGTAGGTGAATCGTCCCATTCGAAAAGCATTCTGAACAAAATTTAAGAAATTCTTGAAGGCACACACCAAGTTATATAAGCTAAATTCGGCTTATCTACCCAGGTTAGTCACAGACTTTAATCAAAGGTTCACAATATAATCATTCCTTTCAAAATAGATTGGACAATTTTTGGTTCATTTAATAATATGAATTAAGTTCCCGATGCTTGATCATATTGTTATACATACAAGGAAGACATTATGTTAAAAAAAGTTAAAAAGAGTAGTACTTTTTATCGTTTTGGATAATACGACATCCAGTCTGAGTGCAGGAAACGAGGGGAAGAAATGCAAAGAAAAACTTTTAAACACAAAACGTTTAAGTGAGTCAGCTAGATGCACCTACCAACCTGACAAAGCTCCTTTATTTCTCAAAGAACCTGATGCTTTTTACTTACCGTAAGTGAGGTTTGTAGTCAGTCGCAAGGCTGTATTAGGGCTGTTAGGATTAGAATTTGTGTCGACAGGATTTTGAATTCTGGTTACAGCAGAATCCGATTTGGCATCTGTCATTTGCGGACTTGTTGTCGCCGCTGCTGATAGCGATATCCCCAGCAGGAACACCAGAATAAGTAGTGTTTCAAGAAATGAGGTTATTCTTAAGAAATATAAGCATATAATATTATTATAATCTTTGTATACAAGCGCCATGTTTTCATGAAAGATTGTTTAGCAAATATAAATATAAATTATCAACAAATCTCGTTGAGAAAGACCAAACAAAAGGCAATACCACATAGTTTTGGACGTTAAGAATGGCAACAAATACGCTATGAATTCAAATAATACCTCGAAGATGTTACAAGTAATGCCTTTTCTGGAAAGATGCATATCATAACTAACTTTGGGTTGCAGAAGAACAGAAAATATTAAATCTTAGAAGTGTCAGAAATGCATGTTACGAAGATGAGGTATAAACACTGGACCTCCCGCATTGGTACGAAGATGAGGTATTAACACTGGACCTTATTGCTGTCAAAGCCTCGTTTTCCTGTTGTGATGGAATTATTTTGTTTTCCTAACCTGAAGCCCATCTTACCAGCTCGGTACGAGTACTTGAGTAATTTAAGTCATAACAGAATATAGTATCGTAAGTCTATCAAGTTGTCCCGCAGAGTTTATAATCATTTAAATTTATTTTAACGACAGAAATTACATAAATTGTATTTTTTTAAATAATAATTTTCGTATATTTTATGTTTCAGTTATGTTAAATTTCTAGACATTATTAGACAGCACAAAAACAGTGACTCGACTGGATGTAGTATAAAACTGAAACATAAGACTAACACAAAGAGCATGTTTCTACAAACGGTGCTACGAACACCTCTTTCTCTCTCTCTCTCTCTCTCTCTTTGACAAAAAACAAATATTTCATGGCAAAAATACAGACGTATCAATATCTTTAAATGGTATTATCCCATTATTCACTATTCTAGGTATTAAGATGTTTTGTCGCACACAAAGGAATGTACGGAATAATCATCAACATTATGTCCAGTAATATGATTATGTACAGCAAATATACATACCTGATTATGTAAAGCAAATATACATACCTGATTATGTAAAGCAAATATACATACCTGATTATCTAAAGCAAATATACATACCTGATTACGTTAAACCCTTTTTGGATCAGTCTTTACCTTGTAATGCTGTTAGGCAGTAAAAAAGCAATGTTTTAATTTAGCTAAAATATAATTAAGTAAAGACAATCAAATATAACATTGATGTCTGAATCATTTACAAAAATGTAATTTACTTTAGCCATCGTCGATATATATCACAGATTAGATGAAAATGAATCATAGCATGATGAGTATGATAAGATAAATTTGTAATTACAATACAAAGTCTGATTAGATGAAAATGAATCTTAGCATGATGAGTATGATAAGATAAAATTGTAATTACAATACAAAATCTGATTAGATGGAAATGAATCATAACATGATGAGCATGATAAGATACAATTGTAATCACAATACAAAATCTGATACAAAATTATCATTCAACACTTCTATTAAATTTTGTTCCATTTGGCAGAGTAAAAGGATATGCAAGGAAGTAAAACTGAGAAAGGAAGATTATCACAAATAGAAAAGATAGAAGAGAAAATGACCTTAAAAAATTTAATCTGAAAACTAAATAAGACAATGAAGAAAAAATTTTAAAGGGGAGAGAAATAAGATCAGAGAATGATGCTAATATGATGATGATGATGATTATGATGATGATGATAATAATAATAATAATGATGATGATCATGACGTGTAATATGATTCAAACCTTTTCTGTGTTGCTCCTCTCCTTTGCGCAAGTGGCGAAGTGGAAGTCCCAACTAAGCATTTTATAGCCTGGAATTAGACCAATTAGATCCAGTAAGGTTGGCCGCCTAATCCGGGCAGGGTGTTGTATGTCAACGAGTGACGTACCCTCCTCGACGTTTATAAGTAAGAGTATACATTTTGAAGGAAGAATAAAAGAGGAAATATATCTTTGGCGTACACGTGAAGAAACTGTACCTATTTTGTTAAAAACTCCGTATGAAGATTGTTTTTTTTTTACCTGCATACAATTCGTTTTTCTACATATTGTAAAATAAGACTTTATTATCCATAATTAAAAAATATCGACTTCCATCTTTGAAATGAGAAACCGTAAAAAAAGAAAATATTTAGATTTTCAAACTATGAATCTTTATGTTCCTGAATTAAAACTTCAAGAAAGCATAGCGTTCAGATTCAGATACTTATGGCGTCGAAAAGATTACAATCATAGTGTTGGTTATGAAAACTCTCGTGATGATGATGGTGATGATGATGCTGAGCATAGCGAGATCAACAATTACATGAGTAGCACAATAGATATTAATGACAAAGTCTGGGGGGAAAACTATGAAAATAATTTTAAAAACCCGTATATATTTCTTACAACAAGAACAAGGATGACTGCAATCGTTGAAGTTTATATTATATCAAAACATGAAATCTTGTGTAATGCCGAGGAAAATAATAAAGGTATAACATGTTATTGGTCCCTTTTTAAAAAATAAAAAATAAACATTTTCAAATCTAGAAACAGATGATCACGATATGCCCACCGTCTACAATCGGGATGGTATTGGGGAATGATTTCACCATGCACCAAACCACACAACCGTAATTAATATACCGAGAAACTTCATCAGAGTATCATTCCTCATTGTTATGTCATTTACGCATTGTTTATAGGGCGAGATATAAACAAAGTAACATCTATATACAACACTTGCATACAAAAACACATTTTTAAGTCTGAAGAAATTTTTTAAAATCCTTCACAGTCCCTAAAAAAATGTAAAAAAATTGAGAAATGCTATCAATAAAGTTACGGTGCCAATACCAGAAACAAGAGTTCATCGAAGAGACTGACGCTCTACTGACCGAAAAGAATTTTCACGAATCCAGGGAAAGGTCGTGTCTTCTTTTTAACTGTTGAGTGTTGAAACCATCTCCGGTGGTGGCCATATTTGTTGTAAGATCAGCAACGAATTAATTTAGGACAAACCGTACATTATCAGAAGTATTTTGGTTAAAACCCTATGTTGATATGACCATCCATTCAGGATGAGTAGCGATAAAAAGATTTTCCAGATGCCGACATAATGGTCATATGACTTTCCGTTTAGGAGGAACATCAACAATAAGATTTTAAAGATGGTTGCCGTGGTAGCCATATTGAATGTCAGATCGACACTATATTAATTTAGTTTCAGCTAGACATCATAAGAAGTATTTTTGGTGAAAACCCCATTTGGATATGGCTATCCGTTAAGGAGTAACGATAACAAGATTTTTTTTTATGGCCGCTATTGTGGTCATATAGGTGATCACATCAGCACCATTTTCAATTAGGACCAACTAGACATCATAAGAAGTCTTTTGATAAAACCTCATGTCCATATGACCAATTATTTAGGAGGAGTAACGATAACAAGACTTTCAAGACAACCATAATGTATATCAGATCGGCACCATTTCGTTTAAAAGTCTTTCAGTAAAATTTCCATGTTGCTATGAATATTGGGAGGAGTGTCGAGAACAATATTTTTCAAGATGGCCGCTATGACGGCCATATTGGTTGTTACAGTGACACTATTTTATTTAGGACTAACTCGACCTTGGGATGAATGTGTGTGTAAAGTTTTATGGCAATTATCCAAGTAGTTTAGGTGGTGTAGGGATAACAAACTTGTACTAACGGACGACAGACAACAGGCCATCCCATAAGCACTTTTAATCCATAACCAGCAGAGGTAAAACAAATTACCAGGGTCCCATCAGTTTCGATGAACCGAACCGCCCGCATGTGTCCCATTCACAATGTAGCAGCAGAACCCCAAGGGTAAAGAAAAAGTATTACATTAACTATTTGCTATCAAGTTTTGTTTGCATCCAGATGAAGTTTAAATTAATTCAGAGTTTTGCAAGCATGTGAGAGATTAATGTGTGTGGTAGGTGTATTTTTTAGAGCGAAATCTTGTCTAAATCTGATTCTTCCTATCTTTTAAATAGAAAAGGCTATAATTTTTAGTACTGCATTCTACAAATATGCACCAAATAATTAATTTCTTTACTTATTTCAGTTACATGCATAACATAATTAGCTATGAACGCAGCTAGGATGCCTACTTATTCAAATGATGTATCAACTATGGATTTTCCCCTTTTTGCTTTTCAAGGTATTACTACATTTAGAGAAAGGCTAGATACCATAGCATACACAGCAACACACACCAGGGTCGCCAGGGAGGTCCGACCTCAACAGTCAGCGATACATTTTCCATTTAGAGAAAGGCTGTGTATCATAGACACCATAGCCCACTCTATGCACTAGCGATCGACAATCCCTGCTAAGGGAGGGGCAGATCACCGAGAGAGAATACGATGATATTCTGGAGCAGTACTGGTCGGCCGAGCAAAAAACCCACATCCAGCCCTCGGTCTGCAGACCGGGTGACCCACGTCAACTCCCTGGCAACTAAAACGACAGCCACCAGCCCCAAGGAGGTCCGATCAAGCCCCACCATCCAAAGCAGCCAAACGACGAGCCAGGCGAAAATACGCCAGGATGGCTAAAGAGGCCATACCACCTCCAATCCCAGCACGACGATCTCCCAGAATACAAGCCCAGCCACCACCTCTCGTACAAAAGGCGCGCTCATCCGGAACATCTGGCGATACCAATATAGTAGTGGACTACCAAGCTACAATACCGCTTGGCCATCCGCTAGAAGCCGACCTCTCTAACCTGCTCATAGCCATGATTCCTGGCGTGGTATACATCATAAAACAGAAGATAGGAAAGAAGAGAGCCAAATTTATCCCCTCACTTAAAACCATGTTAGAGAAGGCCACGACAAACAAAGAGGCAATCATTTCTATGCCGGTAAACCTATGTAGCAGCCAAACAGTAGTGGCGCTGTCTGTCGACGACCTCGAGAGGATAGTTGCAGCTGCAATAGCGAATATTGAGCAGAGTCTGGAAACGTTTACAGGCAAAGGCTCAGGCTGGCGGCTATGAGGCTCTAAACGTGCCTATGAAAAGGGAAGAGATTGACCCCACATACAGCAACACCGATAAGACTGCCAGCCAGTCCCCATGCGGCTTCTGCTATGTCGTTAAACGATGCGACGGTAAAACCAACAAGCGCGTATCGTACAGAAGAAAAGACTCAGTTGTCAACTTTATCAAAAGCCTAGAGAACGAGATGGTAGTCATCCGCGAGGTGTTAGGCAACCCTCGTCTTTTAGTCATGAAGATGCTAGGGCTGCTCGCGGACATCGACATGCACCTGTTCGGCAAGCACCCTGGGAGGTATATCGATGTTCAGTAAGCGGCACGCGAAGGCTAACAACCCTCTATTCCCTGACCACGACCCATCGAAGCCTACTAGCTTGATCACCTACTTCAATACTAACAACCTCTATGGCTGGGTCATGATGTAGAGTCTTCCCACTTGAAGCTTCCGTTGGGTCAACCCCCAAGTAGCAGAAACACGACTAGGCAGCCTGACCCCTACGCTTCAAAGGGCTACCTCCTAGATGTTGCCCTAGAATACCCTGTAGAGTTCCACGATGCCCCCAACGACTACACGCAGGCCCCGAGTCCATGACCGTTCCGGAAGAGTGACTTTCCAACTACCAGCACAGCCTCGTCAACAAGCTTGGAGGGCGCTATACCGACTGTATGAAGCTGCTACCCAAGTTGCTAAAGAAGGAGCGATACGTCGTTCACTACCGGAACTCCAGCTCTACACCAGCTTCGGGATGCGCATCACTAAGATCCACCGGGAGCTAGAGTTCGACCAGAGCCCATAGATAGTACCCTACATTTAAAAGAACACAGACCTGCGGGCTAAGGGTACATACGAGTTTGACAAGGACTACTTTAAACTGCTGAACAATTATGTCTTTGGCAAGACCATGGAAAATTAGCGGAAGCGCATCCGCATAGATCCGGTCCGGTCTGTGTGAAAAGAGGACAAGCTGAGGCGTCTGATAGCTGACACAGCCTTTCCATCCCGCAAGATCTTTGAGGGAAGCCTCGTGGTGGTCCACTCGACAAAATCCAGACTCAAGCTACACGGGCCAGGCGATCCTCGACCTCTCGAAACATTTTAATTACAATTTCACCTACAACCAGGTTAAGGCGTGTCACGGGGCAAAGGCCGGGCTCCTGTACACCGACACTGATAGCCTGTTGTTGGAGGTGGAAACTGAGGACCTCTACTGAGACATGGCCGAGGAGGCCCATCTCTACGATACAAGCGACTTTACAGCGGACCTCCCCCTGCAAAGCAACGCCAACAAAACGGTTGTCGGTAAGTTTGAGGATGAATTCAACGGAGCCCCCATCGCCGAGTTCGTTGTCTTGCGCCCTAAGATGTGCTTCATCCTGCGGGCAGACAGCGCAGAGACTCAACGGGCCAAAGGCATAGCTAGCGCCACTGTTAAGGCTGACCTCCGGCATAAGCTATATCTCGAGAAAACGGGAATTCCGCCATACGAGCACTGCCATACGTAGAAAAAGCCACCAAACGGGGTATACAGCTTGACAAAGGCGAGCCTATCTCCGCTGGACATCTAAAAATGGATCGCGCCAGACGGAGTCACGACGTTAACCTTTTGGCCATGCTCGAACAAATAAAGAGGCCAATGAAGAGTTTGAGGAGTTCCTTGCCAATATCATTGATCTCCCACATACCTAGGCTTCAGGTCGACCCTCAGGGGCATTCGCACCCCAAATAGTAACAAAGCCGGTCAGGAGACGCTGCCGAGCGTTTGCTCCTGCGAGTGGATGGCCACCAGATCTACGGCAGGGCGGGGTCGTTCTATACATTAAGCCATCTACAATGCAGGGACCACGTATCTCGCAGGGATAGTATCTCCGCTATCTGCTCGTTAGACAGGTATTCCGAAGACATGGCGTATAGCTTGAGAACGAGTTACCTCCAAGTGTCTCAACGGGCTTTTCTGCTGGTGAGAATACCTTTGGGTTGTAGTTGGGTATCTTCGGGCACGATCTGTAGCTCTTCTAGCATAAACCCCAAACGAGGCGGCCGATCGCTCAACTCAGTACTGTCAGGCGCTAATTGGAGGTGGTATGTTGTTGTTGTTGTTTGTTTAACGCCATTGTTCAGCACAGTACAGGCTATACATGGCGGTCAGTTTTATCTGGTGGAGGAAGAACCCGAGCAAACCCGGGAAGAAACACCGACCCACTGGAAGCTACTGGCAAGCTTTCTCACATATCCACATTGGCCTAGCCCGAGACTCGAACCCACGCGGACAGAGGTGAGATAGCAGTGATCGGTTAAGGCGAGCGCCTTAGACCACTCGGCCCCCCGGTTCCCCGAGGTGGTATGTAAGAGGTTGGCCAGGGATTGTCCAACTGTCAAGTATAACATACGTATCCAGCGTCTATACCGGATCGGCGGTGCGATGACCTTCTCCTTCCAGCTCCCCGGGGGCATACAAATACCGGACCCGGGCCCATGGAGATATACTTGGGGTATCATATGCTCACTTTTCACGCCCGTCCGGGTCAAAGGTATGGGTTGATCATCGATCGCAACGACAGGGGCTTTACCCGTTGATCGCGATTCCTGGCTGTTGAGGGCCTCCACGACAGCCGGTAACTTCTCAACCAATTTGACACTATGCAGGTTTTATCCTCGCCTGGAAAGCAACATTTCTTGGGCGTACTGATACCCGAACAGCCTTTCGGCCAACGTGCGATTAAAACGCAGTCCTACGCTCTAACGGTCTACTATACTCTTCGCCCGGTAGAAGCCCGCCTCTCCCCGACGAACACGAACGCCATGCTAAGCCAACAGATAGGAGACCACCCTCATAAACTCTCGGACTGGGGCTACTTGTAGTAGGCTGGGCCACCGGAGTGGGCCCCTCTTATACATTAATCTTAACAAGTTCGCGACCTCTGACGATTCTTTACTAAGTAGGGGTTTAGCCTGCTTATAGTGACTCGCAACATCTACTACAGTCAGCGCGTACATGAACGTCTTTTTTCCCACCTCTTCGTGAGATAAGTACAAAACATCTGCCTGATGCACCTCGTTGGTGGGTGGAAACGCCAAAACTGGGGCCGAATTAGTATTGCTTGGTGCCGGTAAGTAGATTTGCCAAAAGGATTATTTTTGTAACCACCGTCTAGAATTACTGCGTAACACTGCAGCCGCATCTGCTAGCTTTTGACCGGCTTCCTCTCCCTTCCATAACCCCCGGGGCCCGTAGCAGATCGCCGCTAACTTTCTTTTCATAATCTTTAATCATACTTAAGTTTTAGCTGGCAGTTACAGGTATCCATAGGCAACGAAGCCAACAACAGACAGTCCCCCGAGAATAAAAAGGAATTCATATTTTTGCTGCTCTGTGGATGGGGTATAAAAATCAGAGAGCTTTGGCTCTGACCCCACCGAGCTGACCACGCGGGTCTTTCCTCCATTCACCTGCTCATAGACTGATGAGGCTTTTTCCGGGGAAACGGAGTCAACAGCAACTTGCGCATACTCTCTAGCAAATTCACTCACGTTTTGATAGGTCTGTTCATCCTGCTGCACTTCCTGTTTACGTTCAGCGAGATAATTGAAGTGTACGTCAGCGCGCCGGTGTTGATATTTGGCTTGCGCTCCCCGGAAGGCATCCACGTCTTTTTCATGGCGTTGCGCTCTTCATCCGCTGCTTTATTTGTCTATCTGGGAAAAGACGTAGTTGGATCCGGCGAAAGCGACGGCGTTAACGATGCCCCAACCCCATATCATCATACCTATTGAATCGGCCATTAAGCAGCTGTGATAATATTAGCGGGGAGGATGCCCTGTTTAGTTAACATGCCTTGAATCCACGGAGCGTTGATAAATAGATACGTTATATGGGTCTTCTACCGATCGTCGGATTTGATCACATTATTTTCTTTGAGCGCGTCTTTGAATGAGTCTTCGTTCTTACATTAGAAGAGAGCCAGCAAAAGGTCTCCTCCCTAAAGTCTTTCGCAACAGCATTATACTTTTGGATGATAACTCATACGCTGATGCCCACGTGCCGACTCGTATAGGGTAGTTTAATAAGAGCCGTTTCATTTTGGAGCACCCCTCCGAAGAATGCGCAGTCTTTTTAATGAAAAGCGTATCCGTTTCCTCAAAATGAGCAGCGATAGATAATAGCAACTCTTCTAGCTCCTCTTGAAGGTTGATCAAAAATACGCATGGGTCTTTTTCTTCCCCAGTCCCACGGCCGATCATAGGCTTTGTTCAGCCTGATGGTGGAGCGGAAGACGACGATGGTCTCAATGTGGTCCTTAAAGACTGTTTCAAGCAGCACGCAGACAAAGACGCTTTTCCGCATCCGCGTCTCCCCACTATGATAGTGCAATGGGGTTTTAGGTCCGCAAAGAGTTGATTAATAGACGGCAGACACGTCCTGGCAGTATTGTATATTCAGCTGTGCGTCCATAAACACGAAGCATGCGCTGGTGGTTGCGTCTTTAAAGAGCACGACGATATCCTTCAGATTGTTGGCTGGTGTGTTCAGGTTAATGTTCCATACAGTGTCTTTTTTGTTAGGCACGACTCTTCAGTGCTTCAGCATGCGGATGTACAGAAAACAAGCCCTACCCAGGTATTGGTTCCTGATCATGCGAGCGAGCTCGGCGTTGGTCACCACATCAAACTCCAGGGATAGGCCGCTGATGGCGTCGCTGGCCCCCATGTTAGTGCTTTGGATGACCCTTGTGTAGCTGTTAAAGGTGATGTCAAAGGTCAGCGGGTTGGAGAGGCCGGCTTGATAGCAGGGCATGTGGTCTTTCAGCAACTCAAAGTCGAGCGGTATGCAAAACCTGTTACCATAGGCCGCATTGACAGAGACGTCTGGCTGAGTAGCGGCTACGGTCTTGCCAGTATCTATGCGGATTCTGGCGCAGTTGTCGGTGTGTATGCTTTGGTAGCTGGCGTTGGTCCTCCCCTTCTCTGATAACCACAGATACTTATACCTTCCCCATATATCAGCGTCGTTCACAGACGCCACCTCTACCAATTCCATTTTAGCGCTTAACTTTTTAACGATCTTTTAAAGTCTGGGACTTTTTATGATCGTGCAGTTAACATATGCCGCTGAGAGTGTAATGGTGAACGCCAGCCTAGCACTGCCATGAACGATGGCGTCATCATCCCTCTGATTGGAAAGTCGCACGGCGAGAATTTAATCCTGCTGGATGGTGCTTGAGTTGTTGGTAATCACTATCATACCCCGAGCAGCATTTATTTCCAGAGGCCTGCGCAGAGCGCGGAATGGGTCGAGATTGTTACCGTACTGGGACATCTCTTGCGAATTAAACGTCGGTGCGTTCTGTTTAATTGATGACGTCATCATGGCTGAAGGTGGGGAAGGCATATAACTACAGGAATTTGGTCCTACTAGGGGATAACAAGGTAGACTGTGGAATGGATATCCAGGAGTGGGGTTTTCGTCATGGGATCATGGGATCAAATAATGCGCTTAAAACCTTGCGAGGTGCCTAGGTTAACACTCAGGGTAAAATCGACGCTCTAGACTCCGATGAGACAGTGCTCAAGTTAAGTATCGATCGTGCTTATGACAGCAGCTACAGAATCTGCTTGCAGCTGGAACTGCGGGACGAAAGTATCAGCAAGAAGCGTTCGAACTTTTTGACTGGGCGGTTGAGTCAGTTCACCACGACCAGAGAAACCTTCGCCCGCATCTGCGCTGAAGATATAACGCTGGCTGAAAGACTGCGGATATTGTTCCTGTTGCCTCTATCATCACAGCGTTAGGATTTACTATCTCCACGATCGTGGTGTCCGTCACAGGTGGCGCCAAGTCCTCCTGCGCCTGAGACACGTGGAGTAAGAAAGTGGGTTAAAAAGCAGCTGACGCGACTGGCAGACATGCTAAAGAATCTGGCTCCAAAAGCTGCTGCTGCGCTCCCATGCATTATAGGCTAGGTCATTTCCTTGTTGCTGAAAAACACAGGCGCAGCCGTGGGCTGGTTGGCCGATACTGTAGTGGTGCTCATTGTGACCATCGTTATAACATTCGTGGCCGTCCTGCAAAGAGAGACAAAAAAGTGATATAGCATCAGGAATGTGGCTACCCCTCCAGCGACTAGTACAGTGTTGTTGTCCTCGTGGTCTATCGCCACCCGCTCGACTCTCACTAGCCGTTGAGGGGTTACCTTGGCTAATGATGGCTCAGAACTTGCCCTATCGTGTACGACTGCCTGAGACTGAGGGAGATCGCTAGCACCTGTAGCGGTCGGAGAGGTAACGTCTGCCTTGGTATGCCTCAATAGCTGAGTAAGAACGCTGGCGGGTGGCGGAATGGGAGGCCTTTCCGTGTTGATGTTATTGTTTGTGCCAAGAGACAGACCCTCGTCCGCTCTCAGAAGGGCGTTATTGTATTACTCTTAGGTACATATTTTCAGGTCCATATCCGAGGGTACCATGTAGAGGCTTCTGCTTATGACATAGTCCAGCTTGCTCTTGGTGTATCCCAGTACCTCCTGATACTTTTGGATAGACTCTGGCACATCTTCCTCATGCGCGCTCTTAGCCTCCACATTCACGAGAAACTGTTTTTGCGCGTCAAAGCGTCGTATTTTGCGTCACTATTAAAGCGGAGTTCCTGCGGCAATACCATTCTAGCCATGAATGTAGTTCTGCACAATCCTCTAGGTGGGGTGGTTACCTTCAAAACAGTGATACCCACCGGATCCTTCACTCGTGCAGAAGATAACGTACGCACCTGGATGGTACAGCGTGTCAGTGGCTCAAAACAATGACCGGATCATGTCGTATGACGCGCGCCCCATTCGGTCAGCGCCCACTACTGTTCACACTATCATTGATGGTTACAATAATGTGAACACCATCCGAGAGATTTTTTAGGATATCATTCCGTGTCTTTACATTACCTACGACCCCTCAACGGGGATGGTAACCTTCAAGCTAACCAGCGATACCTGGGGATTTTTATATTATGAGGTTTAGATATTTGGTTTCACGGGTCATAATCAGACTACTTTTGGTACATACGTGGCCAACAATCCCGGCGTTTTTAATCGTCCCTCTCCTCTGTGTGAATCTCGGGCAAATCATTATGGCCTGTAACCTGATGGATGGAGACCCCAACACCCTCTTGGAGATGAATTCGGTGGGAGATACCTAAGCCGAGTCTGGCATCTCTTACCCGCGCCTCCGGTGGTGCTAGCTTCGCGAGGGCAGCATCAAGGAGCTGAAGGTCGTAACCCAATAAACCTGTTGAATTGTTCGGTCGTGCTACAGATAGAGGAAAAGCTCCCTTAATCAAAATTGTCTCTTGCTGGACCTGATTGCCTAGATGTTACTGTCATCTCCACGGCGGTAACGGTGTGAATCTATACCGGTGGAGTTCTGACTGAGGATCGCTTGATGGATCTTTAAACACTTGAGTGATCCGGTCACTACCACCGATGCATCTACCGTAGGCTACGTGACTGGTGTATTTCAGGAGCCACCGGTAATATCCTGATCTCCATAAACGTAGATATAATAATGTTTACCTTCCCAGCAGACAAGACCATCGTCAGTTGAAAAATCTATAACTTGAATATGTGGGTTGAGCGTGATCCTAATGAATCGTTTATCATCGGCACCCCTGCATTTGCTGCCACATGGCCGTAATTCTTTGCATTTACGCGGAGTCCTACACTGCTCTCCTACTTTGTTTCCTATCCGAACTGGTGGGGACGAAACTTATGTATCATCTACGTAGAGCTGCCGTGGATTAAACGAGATAGTCCGACACGTATATAACGCCACGATCAAACCGCGAGATAAACATTTCACTCCGTTGTGGGGAGCTATCTCACTGGCTTGGGCGCTTTCGACTGCGTATGCAACACAGTGATAAGGTGGTGGCTATATCGAAATGGAATTGTTTGCATCCATAGCCATCCTACGAGGATCTCGAAGCCTTTATCACACCGAAGCAGGGCGAGGAACAACCATAAGTGGTAGAGTCCCTAAATGGGGAGGTAATTCCTGACCCTGCAAACGTTCCAGTACCTCCGTCTTAAAAGGCGGCCTTGAACACCGTAGAAAAAGATCTCCGAAAGAGTGTTGGTAAAAAGCTTAATAAGGCTGGTGATAATATGACTGGAAACGTAAGTATGAATTCGAAGAGAATGGTGGATTTAGGTGAGCCCGTAGATCCTGGCGATGCAATAAAACAAAACGAAATATGTCGATGAGGCGGTCACAAACTTAAAAGACCGCATTGGTCGCATGGCCCTGCCCGAAGATAGTGCTGACGGGGTTGAAAAGAAGTACGCTGACTTTGAAGACGAGGTTGTAAAAATTATACTGATAATAAAGACGCCGAACAAGAAACGTATGTTGATAAACAGGACGAAGCTCTATTAAATCATGCCAAGGCACAGTTCAAGTTTGCGGCCTCAGATATTAACAACGAACTCAATACTTTAACAGAACGTATTGATGAAGCAAAAAAGTATATCGATGATCAGGACAATGCCCTAAAAAGGTATACTGATGACATGGGCGCGGAGACGGTTTCCAAAAAGGTCGACATCATGAATGGTCCCTAGGATATGGGTAAAAAAAAATTACGCCCGTGGCTGATCCCGTGGCTCCTCAAGATGCGGTGACGAAATCACATGTTGACCATTCATATAACAACCATTGGGATGCGAATTTATCTGCGCCCTTGAATGATCCCCTAAACATTAATGTTCATACAATCGTGGGCTTAGCGGATCCTGGTGATCCTTAAGATGTGCAACCAAATCATATGTCGATTTCTTGGACGTCATGGTGGCCGCGCGAATGTTAAAAAATATAGTTCCGGCATTGAACCGACAAATCGACCTCCGGGGTGATAAAGACCGGCGACTCCATGACTGGTTCCTTGGACATGAAACAAACAAAGTTGTGGGTGTGGGACAACCTACCGCTCCCAAAACGCAGCCACAAAGGCTTATGTCGATGCGGCCATGTGCCCCACGAACTCTGCTATCTTTGAATCTGGTTTGGAGACTTTCGTGTTAACTTCTGAAGGCGTTATGTCTTATCTTACTTACTCTAGACAAAACCACAGAATGGCAACTGTCGAAGGTCTTTACATTACCTTGCGCGCAAATGGGCGGGGGGGGGGGGGGGCTTTGACTATTCCGTCTTTCGGTTTCAGGGAACGCTGTGGGAATACCTGATCGTAATGGATTTAATGTTTACCTTTCATCGCGCGCCGCTGACCTTTCGTCAACCGTGATAGGTCATTCGATATATACAAAGATAAGGGCGGTTTGATAAGAAATAATTTTATATTTCAGCTCTCATTACCTAGCGACACGACTACGTCTATTTTATCAGAATGGTGCAGACTGTTGTAAGGGCTAGTGTTCGTATTAATGTTTTGCTGCTTATCGGAGAGATCACCTAGATGATTTAAAACGTATGCGTCCCTGCTCGTATCATAATGTATCCCTCTCTTCCACGTGTGGCAACCGAAGAAAGTCCTCACAACTACCGAGTGAAAAAGATCGG
The DNA here is from genome assembly GCA_029931535.1 of Margaritifera margaritifera. Lineage (NCBI taxonomy): Eukaryota > Metazoa > Mollusca > Bivalvia > Unionida > Margaritiferidae > Margaritifera > Margaritifera margaritifera. The sequence goes on from JAQPZY010001681.1 coordinate 6,252,952, forward strand.
CGATATCAAGGCTCAGCTCAAGGCCGATATTGAGCAGCCGCGCTCGTTCTGCAAAAAGTATCGACGAGCGGCCAACGTTATCGACGGTATGACAGCGGCGTCTAGTACCGTAGCCATATGCGTCGGGGTCGTGGATGTGGGGATTCTTGCTCCATTGGTGGCTGCCCCTCTCGCTATCCCTCTGGAAGGCGTGTCGCTCTTGTGCGGGCTCTTTTCACTGGCTGGATAATTTACCGTCCATCGCCTCCGCGCTAAGGCGCAATATCACGATCAGATTCGGGTCCTGGCTGAGGGTAAGCTTAGCTCCATCGCGGACCTGGTCTCGCGAGCCCTCCGGTATGCTTCCTTGTACGAGGATGAGTTCACTCTCATCTTGGACGAAATCAATAACTACACGACCCTCAAGAATGATATAAGGGTCTCTGCCAGAACGGCGCATGTCGCGGTAGCCATCAGCAAAGAGGAACAAAATGAGCTTCTGGCACAGGATCGATCCGAAACTCGCACAGATTTTATCACAAAGGTATGCTAGTGTCCAGTCTAAGCTGCGTCGTATATTCCTCTAGCCAGTCTTTGCCCGGCCTTACCCTCCTTGAAGTGGCTCCGAGTGGTCCGAAGGCTTATGAAGTATAATCATTCTACTGTTGACACAAGAATCTAACCCACATGTCGCTTTTTTTACTAAATCTCCTATTAGGATCACGAAACGGATCCGCTGCTTTTGGCATCTTCCAAAGGAGTATTGGTAAAGGCTGAGGTGTCATCATCCGTTATAAACGTCTGTTTTCTTCCTCGAGTTTCTCTCGAACCCTCTGGATAGCTTCCTCGCAAATTGCTATCCCTTCTGGGATCTTATCAAAGGTCTCAATCCCTATGCGCTTTATAATCGCCTGTTGCCTCTCAACCTCTTGCACTATAGCCTCCCTAGCCGCTTCTTGTGCTAGCGCTTCAATCTCGGCTTCCTTCCACTCTTCCTCGGTGGTTTTTCGCTTTGGACGTTTAACGGCTTCGGGGCTGCCTCTGGGGGGATAACGAATTGTAATCCGGTCGCGGCTCCCTCTTTGGGAGAAACAAATTGTGTCGCTGCTTGTTTTAAGTGTCCTACGAGTTTGAGAACAACAATTGGTCTGGGGCGGCTCGCTGCCCTGACATCTGAAAAAGTGGAGTGCGAAGACTACCGAAGCCGGTACCGCGGAAGGTAGAACAATCATCATGACGGGTTGTGGAGTGACTAACGCCAAGGCCTTCGCTGCTTGATCGGGTTTTATAACGGCGGGAGTTTTCGGAGCTTTGGGTGGAATTCCCTCTCGATTCTTTATTAAAGCCGTGTGTTGACCGCAGTGAAGGCCTACATAAATTTTACCACACAGCGCCGCAGCTGACATTAGGATCCATGCACACTTGTTAACTGCTGAGGGTCTGTGCCTTTTTCTGATAGTGGCGGCATGTTGTACGCAATAACCACCGACACAGTTTCACCCGCATGAAGTAGTTGATCCGCTTTTGATCCAAAAACACTTATTCGCTACCTTACTGCGTATTATTCTTTAACCATATTGTTATTAATATCTAATAGGATATACCCGTGGGCTGTGGTACCACCAAGATGCCGATGGCCCATCGGCGTATGTGTCCGCCGCCTGAGCTGTCCGGTTTCATACGGATCTTCGAATATATCTACATGCTCCATAAATTCTACTTCCGATACGCCAAAGAAATGTTCACGTAAGACGTTTGTCGTGGGCCGGGCGGTTTCTTACCCCAACAACGTCAAACAAAGACCGAAAGCCCTGTCGTATCGTCTTTGATCCGCTTCGCCTAGCCGAGTCAGATAGATGTTGACAGCAGCCGGAACCATATACTCAAAGGTTTCCGGGCATCGGAATTACAACTATGTGGTGCAAAAATACAAAGACTAATTTCCCATAATCATAAAAATGAAGCGTTTTTATTAAATTTGATCTAATTGTGTAATTTATTTTATAAATAAACTTACTTCCTTTGCAAAGACCAATTTTACCCAATTTTGTATTTCTTTTTTACTTTAAATTTTTTTAAATGATAAAATGTCACCACTTTTGGACAAAATCTCCATGCAAGTTGTTGCTTTGCAAGTAAAATGCATCAAAAAGTTTAAAATGACACTTCTAGCTTCTCAATAAATTGATATTAAGAAAGTGTATTACTTGTGTGCAAGTAATCTGAAATGTAAGACGTTTTGAGATCCATGGCCAATATCCACAAATGTAAAATTGAATAGGTATTAGTAGTCTTTACATTGTCATACACACATTGGATCAAAAAAATGTCATAAATTCATTTTTTTGTTTATTTCCGATTGTCAGAAGATATTACACTCTTGAGGATAGTGAATTTTAGAATTTGGTCCGGGGACTTCAGAACAAAAACTGTAGTATATTCCTCACAATTAACTAGACCCATAATCTCAATGTGTGCCTTATAATAGCTTTTGTTTCATCTTGAATGGACAAATGAAACTCTTTACCATGGAAAATGGTCAAGATATGTCTGAATTCATAATTGTTATCAAGACAAACTAAGCATTGCTTCACTTATGGTGCCAGTGCCTGTGAAACATTACTATGGGTCCCAATTAGTTTGGAAGAAACAAACCATCCACATGAGTTTTGTTCACACTATAGCAGTACCTCAAGATGAAAAAAAAAAACATCCACATGACATGAACAAATATGTCATCAAGTTTTGTTTACATTCAAATGAAATCAGATGTATGCAACTAGCTGACAAATTAATGTGTAATAGGTACATTCGTAACAAAGAAATATTGCCTAAATATAATGCTTACCAAAGGTTAAAGGTACATTTTTAGAATCGCATTCTTCCAATATTAACCAAATGATTGATTTGTTTTTAAAATGTACTTAAATGCATACCATAATTAGCTACGAATGCATTTAGGATGTTTAGTTATATAAATGATGTATTTGTGAGGGATTTTCCGCTTAATGTTATTCAAGGCATTACTAGACTAATTAAATTCCTCACATATTTTCTTCGCTTATTTTCAATTATGATGAAATCTAGCTCATTCTTTTTAAGTTTAGATGCACCAACACTCTCTTACTTAATTTAGTCATTAACGTGGACACAACATATACAAAAGACAAGAGTCTGAACTCAATCATGATTTTATTTTCTGAATGGACTTGAATGCTTTTTTCTATTTAAAGCAGATAACATTATTCACTGGTTAGCAAATCTCGAGGATTCTTATGCGTGAATTCCAAAATGTGGAAAACATATGTGCCCCATATGTAACTCATGCAAAGCCATCTCTATCGGTCTTCCTAGTTAAAAATGCAATTAGCTTTTGACATATGTGTCACACTTGTGGGTTTTTAAAAATGATTGCCATGCATGCCAGATCTAAATATGTCAAAATATTCATGCAATTGGTTTCTGACACAAACTGTTGTCCTAAATAGCATACAGCTTACTATCTTACCTCACATTTTGTGTTCATACACAATACTAAAATTATTTCAATTTATTTTGAAGACAGGTAGAATATGTTGATTAAATGGAGAGAATGGACATCAGATCCTGGCTGGATATGAGAGGTTGTTGTTTGATGAAGGTCAACGAAAAGGGATGTTACACTGTAAATAAAATAATAAAACCAGTAAAATTATTTATATGAAAAAACATAGAACGCATCAAGTTATATATATATATATATATATATATATATATATATATATATATATATATATATATATATATATATATATATATATTAAAACTAACTTCTCAAAATTTCCAGTACAATGGATAATTCAGAGTATGATTGTGATCAATCATGGTAACCTGAATAATCATGATGACTTTGAATCTGGGATCATGGCAAAATATTAAATTGGACCAAACTGTGTTTTTTAAAATCTAGAATCATGACACAATATTAAATTGGACTAAACTCTTTCGACTCATTTGATTGCCAAAAGAAAATAACAAACCAAACTTTCTGTAATAGTGATAATGAATAATTTTATTTCAAATCATTTGCTGCAATGGCCATAATATTAGATGGTGTTATTATCTTTCTGCTGCGTGAAAATTGGTTTTAATGTATATGATATAGCATCAGATCATTGGATAAAAATGAATCTGTCAAAGAAAATATGTAGTACAACAATTTTTTTTATCTAAATTGCTCATAAATGTCTCTTTATGTTATAGAAAAATATAAATGATTTTTTTCAAAAAAATGAAGGTTCTATCCTTATTATGTTATAAACTCGCAAATCCTTTTCGATCATATCGACTTGTTATGGTAAATATTTCGCTGACTAATGGTTCCTTGCATTGTTGCATGATGATGCTTAATGGTTTTGTGACTTTGCACAAACTTTGTCAAGTAGGTCAAAATGGTTAATTTTTGTTATAGATTATACATATTTAACTCAATATGCACATATTTTGCAACATTGGTTGAATTAGGTTGAAACATATGATTAATTTTGAAAAAGGACAATGAATAAACCTTGGACAGCAGTTGAATTTAAAAAAGACTAAGTGACATCTATAATACAATTTGTTGTTGAACCCTCCTTGCCAAAAGCTCGACACAGCTATCACTTTGGTGCCTGTGTTTGTATCCATCCATCTGTCTATTCACACCATAGAGTAAGGTCAATGTTAACGTTGTTTAGATTACGCTAAATTTTACTTTCTAACTAAATAAAAATTGGGCTCAACATAAAGGGTGTGTCGTCTTTCTTATTTTGCCATATGACCGGAAATGCATGAAAGACTTAAAGGGATAACTATTTGCACTCAGACTGGCAACACATGAGACCATACACTTGGTCATTGATCATGTGAATATATATTGTGACCCATTCATTCAATGATGGGAAGGACCAAGAAGTGACTAAATTACACAGTTATAGTGGATATCATTAATATCTCGTTTGCACCAGGTTGGACAGAACAGTCATGCCATTAACTGAGATATGATCCGGAGTGTCTGGTTGGGAATTGTGACTAGTATGCATGAAGGAAATTAAATAGAACATGCTAATCAAAAGCAGTATATAAAAAACTAATCGCTGGCCCACCCACCATTCTATCTTTTTTTTTCTTTCAAATAACACCCTACTTAAATAGTGCGCGAAACTTTGAGGGTTACGCCAACCACGATGGGCGTGTATTTATAAACGGCGGTAGATATGTTTAATCCTGATTGGCTACGCTAAATAAGGCGTGTGTTTCCTATACGAAATTTCATGTTTTAAATATTCCACATCGCAACATTTTGTCAGTCCAAGTTTTCCTGCGAATGACCCCAATAGATTATTGAGTCCGAGCAGAATAAGGCGAAATTCTCTCATATAATCAATTATTCAAGGGACAGGTGTCTGCAAGTTCAGGGACACGATTCTGGCTGTAGAAGCGAGCGAGTCTCGAAAGCACAAGGTATTTGCATCAATCTCATGCTATTAGTTGATATCAATATAATTATTTGTTTGAATGTATTGGTTTAAATTCGTACATCAATTTTCTTGATATGAATATAACTATTTGTTTGAATTCATTTGTCTGAATTCGTACAACAATTTTCTTTATATGAGTTTGACGAATTGCTTGAATTTGTCGTCTTGATTGTTATAGGAATCATGTATTCGAAGAATTTCATGCATTACTTTATTTGGTACGAGTTGCGAGAATCTGTGTGAATTTACCTGTCTTAAATAATATGAATCATGTAGGTTAAAGAGTTGAGTGAGTATTCACTACCACTAATGTAGTTAAGCCATGAAGTGAATTTCATTGATTTATTTGTATAATTAAGACGTGAACTGTTATGTCTCGCTGATGTTAGAGTGAGTTAGAGATGAAATAGCCGTTAGAAAATATATTAATCTTCTGAAACTAGGTTTGTCTATCGTCTGTCAGGTTTGGTCTGAGAAGACCTGTTATTAGACTGGTATCTGTTTGAATTCCGATATGACGATATATGACGTAACGAGAGTGGGGTAATGTTCTACTCCTTAGAAGGAAATCTGACAGAATATTTAGGTTGCTTCTTGTTTATTTTAAAGGGAAAAATAGCTCCACCTACCTACCTACCTACCCACCCATCCATCGATACGCGTATGCATATCCACTTAGAGAGTAGAGTGAAGAGGCATCCCATACTAAGTTTGATGACCGAAAAAAGGCTGGATAAGAGAGAGAGAGAGAGAGAGAGAGAGAAGCAACAGGGGAGAACATCAACCCTGACCTGTCAGCAACGTTGAATTGGGAGTGACCAGCAATAACAAGGTTATGCAGGCATGCTTGGCAATTGATTCGATTGTTCACTCGATTCCATGATGAACTGAGTCTATCGATATAAACAGATCGGCTAATTACATTTTTGATGAAATTCTGTAATTAATTTCTAAAGAAGTGTATCTCTCAAATGTTATGTACTATTTCAATTTGTTTTATGTAATTGATTCTATTCTATATCTCTGCTCAGATCTCTATTTATCACATCTATAAATTTCATATTTATTTTATAATTTACTCGATCCGGGTAATAACACCGAGGTCGATCATCCTTTAGATAACGATAACCACCCAAATCGTACACCTGTTACAAGAGGTGCGTAACAGTACCTATCTTCTACGAATGCCGTACATATGAGGATAAACAGTAACGTTATTGTTTTAAGTGCAGAGTAATTACATTCTATTCATTTCGGATAAAACTATATGGTTGATAGCTTCTGGTTAATAGTTTCAAGTAATAGATTTAGTGAATGGCTTTTAATGCATATATAGTAAGAAATAATTAATACGAACTTACCACAATTAAGTACATACTTTATTCCTCGGTCTTAAGCGTGTCGCATTCCTTGACCATGGGCGTACTTTTAGTCGCCTATTTATCAGGCTGTAACCGACATGTACCTTACTCTATTTAGATTTGTAATTGAAATAATTAAATTATAGAAAATTCACGGTGATATTATTAATAACATCATATAATATATACCAATTTAGCACCAAAACAGACAAGGTTACCAAACATACAACCACTATTTAATACTCGTGTATATATCTACTTCACATTGCTTATATATATTGACAAGTTGTCATGGTCTTATTCGAGTAAAATTTAGAACTGAAATAAACGATTTATATACATTTGTGGTGGAATTATTAAGGAAAGAAAACTTAATTATTCATTTTCTAAAAGTAATTGCTTAAGGAAGGCATGTACGTGCTACTGACGATTTCTGAACACAAAGTCACTATCAGTTTGTGTTAGGTATCCGTCACAGACAGAATTATCTTTCTACTTAATTGAGCACACCTGCTTACTATCGTCGAATCGTTGCATCTATGACACCAAATTGTTGTCAATGGTATGCGTTGAAATTGATTAAAATTACAAGTTATGCGAACTTCCAGTGCACCATAATACCTAAGAGGATAGTTCACCATCACTATATCTTGACTAACTTCCAGAGATCCTAGCCTTCCGTTTCGCCTAGAATCGCCAATGGGGGTTATATTCAAGTGCGTAAATCAATCAATCAAAGCGACATCTCCGCCAATTTGATGTGAGAAAGAAATATTGATCCTACCCCTAAGAATGGCCAGTTGCTCCTTACAGTTGCTTGTCTTTGGGATTGATAGACAAGAGTGAGCAGATGGGTTTTTGCAAAAGTATTAGATAAAGGTCAATGGTCATTAAAATTTTTGGACTTTTGGGCATGTACAATAAATATTTAGGTATCAACAATACAATATATATTTGGAAATCTATATTAAGGTCGACAATAAATATTTTACATTCGACCATAAATATTTGGTCATCGAAAATAAATATTTGGAAATCAACTATATATTTAAAAATTTTGGACAGAGTAGATCTAACCAACCTCTGGATCAAAATAAATTTTCATGCACTTGCAATGACCGAAGCTTATAGGTTACACAAGGTTTTGTTGCTTTTTTACACTAATGTAAATAAAATTGCATTGTTTCAGCAGGTATCATTGCAACATCCTCAGCAATCACAACCGTAAAAGAATTGAATTATTTCATTGGTAAAATGCTACGTGAATTATTACGGACTTTTTACAGGACGTTCAAAGATGTGAGTATCGCAAGAAAGGATTAAGAAAAAAGAAAAAAGAAAAAAAAAAGATTTGAAAATACATGAAACACTTTGCTCTCTGCTGAATTAAAGCATTTCAGGAAGCAAATTTCTGTGTACTTCTTTTGATTGGTCATTCTTGTACTCCTGCTTCTCAGTCGCCTCGTGTCTTGTCTTTGGCTATGATTCTAACATAAAAATAATGTAGCCCAGCGCTCCTAAGTAAGAATGTTTACTACTGAAAGTGAACTGATTAATACATGTTCTTTTTCCCTCTGTTTGCAATTTTCGTTTCATGTCATTGCCATTTGTTCAAGATCATCATCAATTTGTTCTATCTTATTTTGCTTGATTTGCTTCAAAATGAAACAAGACAAAATGTTTATGCTTGACTCTATGTCATAACGTTTATTCGACAAACTATCTAATTTTCCACTTTCAATCTTCAGTTTATTTTAAAGCAGCTTAAATGCTTCCTCAGTTCTTATTTTGTTGTCTGCTTTAGCAAAGTTTTCTTGCACAACATTTTTTATTTCAAGCTGTTGTATTTTATCTTGTTTTTCATCTGTTATTTGCATGCAAAAGCATTCTAATTGATTTAAAATCATCTGTGCTGTCTGAATGTATGTTTTCAAATGACTAATTAAATTCCATATTTCTGTTTAGTGAGGGTAGCAAAGATACTTAGGTAATGAAAAACGTGAGTAACTAAAAGTCATTAAGAGTTTCAGCCTAAATCTTACTAAATGCTACTTTTGTCACTATATGTTACAGTCTAAATCTTACTAAATGCTACTTTTGTTGCTAACTGTTGCCGACTAAATCTAGTGATTAAATCAGCTCCCGAATGGATAGACCATTTTTAACTAACTGTGTTTTTTTCAATTGAAATTATCTCTAACTCTGTTCTGGTAATGTGAGCAAGATGTTACTGGTATTCTAATTTAGTTAGGAGAAATTAGTCAAATTAGGTAACAATTTTGCACTTCCTTCTGCCTATAGTTATGTAATTTTTTTAACAGGTTTGTTTATGTTAGAGATAGAGATAATCAGATCGAAAATAGATACCAAATTTACATATAAATATATTTTTGAATGTTTAAAAACATAAACAATATTAATAATACAGGGGTTTGTGAGCGTCGGAGCATCAGAGTCGCGAAGAGACAGAGCGCGGAGACTCGGGAAAAGCCCCCAATACATCAAAACAAGAGCTCTGTTCGAGCTTTCGCGCAATGCCGCGTAGCGCTCAACTAATGCAGCTGTTACATAGCTGTTATGCATGAAGAATTTAGGTTTTTATAACTTTTTATCTGTTCTGGCCAGTACAGTTAATAAAATTGAGAAAATGATCATAATGTAGAAACAATATCAGCGCTCTCGTTTTCGAACTGCTATATTTAGAGTGGCTATTCGCAGTTTCGTCCTCTGAAAGATGACCACTAATATATGCTTGAAGAAAAAGAAGAAACCCAATAGTTAAATAACTCTTCAATTATGTCACTAGTTTAGCCGACATAAAGCTGTGCTTACATCTCTGTTTGAGGCTGGTACGCATATTTGTACTGATCGTCAGGCATAAGTGCCAATTGTATGTCAGAAAACCTGAATGAAATACAAAAGCATACGTTTAAATTCATTATAGCAAAGAAAACCATGCAATATATCAAAAGCTAATCTCTTGTAACCATGCAAATATGCTTTACTCATCTAATCATATACATGCATGTTTGGTTTGGTGTGGTGTTTTACTGCACATCAACACAAATAGATTATTTAGTACCTAGGTAATTGAAATAAAGTGCCTTGCCCAAGGACACACCACAGTAAACCACTCTGGCTGATCCGATGGTAGAATTCGAACACGCACTGTTTCGGTCGCGAGTCTCTCAAACAAACCACTAATTTACTGAAAGATAATTGCATTGAAGAAAAGAAAATTAGTCTAATTAGGTGGTTTGATGCAACACGTTAACATATAATGCAACCTCTGTGTAATATCACTATTGTTTTGTTGAATAAAAGAAAGTTGGAAAGAAAAAAGAATAACAAACAAACAAACCTTAAAGTGTGTATTCACATTTAATCATTATTATCATTCTTTACAAAAAGTGTAGTCAAAAATTATATGCCATGACAAGTAATGTATGTTCTATATCACGTACCTATTTGGTATACATGGTTAGACACATTTAAAGCCGGCAAGAATTTGTCTGGAACATACATATCAGTTTAACAAATGATATATTGGTTTATATGGTTTCGGTGTTGTATAACTGCAGTGAGGTAAGTAATAAAGCAACTGTATGAGTCCGGTTACTGTATCTGGTCAGTACCTTCCTCAAAAGAATGGCCTGAGTACAGTCATCAATGCAACAAGAAGAAATAAAGCAGGCCCTGAAAAATACAATTTACATCAAAAAGTGACAGAACAGAAAAATATTCGTAGATACGTATAGCAGTATAAATGGAGAAAACTAGATTATGGCACTGAGCATCAGGGTTAGACATAGTTCAAGCTTTTTGGGACCCGTATTCTCTGGACTTTTTGACCACGAAACTAAAATCCAAGCTCAGAACTCCAAAATTATATACAATACTTGGATTATATTAGCACTTATGGAAAAGTATCAAGTTAAGTAAATCCTGAGTGTTTTATAATTCTTTAATCTAATCAAAGTTAGAAAACGTGTTGTACATTTTAGGATGTTCAGCTTAAGCTTCAGGTTCAAGCTAACAATGTTTCGAGAATATGGTGCCAGACTGTATCTGCATGTGCCAGACTGTATCTGCATAGGTTTCGAGAATATGGTGCCAGACTGTATCTGCATAGGTTTCGAGAATATGGTGCCAGACTGTATCTGCATAGGTTTCGAGAATATGGTGCCAGACTGTATCTGCATGTGCCAGACTGTATCTGCATAGGTTTCGAGAATATGGTGCCAGACTGTATCTGCATAGGTTTCGAGAATATGGTGCCAGACTGTATCTGCATAGGTTCTAGGCTGGTAAACCTATGCTAGGTAGAGCAGCAGAATGCTATCGCTGAGCACAACAACTCCCCCTCCCCCGCCATCTCCCCAAACCCTCCTCCTTTAGTGAATGATTAAATTTACAGACTAGTCAAACTAAGTGAGCAAGACCGGCCTTCAAATATTTTCTCAATAGGAGTATGGGTTGAATTTGTCATTTTTGTCTCAATATAAAGTTTTGTACAGCCATGTCCATTTGCAATTATTTTGTAGTATAGCTACTGATGGCTAGTATTTTCTAAGATAAATGTATTGCCTTGCTTATTCTGTAGTATAGCTACTGATGGCTAGTATGTTCTAAGATAGATGTATTGCCTTGCTTATTCTGTAGTATAGCTACTGATGGCTAGTATGTTCTAAGATAGATGTATTGCCTTGCTTATTCTGTAGTATAGCTACTGATGGCTAGTATGTTCTAAGATAGATGTATTGCCTTGCTTATTCTGTAGTATAGCTACTGATGGCTAGTATGTTCTAAGATAGATGTATTGCCTTGCTTATTCTGTAGTACTCAAGTAGAAACTTTTGATTATTTAAGCCAAGCGTTGTATTATAAGTTGAGTTGTTTTATAAAACAGGGTTCTTGACTGCAAAAGTTCACAAAATACCCTTTTACAGTAAAATTATCAACATTATTTTACCTGTTCTCTCAGCCGAGGAAACCGTGTTCCCGTTTAGATCGTATTTCTCGAGGACTTTTACGGACGTTTCCACCTGTTCACTTCTTACGGAAGCAGCGCGTCGCTTTCGGCCCGATCCGTTGTTCTGTAGTTGAATTAAATACAAATACACAATAAATTAAATGTTATATATATATCACATACATACATACATACATACATACATACATACATACATACATACATACATACATACATACATACATACATACATACATACATACATGAGTATGGATGGATTTATGAATGAGGGACACAGAGAATTATAGAGAGAAAGCAAACACATGTATAAATGGAATTATGCGTATTAGATATATTAAGACGAATGGGTGGATTGACTTAAGACACAAACAGACAAATGGACGGACTGATAGATGTTATATTTATACCTGTGTATAGCATTTAGTATCAGGGCAGACAAGAATGGTACACTGGTATGTGACATCAGAAGATCCAACGAAATGGAAGGCGTACACGTTGATGGTGATTTCCCCTTGATGTCCATCCTTTGCTACATCTATGATGGCAAGATCAGTTGGCCTGTGTAAAAAGCAATTTTTTATTGAAGTTGCCAGTCAGTAAAATAATACATTTAGTTACATTTTCAAGGCAGATATTATTTGTAGCTTCACAATCTTTGTTGCTGTTTTTTTATAGTTTGTTTGTTTGTTTTCTGCGTGTATGGTTTTCTTCTTTATGTGACCATTCAAGTTATCTAAGCTGCAGGACCTATTGATAGAATAGTTGTGGTAGTGGAGGCGATGATGTTTTAGTAGCTGTTGCTGTTTTTGATGTGCAGCTCTATGATATGTTTTTGAAGGCGAAATACTGCATTTTGCTGTAGACCCGAGTTTGTGATGATGAGATACACAGTTCACAAAGATGGAGGAAAATCTTTGGTGTGTGTGTGTGTGTGTGTGTGTGTGTGTGTGTGTGTGTGTGTGTGTGTGTGTGTGTGATCAGGAAGTGTGGTCTGCGTATATCCGATAGATCTTGCATTAACCAGACAATGGTATATAAACTAAATTTGGATGATTCTTGCATCACAGATTTTACTAATATTGCTAAGGCTCTGATAAGAAGATATGGGATTATTTCTACACTGTTTCCTTTACGTACTTGAAATCCTTGTAAAACGTATGGTTTGCATAATCGGAATTGGCAGATGTTCCATTGAAGGCGATGCATTCTTGTAGATACATGTAGTATGCATCTGAAAAACACGTGACAAAAGGTTAATGATAACTGAAGGGACGAGATAACGTGTATCGTAATGGAGTCATCCAACTAAGTCTGTGTCTTTTATTTCACTGAGAACGATGTATCATATACTTTGCCATCCAATAGCAGACGGAACTATAGGATTTGTCCAACAACAAAATGCAATTATATACGTTTGATAACCTGATGTCGTTGATTTCTTATTGAATGATTGAATGAAGGCCTTAGATAATTGTATGCGAAACAACTGTAAATTTGAACATGGTTGAATGCCGCCGCAAATTCGATCAATTCATTGCATAAAACGATGTAAAACATCTGTGCAATATTTCTATGAAAGTTTTTTCATGTCAATAAGACCCTAAACTTTGTATGAATTGGGATCAATGGAAGACGAATACACCTTGCTAAAATGTTAATGATATAAAGAGAATCTATTATATATGTATTAGAAATTAAAGTGCTCAAGAACGTCACAAAAATTCCTGAGTTACACTATTCTAGGTTAAAACGGCATTAATGGCCTAACTTCTTTTAAATAATAATAGAAAATGAAAATAAAAAGCATGTGTCATTTTGAAAGACTTAATAGAGCCACGCGAAGGAAAAAATTGTAAATATAATTTTCAGAGAAGAAATCGATAGAGTGAAGTATAATATTCTGTCTGATTAACGTGTGAACCTGTGACATTCGATATATTGGATTCGATTCAAATCTAACGTGTGAACCTGTGACATTCGATATGTTGGATTCGATTCAAATCTAAAGTGTGAACCTGTGACATTCGATATGTTGGATTCGATTCAAATCAAAGTGTGAACCTGTGATATCCGATATGTTGGATTCGATTCAAATACTATTTTATTGACAGGATTTGCTGGATACAATTTTTAAAAAATTTGAATTTTTAGGGTAGAGTCAATTTTCTAAATGACTCCTGAGCTTGATTTGCTGTTGAGTAGCATGTACAAGATGTATGTTGCATTTCTTCTACCTTTTCCAAGGGCTGTCTGGTATTTTATACATGTTTATATGTAATATTTAGGATTTATAAATTGCATTATATACCAGGTGTATCGAGATGACAGATTTAGTGAATTTATTTTAAATGTTACAAATGTTTTGCTTTATCTTTGGCATCACTAGTTTAAACATTCAACTACTAATTTAAAAAATTGGAAGAATCGGTAGACATACATACATACATGCATACATACACACACATACATACATACACATACATACATACACATACACATGCATACATACATACATACATACATACATACATACATACATACATACATACATACATACATACATGCATGCATACATACACATACATACATACATACACATACACATGCATACATACATACATACATACATACATACATACATACATACATACATACATACATACATACATACATACAGACATTCATACATATTGACACAGACAAGCATATGAACAGACAGACCTGGTCCTTTGAAATGGAGTATTTCTACATCTCCGTCGACAAATGTTGCCTGCGTGGTGTTCTTCATGTCAGTCACAGTAAACTGTAGATCCAGAGAGGGGGATTGAGGTTGTAGTGTAATATGAGGTCGTGATGTTGCGCCACTGGCGTAAGAATTCAAGGTTAACAAAAGCAAAATTATCAGTAAGTAATGAATATAAATATGTAGTACGTGCGGCCACGTTTAAAGTACAATTTTGCTTATTGCAAAGTAAGCGCCCATAGCCGAGTGATCTAAGATATCGGACTGAAGTGTTGAAGAAATTGCAAAGTAAGCACCCATAACCGAGTGAGCTAAGGTATCGGACTGAAGCTTTGTAGGAATTGCAGTGTGAGAACCCATAGCCGAATGAGCTAAACTATCAAATTGAAGTGTTGTGCTCATTGCAATGTAAGCACCCAAAGTCGAGTGAGCTAAGGTATGAGACTGAAGTGATGTGGAAATTGCAATGTAAGCACCCATAACCGAGTGAGCTAAGGCATGGGACTGAAGTGTTGTGGAAATTGCAATGTAAGCACCCCTAGTCCAGTGAGCTAAAGTATTGGATTGAAGCACCCATAGCCGAGTTATGTAAGGAATCAGACTGAAGTGTTGTGGAAATTGCAATGTAAGCACCTATAATCGAGTGAGCTATGGTATCGGACTGAAGTATTGTGTTATGTGCAATGTAAAAACCCATAACCGACTGATCTAAGATATCGAACTGAAGTATTGTACACATTGCAATGTAACCTACGTAAAATCTTGTATAATAATGTTGAAGAAAAGAAACATTCCATAATATTCCCTCAACGAGTAGGACTATTCTTGTCAAAAAAATCGCTAACATTCAACACCTCAGCAAATGATAATTAATTACATAAATATTCGTGTGATGGATGGGAAAACGTGTAGATTTACGAGTCTACTTCAATTTTTTTAAAATTGTTTTTCAGCCATTTATATTTAGTTTTCTGACAGCCTTCAAATTATCTTGCGTAAATAAAGCGCAAACTTGTTTTAATAATATTCATGCGTAACTAAAATAGAATGGAATGAAAGCTAATATATATATATATATATATATATATATATATACCACAAATCAATCCAACATTAATCAATCCAACATTTTTGGTCTAAAATCCTTGCAAAGTATGCGCCGAATATAAGATATTGTTTACAGCCGGTGTATCCAAGATATAAACTAGCTGACATATTTTTATTTGAAATGTAGTTTTGGGACGCATTTTGATGCATCTGAATCTCCTAGTTCACGCATTTTTGCGATACTTTAGGTATACATCGAATCAATTTTGAGATACGTAAAATGAGCGTTGTAAATGAAGGAAGGACCAGACATAGATTAAAGAGTTTTCACATATGCTTGGTGAACATGATATTTTAAAGAATACAATATATATATATATATATATATATACACACATACATACATATGTACACACCGATGCGTGGTCTCTGTTGATCGGGAATTTTGCGGACATTTTTTGTGTGTGGCTATTTACAATATTAGAAAATTAAATGGCACACAAATTTGTGAACGAATGCTTTTGCAACATATGGGGAAAGATCTAGGGAAGTTAGAAAGCGAGATGCTAAATCATTACACCGCTAAGGTCCTATAACTGTAGAAAGGAGTCATATTTTCAGTTTTTTTCTGTAACATAAGTAAGACCCTTACCAATACCAAAAGAAAGATTATTTATTCATGCAGGAGACAAGGTCATGAGGAAATATAATTGCTGACTCTTGGTAAATGCACAAGAAAATAAATCCTGTACCCATATTACAATATTGATTATGTGGTCATTACATATGCAAGCTTCATTCACCTTTGTAATGGCCTATCAAAAGCACACTAGTCTCTGTTGTAAAACCAAAATTCACTTACCATGTTAGAAGCTAGACGCTGAAGGCACATTACAAGCAATAGCCTATGGTTACAGAAGGAGCCAAATGGCTCAGTTAAATGCTAATCCCAGTCAACAAACCGTAACCAGGTCCAAGTTCATAGGCGAGAGACTGTAGTTTTATGAGAATTTCCCCGACTTGAACTTTGACATGCATGCAGGTAATCTCGTAATTAGATGAAAGCCGCCTGTATTAATATCATACAATTAGAAGCAAAGCCACATCGTTAATATACGGGCCAGTCACTTTAACCGTGCTAAAATAAAAGTCTGTAATTCAGCAAAAGCAGTTGATGCAAGTCCATGCAGACATAACAGAACCATGCTCCAGTGACCGTATAAGAAGCAGAGCTATATAAGCATATATTACGGAGGGATGCTATATGATATTGCCATAACAGCCTTTAACGCAGAACGAACCCAGGAAGCATTCTCAAAGCTAGGTCACGTGGCCTGGTCGATAAATATACCAAAGTAGTAATTGTGTCACAGTCATATAATCATAAAGAATTCAAAGATCTGTTGCGATAATTGAGGTAATAATGTTGTTCATTTCTTAGAGGCAAGGCCCTGTTGCTAGCCACAAAATCTAATTCTATACCTCGCTATTTGTGACGAAACCTTTAGGGTAACTGTCTTGATCGTTCCATTTTTGGGGAGGTCATCGCACTCAAAGGTGAATTCTGTGAAACTCTTTCCTCCAATGATAATTGGGCTATGCTCCGCTGTCAAACCTCCCCGTAGAGGTATCTTGAAAACAGGAGAAAATATGATTCAATGGCATATTCTGAATCCAAACAAAAAAGTTAATAAGACAAGGTTGGCCAGAAACTAAGAAAAAAATTTAAACAAAATAATTTGAAAGTTTTACTAAGATTTCAGACAGTTATATCAAAAACTTCTATTTCTTGGGTAAAAAAGGATATCAGTTAAATATTGTCCAGTAAAATGAAAACACGCTAAATAGTTTTGTAGGTAAATCATTATGAATAAACAATAAATAAGAAACTTTTGGAATTAAATCGCATTTTTATTGCTAAATATATTAGTTCAGATATACTCTGGGAAGATCAATAGTCCATGTGCGAGAAAAGCATAACAGATATAGTGATATCATTTTTAAACAGGCTCACTGTAAAACAAATTTCAAATATGCATATATTGGTATTGTTCTAAAGTTTACCATTACAAAATCTGTGCTCAATCCAATTTTCATAATGGTTTTCTTACTTTTCAAAACAATGTCACAATTATGCATAGCTTCGCTGTGGTAAGTGAACCATGAACCAATTCAGAGGGCTCAGTAGTCTTCTTAATCATGAACCAATCCAGAGGGCACAGTAGTTTTCTTAACCATGAATAAAATTCAGAGGGCTCAGTAGTTTTCTTAACCATGAACCAATTCAGAGGGCTCAGTAGTTTTCTTAACCATGAACCAATTCAGAGGGCTCAGTAGTTTTCTTAACCATGAACCAATTCAGAGGGCACAGTAGTTTTCTTAACCATGAACCAATTCAGAGGGCACAGTAGTTTTCTTAACCATGAACCAATTCAGACGGCACAGTAGTTTTTTGAACCATGAATAAATTCAGAGGGCACAGTAGTTTTCTTAACCATGAACCAATTCAGAGGGTACAGTAGTTTTCTTAACCATGAACCAATTCAGAGGGCACAGTAGTTTTCTTAACCATTAACCAATTCAGAGGGTCCAGTCGTTTTCTTAACCATTAACCAATTCAGAGGGTCCAGTAGTTGTCTTAACCATGAATCAATTCAGAGGGCACAGTAGTTTTCTTAACCATGAACCAATTCAGAGGGTCCAGTAGTTTTCTTAGCTAAAGAGATCCTTGTTACTTTGTCTGATGAATGTTAGTATCTTTATCAACATGGATTATGATGAATGTTAGTATCTTTATCAATATGGATTATAATGAATGTTAGTATCTTCATCAACATGGATTATGATGAATGTTAGTATATTTATCAGTATGGATTATGATGAATGTTATTATATTTATCAACATGGATTATGATGAATGTTATTATATTTATCAACATGGATTATGATGAATGTTAGTATCTTTATCAATATGGATTAACGTTTTCCTTAAAAGAAAATAAAAGGTGCACATTTTACAAAACACATAAAACATGTTTCATCGCAATATATCATTCGTTATAAAGAGCAACTATGGCTCAGTTATGATCGCTTCACAATGCAGAAGTAATCAATAGGTATTCAAAGAAGCGATTTAAAAACATCGGCCACATCAGTATTGGATGTATTTGCTTTTTCAAATGAATATGTTCCTTCCTTTGATTTCTTGCTATAAAAAATAAAGCTGCAAAGTTAATAGAAAAAATAAATTGAAATAAATGCTAAACGACACTATACAAACAATGCCTCCCGCTATTTTTTTTTATAACAGAAGACCTTATTTACCCAAATAAGGCCTATTCAACTAATTCCATACAATTCCTAGAGCACAATAGCACACTTTGATATTAACAGTATGTTTCTGGGAGACAAAGAAAATTTCAGAGTTGGAGTCTTTGTGCTGCTAGTCGTATCAGTTTACCCACTGAAGTATGCTATCTATAGTATTTGAATCCAAGCGAATGTGGATGTTAAAAAAATCATAAATGGTAAACAATTCATAAACCAAGAAGAGATTTTCTGTTAGTCAGGATTCATATAAAGATAGTTTCCATCAAAACTAAGACACATCTCAGTTGTAAAAAGTAAGTTTGATTGACACTGTTTACAGCTAAAGAGCAACAAATAAGTTCTTTGATTTTAAAATCAATATATGGACATATTTCCACCTTAATGTCATCATTATTACTTAGAAAACAATACAAGAGAGCATTAAAACATATTCACAATATAGGTGGCATATTTGCAAATAGTAATACATTCTTATGTACAATTTCGGCTATGAAGATCAATCCTGTGAATTGCACAGGGAAAAATAAAATTCTTATCAAGTAATTGCACGAGACAAAGTCTCTCTTACATTAAAGCAGTCTCTTCCTTCGATCAGAAATCCACCATCGCTCCCTTTGGTCACGGTACAGTTGACCTTTGAACGTGATTTATCCGTCGTGATAAGGAGGCTCTCGTAGGACTTGACAAAATCAGAGGCAACGAGTTTAATCGTCTCATTTGAGTAACATTCTGAAAGCATTGATATAGACTTTTCAGGATGCTTAAAGTTAATACTGTACTAGTTGCGAGTAATGTCTTTCGATGTACTAATTTCAAAGAATAGTATGCTTGTTAAAAGTGAGTTTTCTGTACAAAATAATTGTCAATTAAAGAACTGAAATAAGATCCCTCTTTTACCTTTTCTCCGATTTTTTATATCAATGTTTAATAAAACAGGGTGACCCGAGTACAGTACACTGGATATTGTCTTTTAAAAACATATCAATCCTAATTAGTTTCAGCACCGTCCAAAATAACTGATGTATCATTACACTGTGATTAATGATGCATCATTACACTGTGATTAATGATGTATCATTTAAGACTTGAGACATGCAGAAATTGACTAGAAAATGCACTGTGAACCTGAGGTTTCTCAGACTGGGAAACGGAAACAAAGAAATGCATTACTTCTTCTCCTGAGTCTAAAATGCAAACTATGAGTTGTGGTTATTTACCATATGTTAGGTTTGCTGTGACTCCTGTAGTTGATGTTGGTCCGGTCTGTGCTGTTTTTACAGTGGATGTAGTACCGCTCGTGGTCGGCTGTTGAATGATGGCAGGTGCAGCAGTTGTTCCATTTGATAAGTGTTGAATGGTCGTTGGTGCTGCTGTCTTTTGAGTTGTTGCCTGCTGATTACTAACAGTCTGCTGAATCGTCGATTGTGTCGCTACACCGCATACCGATATCACCGCCAAAACCAAAGAAAGAACGAGTGTTTGTCGAAATGGATTCATCCTGAAGAAATTGTAATAGTTGAATCATATGATTAACACTTTCTGTATTAACTTGACTTTCTTCTTGTTATCTTGCAAATTAATTTTAAACGCCAGGAAAATTAAACCTTGGACAGTGTGGCCTGTATATCTTATATAGTTAATGCAAACGGTTGGTGAACAAAAGTCGGATACGCGAAAAGTAAAAACTCTTAGACTTCATCCCACATGCCCCAAAGAGTTTGTATACATTGAGAACATCGTTTACACAAGCGATTTGAACTTCCATCGTAAAAAGATCAAGCTCAATTTTCCGTCATGTCGAAAACATTTCTATTGTAATGACTTCTTTTTTTAATAAAACAGTTCACAAACCATGCAGAAAAAGAGAATCTGAATTTAAGACGAAAGAGTTCATCTTGTCTTCAATTTCGACCCAAATTCACGATTTACAAGTTTTAATATAGAAATAATTAGCTGGTCATGAAAATTGTGACTATTAACCGGTTAACCGTGTTGAGAGAGAGAGAGAGAGAGAGAGAGAGAGAGAGAGAGAGAGAGAGAGAGAGAGAGAGGGTCACGATATATGTAAATCATATAAATTAATGCTACTTGTGGCTGATTAAAGTATTATTCTGCTGCATTAAGAAGACAAATATTGTGAGAACGATCACTACTAATGTTTCAGACTTCTTTCAAACAATGAAATATTACCTACAGCAATTGGTGCAGGGCTTTTCAATGTGAACAAACTTACGAGAGCGATTATTTAATATTAAATTTAATGAAATAAAAGCATTTCACGTGACCAGCTGCTTATCTAGTGAGTTTTACAAAGTTCATATATAGTGTACACGAGTTTGGAATGGCATTTATCATACTGATGTATGTGATTGGCACCCCTAAATGATATAAAAAGGTGACATTGTTCAGCATTCTGTCACCACGTGGTATATTTTATTTTACGACATAATTGCAAGGCACTCAAAAATATGAACTATGGACAACAACACCATCACTTTTTGTATCTACTGGTGACTATGGAGAAATATCTCACACGTTAAAAACCACCGCATGAACAAGGAATACATCCAAACTTCTAACATAGTGTGTTTAACTTATATTCATGAAAAACAAAGCAAAGTGTATGTAGGCCATTGTTCACCACTATTTTCTATTCCGATTTATAAAGTTGCTACACCTGTAGCAGGTACGATGATATATAGCAACACTATATTTTAATTAAAATTTACTCAAAACCATACAGGTAATTTCAAAGACAATACCCTATTATTAATTTGAAATCCTTTAATGTAAATTAATAAGTGAATTATGCTTAATTTGTTCCGTAATAAGAGAAGATAATTAATACCTACTGTACGTCTTCAAGCTTAAGTCAATAGTATACCATTTAGTATTGGAATGAAGTATGGCTGTAAAAAATAACAGAAATCCAAAAAGGGAGAAAGGGGAGAAAGTAAAACATAACCGCTACAAGAAGAAGAAGAAGAAGAAGAAGAAGAAGATGATGATAATGATGAAAAACAAAATTACCTTCGATAATAATCTACACATGCAACGATCTTGGTACAGAGTGCGTATGGTTCTTAATGCCACCACCTGATTAACAGGGTGGAGGATTTACAGACCATTACATAGCCTGTTGGGATACCAATATCACCCGCCCATTCTGGCCGTTGAATCCCCAAACATGTTTTACCGTATGTCCACCAATGAGACAACATTCTGCACGTTCAGCAAGAATGCTTATAAAACCCCTTAGCAACCTTTGATTGAAAAGTACACACCACGTGCACAAAGTATTTGTTTTTACCCAGTTTTGCACCGATTAAAAACGGATGATATGTCTCTATAGCCTGTAGAAAGAAAAGTATAAAATCAATACCACTTAAAAATAACTAACTCTCTCCGACATTAAATTTAATAATTGCAACGTGAAAATATTGAATTATACAGTGCTTAAATTGAAAGTATTGAATGATACAGTGCTTACATTGAAAATTTGATCATAAGTAACTTGGTATTTAAGATATACCCCCAATACAAATCCAAGAAAACGTTGTGCAGTAAGTAGTACAATGCAATTTTTGTAATTAATGGACCGTATCGGAAAATCGCAAAGCAGCATGGCTAAAATAAATGGAAAACAAAATTAGACCAGTTTTGTTTCTATCGACTACCACGGGCAAGGGTATTTGGTAAATTAAACCTTACAATCATTTGAAAGGTTATATTTTATTATTGTAAAATATGATGAAATCACTAAAAGACACTTGCATATTTTATTTTACCAAAATAATAAAGGGTGGTAAATCAACCTGACATCACGTTAGAGAGAGAGAGAGAGAGAGAGAGAGAGAGAGAGAGAAAGAGAGAGATTTCTCACCAACATTTTGTAAGACTATATATATTTGTTGCAAGGTCAGAGTCAACTGGTGAGTACCACATCATTAATACAGTGGGATTCGGTCTATCTACAGTGGGATTCGGTCTATCTACAGAAGATTCGGTCTATCTACAGTGGGATTCGATCTATCTACAGTGGGATTCGATCTATCTACAGTGGGATTCGGTCTATCTACAGTGGAATTCGGTCAATCTACAGTGGGATTCGATCTATCTACAGTGGGATTCGATCTATCTACAGTGGGATTCGGTCTATCTACAGTGGGATTCGGTCTATCTACAGTGGGATTCGGTTAGCAATACCTAGTGAGGCATAGTTAGTATTTTTTTAATTTGAAATGACAAAACAATTACTCGAAACAGAAATTCAATCGATTAAATTTGAAATGACAAAACAATTACTCGAAACTGAAATTCAATCGATTAAAAAAGAAATTCCTGGACATTATTATATAAATTTATCACTTTTTGTGGGGTTTTAATTCTTGCGATGTGTACGGATTTATGTAGAGTAATTTTGAAGAGCAAGATCAAATTCTTATCAATGCAAAAGATACATAAAGCTAGATATATCAAAATGTAGAAGTAGGGATCAGACGTTTCTTTCCACAAGTAAATTTAATCATAATGATTCATGTCAGCTTGTAGCCCGGTAATTTTCCAATCTCTCTCTCTCTCACACACACACACACACACACACACACACACACACACACACACACACACACACACACACACACACACACACACACATAGAAGTGCACAAACAAATTTCTGATAATGATTTTTGATGTTTATATAAACAGACCAATGATTAGCTTATGCCGGAATAAACGGTCCCACTCGATTGACATTTCAGGTGCCTTGGTTGATGCACATTTCTTGCAATTCATATATTCAGAGTTTGCAAACGTTGTTTAAATATTTATTTTAAAAAGTTTGTCTTCATTACGAATTAAGGCCATTATTGGCCTGAAAATCGAAGATATGAGCAGAAATGTTATCGTTATGTGCAAATTGGGACAAACGAAAAATGGCGTCATTTTGTCGTTCATTTTGTTTTACTCCTGATGCTTTGCAAATCTCTGATGAGGTCCATTCATGTCGCACCATACATTTTGATCCATAGATGTACCAACCTTGTGATGTTGATGCTCATTGACTAAACAGTTCTACAAATGTAGGGAATACTGATCTTCACGTGATATTGCCCACATAGCAAAATTTAGGTATGAGTAGCCTTTTTATGTGAATAACCTTTCTTCACTCAAAGATGTATGCACGATAGGATTGTACGATGGTCATATCTAAATCATATAAAACAAAATAGTCTTGACACATTTTATGTTCTGTAGCAATGACTCTGTCCAGTGAATTCGTTGAAGTGACCTTGTTCTGGTATGCAATAATCGATAATTGCATGATGCATCCACATTGTGGCTTTGGTGGCGATAGACAGAAAGTGTTTGAATATTCAGTATTAGAAAAAATTTATCAGCTATGTTAAGTAACCGCGAAACAGAAGATGATGATGAAGAGCATACCGACAGATAGGACAAACAGGTTGAGTAAGAATTCATGATGATTTGACAGGACAAACAGGTTGAGTAAGAATTCATGATGATTTGACAGGACAAACAGGTTGAGTAAGAATTCATGACGATTTTGTTGAAATTCTACAGCATATCTATCAAATCAACTATTTTTTTTCTTCAAATGAGATTGCAGAAATAGACCAAGAATGACATTCGCGTACTTCGAAAGAGTAATTCGTTGATAAGGTGGGCCTACCCTTTCAATAAATACAGGGCAGATGTCACATTAAACGGCGTGCCACACATCTATGACTGGAGTACAAATAAACTGAACCAGAGAAGAAGGCATTAATATTGCATTAATTCTATCCCATGTCCCCAAATTTCTGATAACGCGGGGGAAAACAACGGTTATCTTATTTGTTCTAAAGATTAATCTACGAAGGAAAGTGATTATCTTATCACTTTTTTGATTACTATTCATGTTTTGGCATGCTTTATTTAATGTTATTATTTCACAAATATATTGTATTTACTTTGGGTTACCTAATCAAAGGTCAATAAAGCACACTCTGTGTCATTATCCAGAAACGGATGGGGATAGGTCGGGCGGCTTTCCAGTAATCTCTCATAGTTATGTATTAATGAAGGTATCAAACAATGTTTGGTCTCCTATACTTTTGCCAATGACAAGAAAGAAAACAGCATAAATTTGTTTTAAATGTTTCAGGTATTTCAAAGGCAATTACTACTGTGTAAAATATTTATATTTTCGACCACAATAGAAATATTCGGTGACTAAGGTATAGCATCACAAGTATGTCAGCCAAACAGCCGTATCAATTTAACTCCAGTTATACGTGCATTTTTTTGTATTATTATTTTTCTGGGGACATCCTAATTGTACAAGATTGCAATGTTCTTTAAAGGATTTTCATTTAAGTGATCCTAAGGCATAAACTTTGAATGGCGAAGCTGACGTGCGCGATTTGCATCATTACATTAGGCAATATACACAGCTAATTCTTGATACTTTTTATGACAATATCTGATTGAACATGTTATGTTCATCTTGCCTTTTTCGGAGAAAAATGCAAAGGCATAACAAGCATGATGTCGTCCGTCGTCGGTGGCGTCAACTCTAGGTTTTTGTGCAAGTAAATGTTAAATTTTTGTACAAACTCATAACTCTGAAAAAGCGAGATACTCTGTTCCCTGGAACCCTTGTTCAATTATTCCGTGTTCACGTGCACCATTATACATATTTGTGGAAACAAACAACGTGTATAAAAGTAGCACAAAGGCAAATTGTATGTGTACACTTTTTTGTGTGCAGATTTTGTAGTCTAACTTTGTGTGTACACTTTTTTGTGTGCAGATTTTGTGGTCTAACTTTATGTGTACACTTTTTTGTGTGCAGATTTTGTAGTCTAAGTTCAGGTTAATTATATATGTATCTTCATAATCACTCATACGGTTACTTTAAATAAGAAAATTAAATAATCTGCTACTTTTCTCGTTTAAGCTTACTAAATTGCATGTATGTATGTATATGTAGGTATGTATGTGTTTGTGTATGTATGTATATGTACGTATGCATGTGTTTGTATGTGGTATTCCTAATTATCAATGTAGTTTGGAATTCATGCATATATATGTCTATCAATACGTGATGTAATTGATCCCAACGAAACGCATAATTATGAGGATCTCCTAATCCCTAAAACGACCTAGATATTGACAGTAAGGGCTCGCGTGTCATTTATATATATATATATATATATATATATATATATATATATATATATATATATATATATAATCAAATTCTTGCTTTAGAAAATATAAGCTTTGGTGCAGGGGTCTTCCAAACAACCAGAAGAAAATTCAAACCAACATATTCGAATCTGGATGCTTTTCGAACATGTTCACGTTCCTTTTCACTAAGTGCGGATATATATATATATATATATATATATATATATATATATATATATATATATATATATATATATATATAATCTTATCTATTGCATCCTTTAAAAAAATCACTTAACTAAGTTTCAAGATGTTCTTGATAAGTAAAACCTGTCAAAACCATTCCTCCGTTTTCCTGTAGAGTCCATTGGATTTCAGCATTTGGAATATTGTCAAGCCTCACCTGCAAGATGTGCCCTAAAATTTTACTTGCTTAATCATGTGTCTCTTCTCTTCAGGGTGAGTGAGGTGAAAGTAGAAACACAGTTAATTATGTCTCTTTTCCTTAGGGTGAGTGAGGTGAAAGTAGAAACACGATTAATAATGTCTCGTCTCCTCAGGGTGAGTGAGGTGAAAATTGAAACACACTTAATTATGTCTCGTCTTCTCAGAGTGAGTGAGGTGAAAGTAGAAACACAGTTAATTATGTCTCGTCTCCTTAGGGTGAGTGAGGTGAAAATAGAATCACACTCAATTATGTGTCTCATATCTTCAGGGTGAGTGAGGTGAAAGTTTTGCTTCATCAAAATAACTCCACGTGGAATATAAATGTTTGCAGACTATGTTTGTTTGATTGATTGATTGAGAGAGAGAGAGAGAGAAACCACATATAAAGCATTTTCGTTCCAAGCATATATGATGCTGAAAACGGTTGTTCTGTCGCAAAAAGATCCTGACGTGTATCTTTGTGACAACGTTCATTCCTCCCTCCCTCTCTCTCTCTCTCTCTCTCTCTCTCTCTCTCTCTCTCTCTCTCTCTCTCTCTCTCTCTCTCTCTCTCTCTCTCTCTGTGAAACAAAAGTAAAAGATATTATACACTATTACATGGTGTTTGTGCGTTATGGAGATATTTAGAGTCATACCGATTATTCCATATATTTACATAAAAATTACAATACCCTTTCAGGTTCAATGGGTGGCATATTTGTTATCAGGAAAATACGAAATCAAATTGGTCAATCTTGGAAGTCTTTCTATCAAAGTGGTCCTTAATTAAACAGCAAATGATTTACAGTGTACACAGAAAATGTTTTATATTTGATAAGATGTTGAAATGGCCAGGTGACTTGTCTATAGCAGGTGACACCGTATTTGGCTTGAGCAAATACAACAGAGTAATGTCACTCTCGTTCGGTATACCAAACCCAGTATGGGAACTAACAACAGAATAATGTCCAGGTTCTGCATATCTAACCCGATTTGGGAACTAAATGAATCTATCATATAAATGCAAATACAAGGAAATCCATCTATTTTTATGAACGACTTTACCTTCCATAGCTTATAAACAAACTAAAAGGTACAAACATTCTGAGTTTGAGATTTCTAAGACTAAATTTTGACAAATTATTAAATTGTTGTATCCATAGTTCGAAAATATAAAAAAGTATTAGCTTTTGTATTATTGCTACGTTGTACGAAGGGTATTTGAACAATTCTGAATATTGTTACGACTCTATGGTCTAAGAAAAATGTAACAGAAAGAAAGTGAAACCAACAAATCAAGTAAAAAATCAACAAGCAATTTATTACTAGATAATTAAAATGAAAAATCAAAAAGTCATTTACAGTAATGTGTTTTGAAATCCTAATAATCCAATAAGAATGATTGTTCTAATCACAAGTCCTAAATATAGAATGTTCCGAATTCACGGCTGTGTCCTTGAATGTTATGATGTGCTAATGGTCTCCAAAGTCCTGATGTACTAGTAATCTTGATGTGCTGATGTCAAAATGAAGTATTCCAAAATATCTGAATATAAGTTCAGTTAAATTCCAAAATCATCAATTAAAAATCCAAAATCCAAAAGTTTATGAGCACTGTTATAATCCAATGAATATTTAAAATAATTCCTCTCTTAGAATTTGGAATGAATTTTCACAACTGTAATAGCTCTTTACAAGACTGATGGTAATGTCAAAACTGAATAAATGTCCACCAAACATGATATATATAAAGATTGGTCACATGACAGAATGTTCTAGATTGGTCACATGACAGAATGTTCTAGAATGTGTGTCATCTTAATGGAATTTTTACTTGTAAACAAAAATCAACCTTGACCTTCAAATTGAGAAAACATTTTAATCAAAACAACCTAATTCAAGGACACTAGTTAAACATGTTTTTCCTGATAACATTAAGATTTAAGCAAATATTAAAGTGAAGAAACATTTATAATTTCCTAAAATATTTATAATATTATATAAACATCATACATAACAATATATTGTTATAACTTTTTTGTTTCTTTGAACCTGTCAATAAATTGAATGCCAATTGATAGAGAGAAAAAAAGTTATAAAATAATGATCTGCAGCTGCACGTGCAGCACACCGGACACCTGCATATATATGCATTTGACATAACATAGGTAAATAACAGTGACATGTTAATGTCGGAGAAGGAGAACGATTCGGCTACTGTGCAAAGAGCATACTGCAAAATGCGGACGCTCTTAGGGTACTCTCGGACTGATGTCAAGGTCGACTTGGATACAGTTTAGGGATGTAATTCTCTGTCATATCCTTCATTTATGAGATGGTTTCATTGTTTCATAGATGGTCTCGAATCCACGGAAGATGGCACACGTTCTGGAACACTGTTGTCTGCGATTTATGAGCGGGAAGTGGCTGCTGCGAAGGAGGCAATTGATGAAGATGCTCGATACAAAATGGAATATATTTATATTATCACTGGCATTAATTTGTCTGCTGCTTTTAATATAATGAAGAATCATTTGAAGCTCAAAAAGGTTTGTACAAGATGGGTCCCGCATTTATTGACGGCTGATCAAAAACCGACTCGCGTTGAAATCGCCAAACAGCTACTCGCCAGATATGAAAAGGGTGACCAGAGACGTTTGAATGAGATTGTCACGGGTGATGAAACATGGATTTACTTTTTTTGATCCCGACTCAAGAGAGAATAATAAAGTTTGGATCGAAGAAAACGAGCAGAGACTACAAATCTCTCGACGTTATCGGACTGTCAAGAGAGTTTTATATTCATTATTTTTCGATGCATAAAGTAATGTTGTCCTGGTACCTGTGTCTGCTAGTGTTACTGGACATATGTATGCATCCAACGTGTTGTCAAAAGTTGTGAAACACTACCTAACCATGTGTCCCCACACCGGTACCCGAGGTATCCATCTACTCCACGACAACGCACCGGCGCATAAATCCGCCGTCGTGACAGACTTCCTGAAGCAGCACAGCATCCAAACTTTGCCACATCCTCCATATAGTCCTGATTTGGCTCCAAGTGATTTTTGGCTGAACCCCGTTATCAAAGATTCGATGAGGGGCAGACGATTTTAAAACCTCCATGCTGTTGGAGTGCAGTTTTCCAGTGTATTAACAACATACGAAAAAGTGATCACAAAATGGCATTTAATAATTGGATAATCAGACTGAGAAAGTGTGTAGAGGCTCATGGGGAGTACTTTGAGAGGATGCACTGACGTACTGTTCACTAATAAAGAATTGTGTTGTACAGCGCACTAATATTCAGAACGTTTTAAATACCCTTTACTGTTCCCAGGTTGCATGCCAACTTTCAGTTCAGAAATCGACGCCCTGGTAAATAAGGGAAAGAACTATTCGATCACACTCAATCTATAATGCAAGAGAAAGATATATTTATAGTTGACACAAAGTATTCTAACAGAGGAAACAAAGATAAGAGAGATCTGAAAATTGTACAGCTTATTTTAATTTAATTTATAGAGTGTCAAAATGTCGGATTTTGAGATTGATATTGAGTCTGGGGCGTAAAGGTATAAAATATACACGACCTTGAGTCTCGTGCTTAGAAATCCAAATTAACACGACCGTGAGTCTCGTGCTTAAAGGTTCAATTGTACACGACCTTGAGTCTCGTGCTTAATGATCCCAATGGACACGACTTTGAGTCTTGTGCTCAAAGATCCGAATGTATACGATCTTGAGTCTTGTGCTTAGAAATCCAAATTTACACGACCTTGAGTCTCGTGCTTAATGATCCCAATAGACACGACTTTGAGTCTTGTGCTCAAAGATCCAAATGTATACGATCTTGAGTCTTGTGCTTAGAAATCCAAATTTACACGACCTTGAATCTCGTGCTTAGAGACCTAAATTTACTCGACCTTGAATGACGTTAATACAGAAATTGACGAATATTATATACGATTATCAATGTATGTGGCATAATGTACACCAAATTAATATATAATCTAATCAATTAACGTACACCAAATTAATATATAATCTAATCAATCATCATATAACTGAGATGTTTTACGCGCATCTGCTCATTTTTCATTTCTTTATTCTTTTATACTAATTTTAGTGCGTCTAGTCTTCTCCTAATCACAGAAATAGAGGAGTCAATATATAAATGCCACACTATCCATCATTACCTGATCGATTATCCCATTTCATTTTTATTTTACGAAAAATTACAGCACAAAAATAGTCTTTTATACGGTATTTGCCATATTTTATTCTTGTATATCTGATGTGAACAATCTCAATACATTTATATATCGTTTCATATTTTACATTTACATGCATGAAATATGAAAATATATGTATACTATTGGGTTTTATTTATTTTAATCTGTAAGTACTGCTTATAATCCTTCTTTCTCACTATCTCTGCAAAGTTGACAAACGCAATACATACTTTGTCATAAGTCAAAATTACATTGACACTGGTTTCTTAATATCTCGACTTTATTCATTGTGCTGTACCACATCGTACAGACTGATGTCTAAATTCCAAAACTTCAACCGAGAAACCTGGAACGAAATAAGAAACTATATACGTCCTTTGGTATTCCTTTAATTTACAATGTTTTATTTATAAGTGCATATCACATTGCAATTTGTCAGTTCTTTAAATGGAGTTTAAACAATCTATTGTAATGACCTCCCTATAGAATGGCACATGTTGCAATAATCACTGATATACATATGGGTTTGATAGTCGAGGTATCTCCGCCTTCTGACAGATGTTAGGACGGTCAAGTATATGGTCAATCGTTTCATCCATTCATACATCTACAAATACATTTTCATGTACAGATAGATACACAAATATACTTCATAAATGTGTGTGGATATATAGATACACATATATTGAGTACCACCTCAAAAATCTTAATCAAGATTTCTGAACTGTATGTTTATCCAGATGAAAAATATGTCTCAACAGAAAGTTTGATCCTATAAAAATCAATGATGTATTACCCCAACCCCAAGACCAAACTCCTGATATTCGACATACATGTCCCCCTAAACGTTTTGATAACTGAGGCTCTAGGTATGCATTCTTCATCAAACAATCGTTCTCTCTCTCTCTCTCTCTCTCTCTCTCTCTCTCTCTCTCTCTCTCTCTCTCTCTCTCATACACACGCACACATACAAGGAAAAATGAAGACATGACGTTTGGTATATCCTTTGACGTGAAAAATTTAATATTGGAAGGAAATCCCCCCTCTCTCTCTCTCTCTCCCTCTCTCTCTCTCTCTCTCTCTCTCTCTCTCTCTCTCTCTCTCTCACACACACACACACACACACATGCGCGCACGCAATGAAGAGAATTTATAAACTGATCACTGTATCATTGTACCATACCAGAGTAGTTCAATACATACATCTAAAGATATGAACAGAAGATACACGTTTCACATACCTTCCTGAAGCTCTCGAAGGTTTTATTTTATATGTTGTTAGGAAAGTGAACGTTAAATTGACCAATATTGGATGTTTTGTTATCAAAGAAGTTCTCAAATTGAAAAGCAAAGGATTTGCAGAGTAAACCGAAAAGCTTTAAATGATAAAATCTTGAATTAGTCAAGCGACATGTTTATCGCAGATGACATTGTATTTGACCTGAGTAAAGATAACTACATAACTAAAGCACTCGTTCTCGGTGTTGGAAATAAATGAACCCTTCTGAAAACTGAGAGCATTAGTAAATCCATACGTACAGAATATTTTACGTTATTTAGCTGCTAGTCATATTAAAAGGTAAAGGAAAATGTTCCAAGTACTGATTCTAATGCAAGATTAGGTTCGTGTGTCTCTGGTTCCATAGATAGATTAAGGTGTGTGTGCGTGTGTTGGGGGATGGCGAGGGGGGGGGGGGGGGGCGGTAATAAATATGAATAAAGTAGGATAAACTCTACATTTCCTGGGACATAATAACATGCAAACAAACAGCCCTTTCATTTTTCAACAACCAACACCCTGCCACCGTATTTCCTGAGCCACAGCGACATACCAACAAACAGTCTTATTTTCATTTTCAAAAATCAATAACCTTCCTTCTCCCTACGAGACAAAAATCATTCTTCAAAAGCAAACACCCCATAATACACTTTTGTAAACAGTTTGATTCCTGGCTCAGCCACAAAATACTTTATTTTCATCTTTCAAAAATATAAATAGCAAGCCAACCAACCAACCTCCTTCCCCGCTTCAAGGATTTGCTTTTTTTTTTTTTTTCATTCTCTAGATTATTATTTTAAGCTTTGTAAGTTTAGCATCAGGTGCTGCAGACCCTACGAAACCATAAAAAATGCATAAAATGTACAATTATAATTTTCCCGTCCCCTACCGCAGGCAGATTTAATAACCAACTATCAGCAGTTAATCATTGTCATCCAAATGATAACTGACAAATATCAGCATTGGACACTCAACACTAAAATATTATCATACGAAGCAGCGTTACGCACTGGGTCCAATAGTTATGTAGATATAATACACTGAAAAATGATCAACCACCAACGGGATCCCGTAGTAATCCTGTCAATAAACAATTCCAATAAATACATTTTAAAATCTAACCTTTAAAACCCTAATGCCGTTTATAAACCCAACAACAATTAATCAAGACTGAACAATTAATGCTAAGTCTGAAAACCCAACATTCTCTTTAATGAGGTGTTCTACCCACTAAGTGCGTTGCCCGAACACACAGCGGTGTATTGTTACAAAACCCAATTATTATAATCCATTAACCACATTACAAAACTATTAAACATTCAATAAACAAAGAATAACTGACAATTATCAGTACTTGCCACACTGAGCGAGTTTAGGGTAAAGGTTAAAACATGAAGTCACACCAAAATTGATAAATAGTCAGATGGCACCTACTCACGTATCAGTAAGTATGGTAGCAAAGGTCAAAAGCATGACATCGCGATAATCCTCCGTGATAGAGTTTGGGTTAATAAGAAAAACAAAATATAAAATAAAATAAAATAAATGAATTTATCTAGATTAATCATATAAACAAATTATATTGATATGTAATGTTCAGTAATTTATCTTGTGTTACGACTCTATGGTCTAAGAAAAATGTAACAGAAAGAAAGTGAAACCAACAAATCAAGTAAAAATCAACAAGCAATTTATTACTAGATAATTAAAATGAAAAATCAAAAAGTCACTTACAGTAATGTGTTTTGAAATCCTAATAATCCAATAAGAATGATTGTTCTAATCACAAGTCCTAAATATAGAATGTTCCGAATTCACGGCTGTGTCCTTGAATGTTATTATGTGCCAATGGTCTCCAAAGTCCTGATGTACTAGAAATCTTGATGTGCTGATGTCAAAATGAAGTATTCCAAAATATCTGAATATAAGTTCACTTAAATTCCAAAATCATCAATTAAAAATCCAAAATCCAAAAGTTTGTGAGCACTGTTATAATCCAATGAATATTTAAAATAATTCCTCTCTTAGAATTTGGAATGAAAAAGAAAGATTTATGTAATAAAGCTTTCTTTTGAATATACATCTAATACTACAATAACCAAAATTACATAAGAACATGTTTTATGATACTGGACTTAATTACATCAAGCAATATTAGATTTCTATGCACGTGAGAGTGCATCTGCAATCACATTGTCTTTTCCCCTGATGTGTTTGATGTCAATGTTATATTCCTGCAATATCAAACTCCATCTCAACAATCTCCGATTTTTATCTTTCATTTTGTTGATGAAAGTAAGGGGATTGTGATCACTGTACACAATAATTGGAGAAAGAGCTGAGGTAACATACACTTCAAAATGCTGTAAAGCCAATATCAAAGCCAAACATTCCTTCTCAATTGTGGAATAATTTTTCTGGTGCTTGTTTAGTTTTTTAGAAAAATAACATACAGGGTGATCCACACCACTTTTGTCTTCCTGAATCAATACTCCACCAACCCCTACATCACTTGCATCAACAGATAATTGAAATGATTGGCTAAAATTTGGTGCAGAAAGAACTGGTGCATTCTTAAGCATGGCCTTTAACTTGTCAAAAGATTCCTGACACTTGTCAGACCAATAAAATTTGGCTTTCTTACTCAATAAACTTGTCAAAGGTTCAGCAATTTTGGAAAAATTGGAACAAAATTTCCGATAATATCCAGCCATACCTAGAAATCGCATCAGTTGCTTTTTACAAATTGGAACTTGAAATTCAGAGATAGCTTTGACCTTAGCTTCTATAGGTTTAACTTGACCTTGTCCCACAATATGTCCTAAAAATGTGACACAAGCATGGCAAAACTCACTTTTGCTCAAATTAATTGTCAGATTCGCATCGCTGAGTCGATCAAAGAATTTTCGAATGGTTTCCAAATGATCTTCCCAGGTGTTGTTGTAGATAATGACGTCATCGATATAAGCCTCACAATTATCAAGACCAAATGTTATTATGTTCATCAGACGTTGAAACGTTGCAGGCGAATTTTTCATTCCAAACGGCATGACTTTATATTGATAAAGTCCATCTGGAGTTGCAAATGCTGAAATTTCTTTTGCCCTTTCCGTCAGTGGAATTTGCCAGAATCCTTTTAAAAGGTCAAACTTGGTGACATATTCCGCATTTCCAATTTTATCAATGCAATCGTCCATTCTTGGGATTGGAAATGAATCAGTTTTGGTGACACTGTTGACTTTTCTATAGTCAGTACACATACGGAATGTATTATCTGGCTTGGGAACAAGAATACATGGTGAACTCCAGTTACTTTTACTTGGTTCTATGAAATCATTCTCCAGTAAATACTGAATTTCTTTCTTCAGATAGTTCTGTTTGAGAGGATTCATCCTATAAGGATGCTGTTTCACAGGCGCAGAATCTACAATGTCAACGTCATGATAAATTTTACTTGTTCGTGTTGGAACATCAGGAAACAAGTGCTCATAGTCATGTAATAGCTGTTTTAGTTCATTTCTTTCCTGTTGTTGTAGATGTGAAAGTTTCTGGTCTAGGTTGTTCAATATTTCTGAATTCCGAAGATTGGTTATACCAGAGTCACTATAGTCTGATCGTATTCCATCGTTGATATCTTCACTGTGTGGGACAGGTACAACTAAATTAACAGAATAATTAGCTGAGCTATCTCTGTCAAAATATTCCTTTAACATATTTATATGACAAAGTTGTTTCTGTTTCCGTCTCCCAGGAGTGTTAATGATATAATTTAAGTCATTTACTTTCTTTTCAACGGTATAAGGACCATACAATTTAGCCTGAAGAGGAT
Organism: Margaritifera margaritifera; assembly: GCA_029931535.1. Taxonomy (NCBI): domain Eukaryota; kingdom Metazoa; phylum Mollusca; class Bivalvia; order Unionida; family Margaritiferidae; genus Margaritifera; species Margaritifera margaritifera. The sequence goes on from JAQPZY010001681.1 coordinate 6,288,868, forward strand.
TCTGAGGTATGGGAAAGAGAGCCAGAACTTTGTCACCAGGTTTAAAACTCCTTTCCTGTGAATTTCTGTCATACCTTAATTTCATTTTTGACTGGGTAGTGTGAAGATTAGTTCTTGCTACTTCACAGGCCTTTGACAACTTGTATTTGAAATCAGAGACACAATCAAGATGATTAATCTTTGAATCTTCATTTGAAAGAAGTTTCTCTTTCAATAATTTCAATGGTCCACGGACAGTATGACCAAAAACTAGTTCAAAGGGACTAAAACCCAACGACTCTTGAACTGATTCCCTAACAGCAAACAACAACAAATGAACACCCTCATCCCAATCCTTTTCTGTATCAAAGCAATATGATCGAATCATATTCTTCAAAATTTGATGAAATCTTTCCAAAGCACCTTGACTTTCAGGGTGATAGGCAGAAGATTTAAACTGTTGGATGCCTAATTCAAGCATAACTTGTTGGAAAATTCCAGACATAAAATTTGACCCTTGATCTGACTGGACAGATTTGGGAAGGCCAACAAGTGTAAAAAACTTCACCAAAGCTTTCACAATAGTTTTAGTTTTTATATTTCTCAGAGGAATTGCTTCTGGAAATCTTGTAGATGTACACATGATGGTCAACAAGTATTGGTTGCCTGACTTGGTTTTAGGTAAAGGACCAACACAGTCTACCATTATTCTACTAAATGGTTCATCAAATGCAGGAATAGGTTGTAAATGAGCCTTAGGTATTTTCTGATTGGGTTTTCCTACCATTTGACAAGTGTGACAAGATCTGCAGTATTTAGAAACATCACTTTTGAGTTTCGGCCAATAAAAATGATTCAAGATCTTGTGATAAGTCTTACGGACTCCTAAATGACCAGCCAAAGGAGTTTCATGGGCTAAATTAAGAATTTCCTGTCGATATGACTTAGGAACAACAATTTGATAGCTCACTGACCACTCGTCACCAGCGGGTACATCAGGTGGTCTCCATTTCCTCATAAGGACCCCATTTTTCACAAAGTAACACACTGGAACTTGTGTGGCTTCAGTTTCACTAATAGCCCTCTGAAACAAACAAGATATCTAGGGATCTTGCTCCAGTTCAACGACAAGGGATTGTCGTTTGTCATCCTGATTAGGACAAAGAGAATGAGTTGCCAAAAGAGGATCACTGTGATCAATACCGTTTGATTGATCAATACCTGAGGAAAAAGTGACCTCATCAAAAGACTGACCAATACATATGTCAGCTAAAGGAATAATATCCTGATCAACATCACTCTCAAGAGCTCTTTTTGCCATAGCTCTAGTAACTGCACAAGCAGGGTACAAATCAGGGATTTCAGTTTCGACAGGATCAACTTTCTGATCCAAACAAGGCTTGTCAGTTACAAGTGGATTAACCACAACCTTATCTCCAGCTAGGTCATTGCCTAGTAATAAATGAACACCCTCTATGGGTAAAGAAGTCACTGCCCCAACAGTCACAGGTCCAGAAACTAAGTCTGATGCCAAATATACACAATGGAGAGGAACATTTACAAAGCCGCACTCTACTCCCTGAACAAGAACACTTTCACTTGAAGAAGACTCCTCAGACAAAGGCAAAGTACCTGATAATAAAAGACTCTGAGAAGCTCCAGTGTCCCTTAATATTTTAATTGGGATAGGTTTGGCAGAATCACCAATAAGTGATATAGAACCTTCTGACATCAATGGTTCATAAGCCTCCAAAATAGAATCAGACTGGGGTTTGTTTGACCCAACAAATGTATTGCTTTCAATATAAGACCGTGACCTTGACCTCGTAGAAATAAGAGCATTTGGAAAAGCTCTGTCTTTTCTCTGTTGCTTATTTTTCAACTTGAAGCAATCAGAAATAACGTGCCCTTTCTTTTTACAATAAGTGCACGTAGGAAGAGATAAGGATTTCTGATCAGTCTTATCAGATGTTTGATTCTTAACAGTTGTGCTGTTGTGAAATTTGGAAGTACTCGAATGAGATTGAAATGGTTTTTTACCAGAAAACTGCTGAGAGGACGACTTATTGCCAAATGAAATTTTGTGAGTCAAGGAATAATCATCAGCTCGTTCAAAGATAACGAGCATTTTCCAAAGTTTCCACATTCTGCTCGTCAAGATAGGTTTTAACATCACTATGGATACACCTCTTGAACTCTTCAATTAATACGAGCTGTCTGAGGTTACCATAAGCTTGATCAACTTTCTTGGCTGAGCACCACCTATCAAATAGTTGTTCTCTATCCCTTGCAAATTCGACATGAGTTTGTCCAGTTTCTTTTCTACAATTCCTAAACCTTTGTCGATATGCCTCTGGTACCAACTCATAAGCTTTCAAGATGTACTCCTTAACCACATCATAATCAGTGCTTTGTTGTACTGACAGTGAAGTGTAGACTTCACGAGCTTTGCCAATAAGTACACTTTGTAATAACAAAGTCCAATGCTCTCTGGGCCATTTCAAGTTTTCAGCTATTTTCTCGAAATGAAGAAAGTATTTATCTACTTCTTTTTCCTGAAAAGGGGGTACTAACCTAATATATCTAGTAACATCAAAACCTGAACTTGTGTTTAAAGGAGTGGAGTGTGCTCTGTTTGCCAGTTCTAATTCTCTTAACTTAAATTGCATTTCCCTTTCTTCTCTTTGCATCTGCATTTGTATTTGTCTCTCTTCTTTCTGCATTTGTATCTGCCCCTCTTCCTTCTCTCTCTCCATCTGTATTTGCCTCTCTTCTTTCTCTCTCTCCATCTGTATCTGCCTCTCTTATTTCTCTCTCTCCATCCGCCTCTCTTCTTTCTCTCTCTCCATCTGTATCTGCCTCTCTTCTTTCTCTCTCTCTCGCTGAATCTGAAGCTTTGCCAATTCTTAATCCATCTGGTTCTTTAACTCTAATTCCCTTAATTTCCTGTCAGAACCAGATACAGGCTTTCTCTTCAAACTTAAAGCACTATTTTCAAAAATTCCCTTTCCTACTAAATATTGAATTAAAATAATCTTTATTTCCTGTTTTGTCAATGATACTTTTGCCTCAGATAGACTGTATTTTCTGGCAAACTCGAGCAACTCATCCTTTCTCATGCACTCTAACCCCTCCTGGGTAGGTTTTGAAATGAAATTCTGAACATTAGATGCCATTGTAAATGCTTGTTGGTTTCACACACAAAAAAATTCTCTATTAAAAAATCTTTGCCAAAGACAAAAAAAAAATTCCAAAACAAAATCAATATGAATTTCAAAGATAAATTTAATATCTCTAATATGCTTTAATGAAATTCAGATCCCGGAACGACGAGCCCCCAATTTCTGTTACGACTCTATGGTCTAAGAAAAATGTAACAGAAAGAAAGTGAAACCAACAAATCAAGTAAAAAATCAACAAGCAATTTATTACTAGATAATTAAAATGAAAAATCAAAAAGTCACTTACAGTAATGTGTTTTGAAATCCTAATAATCCAATAAGAATGATTGTTCTAATCACAAGTCCTAAATATAGAATGTTCCGAATTCACGGTTGTGTACTTGAATGTTATTATGTGCCAATGGTCTTCAAAGTCCTGATGTACTAGAAATCTTGATGTGCTGATGTCAAAATGAAGTATTCCAAAATATCTGAATAAGTTCACTTAAATTCCAAAATCATCAATTAAAAATCCAAAATCCAAAAGTTTATGAGCACTGTTATAATCCAATGAATATTTAAAATAATTCCTCTCTTAGAATTTGGAATGAATTTTCACAACTGTAATAGCTCTTTACAAGACTGATGGTAATGTCAAAACTGAATAAATGTCCACCAAACATGGCATATATAAAGATTGGTCACATGACAGAATGTTCTAGAATGTGTGTCATCTTAATGGAATTTTACTTGTAAACAAAAATCAACCTTGACCTTCAAATTGAGAAAACATATTGATCAAAACAACCTAATTCAAGGACACTAGTTAAACATGTTTTTCCTGATAAACATTAAGATTTAAGCAAATATTAAAGTGAAGAAACATTTATAATTTCCTAAAATATTTATAATATTATATAAACATCATACATAACACTTGTGATTATATTATCAAATTAGAAATAGAATATATTGTTACACAGATATTAAATATTTGACATTGTCTTTTTGTGCCACGTAGGCAAATCAAATATCTCATATGGAAAATTTTCTTCTTCTATCATTGACTTTAAGTCACTTTTCTCAAAAGTTAAATTTCCATTGAAAATTCAAAGTGCTTTTTAAATTCAATTTCTGTTGTTTTGTTGTAGTTGTTGTTGTTGTTGTTGTTGTTGTTTGTCTGTCTGGTTTCTTTTTCTTTCTTTCTTTCTTTCTTTCACGTCCTTATAGAGAAAAAATCTAAAGGATAAGATGATTCATTTAATGGTTGGGAGCCCAATGAAAATATTATGTCGCTAAAATAAATGTAACCTGCAAAATAGGGTGCTCCAAAATTCAGAGAACCACCTCAGAATGAAATAAGCAAATTATTCGGAAGGATGGTTATTGTGAAATCTTGTATTATGAAATAATATCACTTAAAAGTTCTCAAGATGTCTGCTGGTTCTGTAACAAAATTGTAAAAAAATGTAGACAAGAGTACAATTTCCATTACCTCCACAGTAATATTGGATATTTCTGCTCACAAATGTGCAAGCGGATTATGATAAACTTTGAAAAGAACATTATAAATATTTTTGAGACAAAATACTCAATATTTTCCAGTCTATTACCTTAATGAGTCTGAACAGACACAAATAAATAAAGTAAATGATGTTCTAAAAAACTTAAAATGATGTTTATGGAACAAGGATGTTAGAGAAAAAAAAACAACGTCAGATTCATTCGTAAACACTTAAGCAATATAAATGGATGAGAGTTTTACATGTCACAATTCTGGTGAAACTAAGACTATTGACCAAATGGAACGTCACAATACTCAATAGAAAAGGTGCAACAATTGTACAAATATTTAGTAAATCAAACTTTGTTCTAATGGAAGAAATAAGAAAATAAAAGAATGCAAACAGACAACATGGCATATAGGACTTTGCTTATGTAAAATAATAAATAGAAAACGTAAAAATTTGGGTTCGGTAAACGTACAGATAGATTCGCAGTGAGAGAACGTGGCATATAGATCTTTGTTTGTTAACATAATGACCAGGAATGAAATGGAAAGCAAACTCAAAATATGTTTGATATACAAGATACAAAATGTAGTCAGAAAATAAGTCATGACACAATTGGGGTTTTGTTGGAATAAATTATCAAGCGCTACATATAAGTATATATCAGCCAATCATAGGACATTTATACATAGATTTACCAGGATGGATAAAATGTAAGGAAACCTGTCTTAATGTTAAAAATACAGACAATATATCTTTTTTATGCTACAGAATCTATTATAAACCCACCAAAAATTAGTCGTGTAGACCAGAAAAATCTAACCTTGATAAATATAGGCACTAGTTTAAAATAATGTCCAAGGAACATATAGGACATTACTAAATTTAAAAAAAAGTTAATAAATATGTTAATCCTAACGAGACAGTAGACAAACGTATAAAGAAAGTTAGAATGACAGAAGGAGAAAGAGATATTCATGTAGATATGCTAATTATATTTAATAGGAACAATTATCATTATTGTGGAAGAAATGATTTGTCAAAACGAATCGAGTAAGTACAAACACACAAAAATACTTTTGTAAGAAGTGCCTAAGTTATTTGTATTCTAAATTATCGTTACTAGATTACAAAAGATTATGCAGTAAAATCGATAAGACAATCAATGTAATGCCTGCAATGGGTTCTGTCGTTAAATGTAAAAACTACCCTCACCAACTAAAAGTTCCTTTAGTTTTGTATTGTAACTTTGAAAGTATCATTGAATTAATGTTAGGCTGTAAATAGAACCATCGTGGAAAATAAAAACAGCAAAGCACAAACCTTGAGGATTTTTCTACATATTAAATCAATCTACAAAACTAAACACCTAAATTAAACATAGCTTACAACAGGGTAGACTGCATAAGTAAGTTTTACGTGTATATGGAGAACTGTTTATGAAGAACTTAGACCAAGAAACGCTTCTCAATTGATATTCACAGATGAGAATAAGAAACATTATAATTCCACCAATATATGTCACATCTGCGTGGAGAAGATTGAAGAAGAAATAGAAAAAGACCCACCAACAAAATGTAAGAGATCATGATCACCTATAATGTAAATACAGAGATCCGGCATAACTAGAGTGTATTTAAATTGCAAATATCTAAATACCACTAAGTATTCATAATTTATCGGGATATGATTGTCATCTGATTATCAAGACTGTAATAAAAATGATCCAGATCAAGAAGTATCCAAAATACTAAATAATGGTGAAAAATACATTTCGTTTCGTGAGAAATTTATAGTTGATAGATTTGAAAAAGAAGGCACAGAAGTTTCAGTAATATTAACTATCAGATTCATAGATAGATGTCACTAATGAACCAATCACACTAGAACAACTAGCTAAACATTTTAAATGCTTATTGATTCGCAGAAACAATACAATATTCAACATAATTTATTATGTAACTATATATATATATATATATATATATATATATATATATATATATATATATATATATATATATATATATATATATTTATATCAACAGTTTTTATGACTGAGCCATGTGCCAACTAATGACTTCAAAAAGTTAACAAAAAAAAAAAAAAAACACAAACAAACAAACAAAAATACCCCACCCCACCGCCACCCCCCCAAAAAAATTAACCGAAGAAGATTGTATGTCTTGGAGAGTTGATGAAAAGTTTTGTGGTATTTTAGAAGTTGATTTAGAAATGCCAAAACATCTGCACGACTATTATAAAGATTATTCTTTTATATCAGTAAAACTAATTCCTAATGAGTCTGATTTATCTCAATTACAAAAGAAATTGATAGAAGATAAAAAGGATACAAAACCTCCAGGAGCTAAATTATTGTGCACGTTGAAATAAGAAATATGTTATTCACTATCATTATCTGAAGTATCTGAAGTTAGATGTTAAATGATGAATTAAACTAAAACAGAAGTATTTTTTAAAATTATTTTTAATATTTCTTTTTTGATCAATACCCATCGTTGAAGTCTGATATTGAATAGAATACATCATTGAGACAAGAAAACAATGACCTTGAATAAGATACCTGTAAACTGATGAATAATTCTGTCTTCCGTAAACAGTTGGAAAATTTTATAAAGAGAACGAATGTAAACATATGTTCTAACTAAAATAAATATTTTAATCTTAAAAAGGATATATTATTTGCAAGGAGAGTAACCATAAAAAATTAGTCCAACCAATTGGTGGTGGCTTTGCAGTGCTAGATTTAAGCAAGTAATTATGTATAATTTCAACACCAACAAGCTCAAAACCAATATGGTGATAAAATAAATCTTTTAATGACAGAAACAGATTCGTTGTGTGTTTATATAGAGACTGGTAACATTTACAGTGACATGAAAGAAAATATTCAGCATTACGACACAAGTGATACTTATGGTCTTCCTATCACAAATATAAAGGTACCAGGACTTTTTAAAAATGAATTGAATGGTCTACTAATACAAGATATATGTGGTCTTAGAAGTAAGCTATACGCTTTTAGAGCTGAAAAAGACGAAAAGAAAGTATGCTAGGGTATACAAAAAATCAGTGATAAAAAATACTCTAAAATAGCCGTGTACAAAAGATTGTTTATTTAACCAAAGTATAAATGACCAAGAGATTAATTTAATTAGATTAATTTCATTAGATCCCACCATCATAAGATATATAATATTACATTAAATAATGTTGCATTAAGTTGCTATGAAGATAAAATATATTTATCGGATAAGATAAATACTTTGCCTTGTTGCTACTCTATCACCTTGTAATTAAATAGAAATTCCAGCCTCATTCAAAGTTTATCTCTTTTGTTTTCTTTTAAATGTTCAACTATTTCATCTCTCATTAACCAGCTGCTGCATTATGTTCCTCAAACATATTTCGACAGACTGTAACTCCAACATATTTGGACAGACTGTAACTCCAACATATTTGGACAGACTGTAACTCAAACATATTTCGACAGACTGTAACTCCAAGATTTTTCGACAGACTGTAACTCCAGCATATTTTGACAGACTGTAACTCCAACATATTTCGACAGACTGTACCTCCAACATATTTCGACAGACTGTAACTCCAACATATTTCGACAGACTGTAACTTAAACATTTTCACCAAACTTGTTTATCAGACTTGTTATTAGCTTCAATACAATTAAGAAATGCCTCCCATATAATTGGTTTTGGGTTATTTTATGATGATTGTGTGTGTGTGTGTTCGATGTTTTTTTGTAGATGTATTTAAGTCAGACATAGAAATTGTCGTGTCTAAAAACAACCAGTGTTTACAGTTTGTTCACCGTATTTGATTTGAAAAAATTTAGCAAACAACTTAAATACATCCATAACCAGGCTGAGATTATTTTCTATTTATTTTATGTCCCTCTAAATTGTTCAGTATTCCATATACCAATCTATAGTCTCTTATGTTAGCGTTATCTTTTAAAATGTTAGTAATGTTGTCGAAGTTCAATTCTGCAATAGTATCCCTTTTCATTCAATCCGCAACATAATTAATTATTTCATAAGGATTGACTGGTTTGTAGTCGTCTCATTAAATTCTGAAGTGAATTAATTTGTTGTTGATATTTTGCATTTTCATTTTCTTTTTTCTTTGTGTATCAAAACTACATATAACACAACCTTCTTGCTCAACTGCATTCTTCTTATTACATCTGGTACACTTTCAAAACATCTGAAACCCAATCATCATCCATTTATTTAAATTGCAATTGTTTTAAAACATTATGGATTTTATTTGCTAGTTTTGAATGTTTACATGCAATCTATTATCATGTATGCTTCTTAAGTCCAGCCATAAAAATGATGGTCCGTATATGTGGTATCAACACTAATTGCTGATTTCATTGTATCTTTTGTTCCTGGTTAAAGAAATATTTTTTGTATCTGTAAATTGTTATATCTCTGCGACTAGATACCTTTTGATAATCCTTCCACAGTAATTTTTTTTCTATTCTTGAATTTAAATACTTTTGACAATCAGTTTGTCTTTGCTACATAGTGTCAATATTCCTTCTAAACTCATTGCTGGTGAATCAAGTATTACATTTATCAAGGTTGTAACTGCCACATTAATAATTCTTCGCCGCCCCCGTCTTCTCTGTCTGTCTGTCTGTCTCTCTCTCTCTCTGTCTCTCTCTCTCTCTCTCTCTCTCTCTCTCTCGCGCGCGCGCTCTCTCTCTTGTGACTTAGTCATAAAATAAAGCAATTCCATTCCTGTACTTTTAGTTAACAGCATTTTCCATTGTATCATAAGTAATTGTATTATACTGGAAATAAATATTCTCAAGCTCATGATCCTAATTTGCACCAACTGTCACTTCAGATTATTTTTCCAATGTAAATGTAAATCTAAACTCTTGAGGAAGAACAAAAGGATACATATATATTATTATCACAGTAACGCAATCTTGATTGATGGATCACGTCGAGTTGTCAGCATTAGAAAATACGGAGCGTCGAATCATGATCCGGATTTTTATGCTGACAACGAGACGTGATCTAGCAATCAAAATCGCATTACTGTGATATTGATATTTTTGTTATATACCTATCAATTTTCAGATAATTTTATAAAATCGCTATATGTAGCTGAAAAACACAAGAAAATGCTAACAATTTCAGCCTCTTTAATACGAACTTCATCTTAAAGCATTAACCGAATTTCTTTGTGAAAAGCTGACATGCGCATGAATATTAGTTTTATGAATAAAGCTTGTAAAACAACGCTCACTCAGTTTGACTACCGTCACTGTCAAGAAAACGAATTCTTCGACGCTTGGGGGCAGCAGACTCATATATGTGATTTACAGTTATTGTGCAGTTCTCAAATTTTGCATAACGTAAGATTTCACCAGCTGAATGATTGGAAGTTTCTTTCAGAGGTCAGGTTGACAGCGATTGAATTGTTTCTGGCGGCATATTGTGAGAGGCTCCGATGGGAACTTGACATGGAAATGACAACATTATTTTGACAGTTATTTTCAACAGCATTGGAGAAATTGTTGGAACTTGATTGTACAGATTTGTTGCAGAAAATGCTACTAATTTTAAATTTTAAATTAATCCATAATGTGGGAAACTCAATAACGTTACCATTTATGAACTTCCGTAAATGGATTGTACTGTACAGCTGTAATGTTTTGGTACGCAATTTTCGAATGTGATCTTGTTTCAGACGAACCTTTTGGCTATATGTTACTACTTCAAAATAAAGGAATAAATGTTTTTTTTTTAATTTATTGTTGTTGTGACAAAAACATGGTTTAGACCTTTCAGATATTTTACATATAACGCAAGGTTTCTTAACTAGCGTCGCTGTGAGAGCTTTGTTTACTGCTAGTGTTGGCATTCCGTCGCTAGGGGCGCTGCTATTGTCAGCAGGAAACCTCGAGGATACAGTAGTTCCAGTCATGTGTGAGAGTATGGTAATTAGAAAACGATAGTATAATTTTCCTGCTTGTAGGAAATGACGGTAAAATCCTGGCTCTTTCGGTGGTAGAAAACTGGTAGGTGTATAATAAAACATAGTATCTGGAAATCAAGTGGTATTGTAAACTTCTTTCCGCATTCAATAAACTGAATAGATTCTGTACAAGTGGTTCGTGCATTAGCCGCTCTTTATCTTAACTAAAGCTTTAAATGCCATGAAAATGTTGTAAGCATCAGCTTAAATATCATCACTACCGTAAGAAAAGGTAATGTCTCCAATATGCATTCTTCCCAAATTGTTCACAACTATATTGCTGTTATCTCCTTTAATTTATATCAATAGAAATTATAAACTAACAGGTACAATTAAGACATTTGGCTCTAACTTTGGCATTACCACTTGAAACATTTGTTCAGGTTTTATACAACTTGGTGTATGGGTAATACAATGGTGTCTTGGATACAGATGTTTCACGACCTATGGAGTTTGTTCCTGTTTGTTACAAAGTTATATATTTTCCGTATGTTGCGTATGTTGCCAGTGTTATATTTGTAATCAGATAAATTTTAGAACTTGTTTCGCTTTGCTCACTCAATCACATACCCACATAAACTCTAGAAACCATTAAAATGGAAATAAAAACCTACTCAGATGTTATCTGTTTAGCAGAAGATTGGTAAAAATCGTTAAGTTCTGGTTGCCTAGCGTTTTCTAAAACAGAATCATATAGAGTAGAAGAATAAAGAGAAAAACTTCATTTATCTTATTGAAGTCCTGAGTAACCAAGCCTTGATCACTTAGTTTGCGTTCAGGTAATCGAGTGACTTTGCTCTTTTTTTTGTTGAATTCGTTAGTTTTTTCTGCTGACGCTGATTATGCTATTTAACAAAATCAAATTATAATGCTGTCTCAAATATAAAATGTTAATTCAAATGATTCTTCACTATTATCAACTCTTCTAACTGGAAAAAGTAAAATATTGTCTTCTTTTAAATAAAATGTTAATAATTTATTTCTAATGTATTTTTCAGTCATTTATTATTATCTTCTGAGTAAGCAAGATTATTATTATTGACATGTAATGTGACATAAAATTCAAAATTATTTAAATATATCATGTTCAAGTTGACAAAATTTGATATAATCCTACTGTCTTCATTTGAAAGACATAATACGGTGTCTCATCTATTGCTTGCAACTTTGTATTCAGCAAAACGTGATGGAGCTATTGTTTGCAGCGTTGTGAAACCAGAGAATAAGTCCAACAAAACTGTGTTGACTTCAAGATGCTTTTTTTTCTTGATCGTTTTTCAAAGAATCGGTTTTGGCTGTTATCTTTTATTCTAATTCATCAAAATCTGTTCTTAATCGTTTCACTTTGTGTCTAATCTTCAACACTTCCTTGCACCACGCCGATATTATTAACTAGCTCTCGATCTGTATATCCCTTGCTATCTGTTTTTGAATCTTACATTTTAGAAGTAAGTTTATTTTTTTAGAATGAATAAGGTGTGATCTTCTGGGTGCTTTAATCTTGTCAGAAAATACAGTAATATATAAATGGCAGGTCGTTCTTACAGATTTAAATATATATTCACTCAAACTTATTTTGCTTTTGTTCTCAATCTAACTTTTTGGTTATTTCTGTGAATCATTCTTTTTTGGCAACTGCGATAATGTATTGGCGTTAGCAGTCAGTATATCTTCCAACTTTATTTATCACACCAAACGTAAAGTTATCAACAAACCTTCTAAAAGCTTCATCGCTCTTGTTTTATCTCGTTGTTTCATACGTTTTGTAATTGTTACAGTTGAGATTGTAAGTGTTGTACATTTTCCTTCATGTCGGATTCTGAGGCACATATCTCGTTATTCATCCTTTGCTCAATTGGTTGTAAGTATTGCTCTCTCTGTTTCTCTTAGTCTCTCTGTCTCTCATTCTGCCTCTGTCTGACTGTCTCTTTCTCTCTCTCTCTCTATCTATATATATTATATTATATTTTGTATCAAATGTATGGCACTGGATACAGTAATTAATCTCTTGGTAAATCAATCTTGAGTATCTAAAAGCTTCTTGTTCTCTCTACTTACTTCTGCGGTTTGGTTTGTTTTTTCACTTGAGCTTTGTTCAATAGTTGTCAAATTATTAGCAGTTGTTCTATTCATGCTTTCAAATTATTATCCTGCAAAATTTGAGTGTCCAACTGTTGTTGTTTTGTTGTTTTTTTTGTTTGTCTTTTTTTTTTTTTTTTTTTTGGGGGGGGGTGTTCTTAACTTTGTACAAAAATCTACTAGCTGCATCAGATTTTCGTAGCTGATCTTCCTAAATTCGTAATACGGTGTTTTTTTTGGTATAAGTAGTTGTTTATTGATTGAACTATGCATCACTTTCTCATCTAAAACTAAAATCAAAAGGACCTCTTACAAATATTTCTTCCATCGTCTTATTTACTTAACGAGAAATACATTCGTTACAGCCATACCCTGAAACTCTATCACGTTTCCATTTTTATCTTTAATGCTGATATTCAACCTATTTAAGATTCCTCTTTGCAACTGCTTGTAAGGACTATTTACAGCATATGAATTAAAATCACCACGAAAAAATTGTTTTAACAGGTACTTAGTCTAGCAATTATGAATAGCTGCCGCTGAAGTAATTTTTGCTGTTATTTATCTGGTCAAGGAAAATGTAGAAATGTTTGGGTTCCCCCCCCCCCCCAAAAAAAAAGAAGACACAAACTGTATCAGATTCAGTAGTGTCTGTATAAATCTCTGGTTATTAAAATCTATCAATTTAGAGTTGTAGATGGTTATGTATACTGTATAATTATTGGTAGGAGTTACTAAAACGGTTGAAATTTTTTAATAACTCAATATCAATATTTATTAGTTCGCTATTAGCAGTCATTTTCTCTTTGAATATATTCATGTGCATTTCAGGCTTATAAATATCATCAGGTATTAAACCTGTATTATTTCATTCTTGTCGTTGATGAAATAAAATGTATTGTTTTTAGACAATTAGAAATATTATAATAGTGGACAACAAAATCTGCTCTCTGTAATCAAATGGATAATTTACCATCCCTGTCATCAATTGGATTTATAAAATATATTTCTTCTCATGATTCCCCTCTATGGTAATGAAACTATTTAAGGAGGATAAATTAAAGCAGTTAGCATTCAAACATTCACTAGTTAAAGAATTTTCTTTTACATCGTAACTTTCGTCTCCGTTGTTGTAATAAAAATCCTGTTTGACGTAAGATTTTCCAAAATATCTTTTTTCCTCTTCTAAGAAATTGTTTAGTTCATCAGCATTTTACCTTTCTGTGTTGCTTAATCTTTACTATTGGCAGTTTTGTAACCTCCTTTTATCTTTTATTCTCGGCTATTATCAAATTAAATTCACTGTAACTTATTTCGTTGTAGCTTATTGCCTTACTTGCCATATGCTCAATACTGTTTACCTTCCTTATAGCAAATGTTACAATCTCATAGTGTTTTAAAACTTTGTTGTATACGTCAGTTAAGTTGCACTAAACCCTGTTATTATTCCTGTGATTCCTCAACTAGCAGCTGCTATAGCCATCCAGCCAGAGGCTGTTGCCATGCATACCTCTACCCAGTTAAGAAATTTGTTTGCAATTTGTATTTTCTTCTAACACCTGTGTCATGTTCGATTTCTTTTCTCAAATCAGTGTCAATTTCGTTTATTTTTACAACCTAAAATTAACGCCATTTTTTGTAGGTGGTAATATTGGATACAATGGTGGTGCCCATTTAGATGTAAGAAATATATAGCTTAGATTTATGGACAGTATTTACGAAAACAGAAGTTTTGCAAGATTGATCATGCTTTTTTACTTCTGTTATTGTCTGCATTCTTTGGTTTACATTTTAAAATCGAAATATATTTATCGTCTTTAAGTTCACTGGCACTCATTACTTACTTAAATATTTGGTCTCATAGTATCCCTTGTGCTATTAAAAAATCAAATATAAACTGAGATAACGATATCAAATAATTACTTTATGACTTTCTTAAAAATCCATATCTGATGGTGAATTTATGGACATTTTAAACATCTTCATTAAAAGTATGTTGTAACCAACTATTAGGAGTTGAATTTAATACTGGATAGCAAGTAGTGAAAATTATGGTATTTGCCTCACTTTCTATTTATTACTGTGACATTCTAGACCTTGTTCTCTATAACATGTTAACCTCATCCTCTGCTCACAACATTTCTGGAAATGGATTTGGATGTTCCTTTTGTATAACTATTTTAACTGGTTCTTCTTTTGTGAACTTGTTCACTAGAACATATTTGCCATGCTTACTGCTGTCGGATTGTCTATCAGGAATACAAGTTCTTAAAACAGATATCTTTGAATACATAAATCCCAAACCTAAAGCCAACGACTACACCACTTATCAAGTACTACATTGTGTTTTAGTTTGCATCAAATTGAGCTATCTCAGTTTTCAGTCCTTGCTTTACTTCTTGATCTTGTTTTAAATTTTCTACTTTGGCTTCTTTAAAATTTTCTAAGTTTCTGAAATTACCTTTTCTGGTTGCTATATTAACCTAGATATTTCTTTAGTTTTATTCCAACTACCTTCCATTTATTTTGCAGCAAAATTAAGTAAGCAAGGCAAACAAGTTCTAATCAGCATAAACATGGTTTTAAGGTTAGTTTTAAGTTTTGCAACACCATCTTTTAACTATACTTCGCATAAACTTAAGATCATTTCAAGAACATGTCGACAGGCGAAAGTAATACAATTTCAGGAGTACAACGTTCATTGCAAACGAATAGTGTGAAGTAAATAAAGACCAAAACATGTTCTAGATGTGACTAAGATAAAAGAATAACTGAGGTAATAAATGTTGACAGACACTGCAACCCTTGCCGGAAGTAGTAAAAAAATCTGAAAAGAACAAACCAGACAACACAAACGTCTATGACAAAAATGGAAAGATAAAAATAAAAACACCGTAATGCACACATGGATAAATAAACAAAGCAAAACATACGGTGAGGACGAAAATTTTAAATTAATTCACTTGAAAAGAAATATATTTTTTTACAAACGATTAAACAATATATAAAGTCAAAACCACGTTAGAAATATCCGGTGTTCTATCAATTGAATTCTACAGGAAAATAGCTAAATTTTACAAAATCTGAAGGCGACGAAGAAAGAAACATAGCTACAGATAATGTTATTCCTCGTGTATTTTTACTTTTTATTTTTCAGATCTAGAAAAACAAAGCCAATGTTTTAACTGCACAAACACACAATAGCTAGTGAAAACAGGTATAAAAATGACAAAATCCCATCCCAGAAAGAAATAGAAGAACACAATAGAAAAATATGATTTTTTAAAACTGCTGATTTTATAATTGATTAATTAGTATGCTGTATCCTCTTTTATTTTATTTTATTTTTTCCTTTTTTAAATGTTTACCTATATGGTAAACAGATAGAACATTTATAGCGACAGTTGTTACACCAACTGTTAAGGGAATAAATCTATCCATTACAAAACATCCAGTACAAATTTATTAAGAATTATTTTCATACTTGATCTCTAAAACTTGTTCGCTATTCTAACTTTCATCTATTTTCTCTCTCTCTCTCTCTGTGTGTGTGTGTGTGTGTGTGTGTGTGTGTGCAAATTTATGTATTTAAAAGCTATCAAACTTGCACTCAGTACAGAAATAGGTAATGATAACCACAATGAGAGAAACACGGTAAAGATCTTATAACATTGTTGTCATAAAATCTTTTTAAATTATCTCTGTAATATGTTCAAATTATCAATTGGAAGAAATTTACTCGTCGGACATATTACTACAACTGAAAATGACTTTGATATTTTAGCTGATATCAAATTTACATTTAACTTTCTATGTTTTCTTAATTTGTTTCTGTCCATTTTTAAAACTGATTGTTGATTATAGTTTTTTTTCCAGTTATTTCCTTGTATGCTTTATTTCCGATACTCGTTTTTATGGTATTCTTCCTATTCTTCGTAACTTGCTATTGCATAGCTACTGCTTTGCTTCTGTCACTATTATTTTATTCTTCTATACAGCCTAGTACTTTTTCAAGTTGTTTATGATCCATTTAATTAGCGTAAAATGCCAATCCTGTTTATGACAAAGTTGATTTGATTAATATTATGAAAATAATACAATAGATGAAAATCTTATTACCGAAAATGTGTCTAATGACGGATTTCAAACTCTTTAACAAACTCCTGCTTTTATTGGTGTTGTTGATCAATAAAAAGAATTAATGAAACACGATTTAGGCATAGATGAAACACAATATAAATTAATTAGTCGTCAAATAAAGATTAAAAAAGGAACACTGTATTGCCGAGATGTAGGCACAGATTGTATATAAATTTCTAATAAGAATAATCCAAATAAGATGGCATCAGCTAACTCGATAGCTACGGATAAAGATTGAAGTGGCTTTCTCAGAACTTTAATTTAGATAAAACAAGAAAATGGAAATTACCAATTGATAAACCTGCAGAAATATTTTTACAATAACATATTGAGCCCATTAATCAACAACGGTAGCCAATACAAATCCATCCCACTCCACCCACCCCAAAATGAAATTCAAATAATTAACACAACTGATCCACTTAAGCAGCAAGTAAAAGAAGCAGAGACTAGATGAATACCACGAACTAATTTATTTGTTGACTACCTTCTAGATTCTATACCCTGGAAGAAGAAAGAGAATTTAGAGGTTATACAGATGCAGTCAAATTAGCTGAATCAAATAAAATATCAGTGAAATCAGATGTTCACATGTATAATAAAAAGAGAGAAGAGATACAAAGAGATATCAGCAAAGAAACAGATGCAACTAAATGAAACAAAAAAATTGCATAAACTGTTGTATAACATTGAAAGCAAAAGAACACAAACAGTTGGACATTTAACAGATTTAGAAAATAAGTTCAGAGAACATATCAGCAAAATAAAATTTCAAAGTGAGAACAAAGCTACCATTATGTGAAGGGCTAAAACAAACTATTTAAAAAAAGTGTAACAATTGCAACTATTTTACAGCTATAGGCATGATAGCAGCAACTCTTGGTATAACCATAGCAACTCTTGCTATAACCATAGCAACTCTTGCTATAACCATAGCAAATGTTTTGAAAGGTTTGAGAGGAGTAGGCGGAAGAAGAAGTAGTTATGGTGGTGTTGGTGACACAATTAGTACAAATACATTCATTGACAAATGTAAGAAAGGAATAACAAATATTGCCAATTTTTTGTTTAAGTTAGCTAAAAGAAAAAAGCAGCAGAATTGTCTGGTATAATTGGCAGTGTCATAAGCTGGTTTTTAACGTCAGCTGGACATATTGTTTAGGTACTAGATATTTGTATTATTTTGCTTATTGTAGCATTAGTCGATTTGTTGTTTGCAGTTTTGATCAAAGATGTAGACACGGCAACAAAACGAATAAAAAGAAACAAGTTTCTTAGAAAAGTAGAAACAATAACTGAAGTAGCAACTTAATATCTACTTTACAAGTATATTAAACCAGGTCCTGCAAACATTGCCATAATTATAAACGCTTGTTTATTTTCTTGATGATCTAATTCTTTTAAATCTTGCGCAGTTTAGGTTGGATGAATTGAAAAACTTGTTACCATTTTCATCCTTCTTGTCTACGAATTCTTACTCTTACTCACATTCTCTTCATTTATATTAGTTACTTCTTAATCTATTATGTTCTTATGGAACATTTTCAATAATATATATATAATCACGATAAGGGGGAATATTAAAGTTATTACAGATTATGTTGAAATGTTATTTTTGAATCTATACCGTTGTTGTTTGTTGGATTAAAAGAGTGATCATTAGGTAATGGTATTTTGCATTCAGACAATAGTTTTCTTATCTGAAAGTAGATGTGGGACCTATATGTGTTGATTTTACTAATTCTGGTATGTTTGTATCAGTTAGATGCCATTAAGATACTCCACATCTCAATGTTGCCATCCATACCGCCCAGTTTAATTGATTCTGCCAGAATGTTATATTACACTGTGGTCTATATCTGTTCACTGCATCATCATTGTCAAATTTTAAAGTGAAATTGTCTAAAACGTTTAATGACTTGTACATAAACAAAATGTTTTCTTTGTAGTATATTTTTAAAAAAATCTCTCTATATATGTTTGCAATATTTTATTAACTGGAGCGTTAAACAGACTGGCTGGACAAGGGTAAGGTACACTAGTTGTTACATTTTTAAAAAATCTTAAGTAGATTATTATTTTTTCTATCGAAAGTTTTTATATTTTTAAATATAAAATTACATTCTATCATTTTTCATTGGGCTTATGGGTTGTGTCTAAATGTTAAAGGAAATACTTAGTCTAGCCCATGAAACGCCGTTGTCTGGCCATTTAGGAGTTAATAAGACCTATCACAAGATCTTAAATCATTTTTACTGGCCGAAACTTAAAAGTAATGTTTCTAAGTTTTGTAGATCTTGTCATACTTGTCAAATGGTGGAAAAACCCAATCAGAAGATACCCAAAGCTCATCTGTAACATATTCCTGCATTTGATGAACCATTTAGTAGAATAATGGTAGTTTGTGTCGGCCCTTTACCTAAGAACAAGTTAGGCAACCAATTCTTGTTGAAGATTATGTGTGCGTCCACAAGATTTCCAGAAGCTATTCCTCTACGGAATATTAAAGCTAAGACCATAGTGAAAGCTTTGGTCAAGTGTTTCACGCTATTTGGTCTCCCTAAGTCTGTTCAATCTGATCAGGGATATAATTTCATGTCTGTTATATTCCAGCAGGTCTTGTATGAATTAGGTATCCAACAGTTTAGATCCTCTGCCTACCACCCTCAAAGTCAAGGTGCTTTGGAAAGGTTCCATCAAACTTTAAAGAGTATGATTAAGTCATATTATTATGAGTCAGAGAAAGATTGGGATGAAGATGTGCATTTGTTGTTGTTTGCTGCAATGGAGTCGGTGCAAGAATCTCCACGATTGAGTCCTTTTGAACTTGTGTTCGGACACTCCGGGGGTCCATTAAAATTATTGAAAGAAGGACTTCTTTTTACTGAAGAGTCAGAATTAAATCTTCTGGACTATGTCTCTAAATTTAAAAAATAGATTGGCAAAGGCTTGCGAGATGGCAAGAACTAATCTTAAATCTGTCCAGTCGAAAATGAAATTGAGGTATGACAAACAAGCGAAAGATAGGAGTTTTCAGCCAGGTTATAGAGTATTGGCCCTGTTACCCATACCCCAAAATCCTCTTCAGGCTAAGTATTTTGGCCCTTATACCATTGACAAGAAAGTGAGTGATTTAACTTAATTATTAATACTCTTGGGAGGAGAAAGCAGAAACAACTTTAGCACATTAATATGTTTAAACAATATGTAGACAGAGATAATCATATAAATTATCCAATTAATATAGTAGTACCTGTCCAATGCATGCAAAATCTGAATGAAGATGAGAAATCAGATAGTGATGATTTCGAAGTGACTAATCTTCTTAATTCGGAAATTCTGAACAATCTGGACCAGACACTTTCGCATCTACTGCCGCCTGAGATTAACGAACTGAAACAGCTGCTAAAAGAATACGAACATTTATTTCCAGATATTCTCACACGAACAAAAAAAATTTCCATGATGTCGAAATAGTGAATTCAAGGCCTATAAAGCAACATCCGTATAGGATGAATCATATCAAACAAGACTATCTGAAGAAAGAAAGTCAGTATTTACTGGAAAAATACTTTATCGAACCAAGTAAAAGTGACTGGAGTTCACCTTGTATTTTAGTGCCGAAACCAGATAAGACTTTCCGTATGTGTACTGATTACAGAAAAGTAAATAGTGTCACCAAGACAGATTCATTTCCAGTTCTTAGAATTGATTACTGTATTGACTGAAATGGAAATGCCAAATACGTCACAAAGTTTGACCTTTTCAAGGGATTTTATCAAATTCTACTTACGGAGAGAGCAAAAGAAATTTCTGCATTCGTGACTCCAGATGGACTTTACCAATACAAAGTCATGCCATTTGGGATGAAGGGTTCCCCAAGTTATTTCCAACGTTTGATGAATATGATAACATCTGGAATAAAAATTGTGATGCTTACATCGATGACGTCATCATATACATTGACACATTAGAAGACCACATGGAAACTATTGGGAAGTTTTTCTAAAGGCTCAGCGAAGCAAATCTGACAATCAATTTGAACAAAAGTTACTTTTGCCGTGCTTATGTTACCTTTTTAGGACATGTTGTGGGACATGGGCAAATAAAACCAATAGAAGTTAAGGTTACGGCTATTTCTGAGTAAAATTTGATTGCTGATGTACTTTCACGTGCATAGCACTACAGGTTGCATTGTTTGTATACATGACTGTATCATTCATTATTTTTATGCAATCGATTACATACATGTTTAAAGTATTTGCCAAAAGAAAGTTTTATTGTATATAACTTTCTTTGTTTTAAGGAGGAAGGTGTTACGGAATTATGTTTCATCTTTAAAAATATAAATATAGTTTCATTTGGTTTATGACCTTTGTATTATAATTTATATTTTATTTCAGTACCCAACGCTATTATTATTGAATACATGTATGTCGGTCAACTTAACACAACATGGAGATCACGCGGGTAGAGTGTGAGTCGTAGCACGTGATGAAATGAATCATATTCGTGACCTAGTTCCCTGATTCAGTACTTGTTTACTAGTAAGAATAAGAGTGCATAATGTGTTTACCCGAAATAGGAATTAAACGCAGTAGATTTTAGATCGCAGATTGGGGTTTTTGTTTGTTCTACGCAGTATGAATACCATAAAACTATAATTTACCCCTGTGTGAGGCATTCTTCATAATTTCTTCAGCTCGTAAAAGTCATAGAGGAATTTGTTTATTGTTTGTAATAGTCCGATTGTGAATTCTTATTTCTAACTAGTACTTTTGGGATTATGTACTATTATTCGAAGATCTGAACATTATTTAACTCCGTTGGAATTAACGGAAACATTTCAAGAACTTTTGGGATATACTAGGTTCACAGGAATTTACCTGAAGTTAATAACATTTGAATTTAGAACTGATTCTTGTTAGCACATAAGGACATTAGTGTCCTCATTCGAAATACCTTTGGACAGTTAACGGAGTAGTGAATTCTATAGAACAATTTAGGACTATTTAAGGAATTTCTAAACTGTAAGTTATTTTTAATTCTTTCACTTTGTTTGTTTTAAATATTTTATATTTTAGGAAAACAAATTTGTATTTTAGAAATTGTGAAAGCTTGTTGGAGTCTTTCTTTCCTTTGTCACATTCAAACCCCTAGTCTTAACACTAAATGAATACAGGATTGCGGACGTAACGATGCCTAGATTGATAATAGTTGAGTGTTGAGTGTCCAATGTCGATAATTGTTAATTATTACTTGGATGACAATGATTAACTGCTGATATTTAGTAACTGGATTTAGCCGCAGGAGGGGACGGAGAAACTATAATTGTAGAGTTTATGCCTTTTGTGACTTCGTAAGGTCTGCGGACACTGCGCTAAACTTGCAAAGCTCAAAATATAATATTAAAAATAATAAATAAAAAATAAATCTTTAGCTCGGGGTTTGGTTGATTATTTCTGACAATGACAATATTGAATTTTATGGGTAAGTCAGGAATCATATATGTTAAAAAGTGTATGGTAGGATGTTGATTTCTGAAATTTTTTTTTTATCTTGTTGGGGTGGGGGTAGGGTATTGTGTTGCTTTCTTAAACTGAAAATAAGGCTGTTTGTGGGTATGTCACTGTGGCTCAGGGGGAGGGGTGTAGGGTACTAGTATTTACTTTTGAAAACTGAAAATAAAGTCTGTGTTGGTATTATCGTTGAGGCCCAGGAAATATATTCTCTCTACTACTAATGGGAATTTTACAGGTGTACCATTATTACTTTGGAAACAGGATGGGATTAAACTTAATGTTCCAGTTTAACGTTAATACCCCATGTAATTCACACATAAAGCGTGTCTATCTAGAAAAAATGGTTCCAGATTAGTCTTTTTGTTTTAAACAGATCTTGAAACTTTGAATTTAATAGCACTCTCCTCCAACCCACCAAATCCCAGCCCGTATTCAAATGGGTTTTTAACCCCATGAAATTAGCACGAAGTTACTGGTACGCTTATTGTCTTGTGGCTGTTAAGAATTATATTACAGCAATTAACTATTTATGGGTTTAATTTATTTTCAATGAAAACTGAAGCACAGATTAGCAATTTTCTCTGTAATCCATCTCTAGAAAACTGACATTTTCATCAAAATATGTAGGATTAGCCGGAACTGGTCAGGTAGCTTCCGGAGTTAATTCAACGTAATCCGTAAAATCATGCTTAGTGTTTGAGTCCAAACTTTATTCGTGATACAAAGTTAACCATTAAGACCCTTTGGTATCCATTTAATTTGTTATTTATTTTGTAATATCTATCGGCGCATACCAGAAATGCGATGTATCACCTTTATAACTCGAGTTCTGACCTAGATGTCAACAGAGGAGCAGAATAGCTATTACCGACTTTGCGGCACTCACCTTTCCATCCTTTGAACAGTAATCGGATTATTAATTAGGTATGGGAGGTCAATTTATCTCTACATTCACCAACCACCCCTCTTTTTCCCTTCGATATGTAATTGATAGTAAGACTAATGACACATCCATCCATCCTTCTCCAGATATATGTACGAATATGAATGGATGAATGGATAGTTGAATGGATAGATAGATAGATAGATAGATAGATAGATAGATAGATAGATAGATAGATAGATAGATAGATAGATAGATAGATAGATAGATAGATAGATAGATAGATAGATAGATAGATAGATAGATAGATAGATAGATAGAT